>JAQIUQ010001178.1:220000-320896 GCA_030378365.1 Hybognathus amarus | reverse complement strand
TGGAAGGGTCTAGAGCCTCCATTTTTGCACTCAGATCTAAGTCCACATGGCCCTCTATCAGAATCCAGAGTTTCAAAAAATCAAAATTTTGACCCGAAAAAAAAACGACAGTGGTACCCCTTACGTTTTTTTTTGGGTCAAAATTTTGATTTTCTTGAAACTCTGGATTCTGATAGAGGGCCATGGGACTTAGATCTGAGTGCAAAAATGGAGGCTCTAGACCCTTCCAGAGCTGAAGATATTTAGATATTTATAATGGCATACAGAGCTGAGATATTGAGATATTTACAATGGCATAAATGCTACGTGAAATCTCAATATCTCAGCTCTGGAAGGGTCTAGAGCCTCCATTTTTGCACTCAGATCTGAAGTCACATGGCCCTCTATCAGAATCCAGAGTTTCAAGAAAATCAAAATTTTGACCTCGAAAAAAAAAATCAGTGGTACCCCTTACGTTTTTTTTTCGGGTCAAAATTTTGATTTTCTTGAAACTCTGGATTCTGATAGAGGGCCATGGGACTTAGATCTGAGTGCAAAAATGGAGGCTCTAGACCCTTCCAGAGCTGAGATATTTAGATATTCTATAATGGCATACAGAGCTGAGATATTGAGATATTTACAATGGCATAAATGCTACGTGAAATCTCAATATCTCAGCTCTGGAAGGGTCTAGAGCCTCCATTTTTGCACTCAGATCTAAGTCACATGGCCCTCTATCAGAATCCAGAGTTTCAAGAAAATCAAAATTTTGACCTCGAAAAACGACAGTGGTACCCCTTACGTTTTTTTCGGGTCAAAATTTTGATTTTCTTGAAACTCTGGATTCTGATAGAGGGCCATGGGACTTATCTGAGTGCAAAAATGGAGGCTCTAGACCCTTCCAGAGCTGAGATATTTAGATATTTATAATGGCATACAGAGCTGAGATATTGAGATATTTACAATGGCATAAATGCTACGTGAAAATCTCAATATCTCAGCTCTGGAAGGGTCTAGAGCCTCCATTTTTGCACTCAGATCTAAGTCACATGGCCCTCTATCAGAATCCAGAGTTTCAAGAAAATCAAAATTTTGACCCTGAAAAAAAAAACGACAGTGGTACCCCTTACGTTTTTTTTTCGGGTCAAAATTTTGATTTTCTCTGAAACTCTGGATTCTGATAGAGGGCCATGGGACTTAGATCTGAGTGCAAAAATGGAGGCTCTAGACCCTTCCAGAGCTGAGATATTGAGATATTCACGTAGCATTTACAGCCAGCTGAGATATCTGCAGATATCTACAACTGGCATAAATGCCACTATGAATATCTCAATATCTCAGCTCTGGAAGGGTCTAGAGCCTCCATTTTTGCACTCAGATCTAAGTCCCATGGCCCTCTATCAGAATCCAGAGTTTCAAGAAAATCAAAATTTTGATCCTCAAAAAAAAACGACAGTGGTACCCCTTACGTTTTTTTTCGGGTCAAAATTTTGATTTCTTGAAACTCTGGATTCCTGATAGAGGGCCATGGGACTTAGATCTGAGTGCAAAAATGGAGGCTCTAGACCCTTCCAGAGCTGAGATATTTAGATATTTATAATGGCATACAGAGCTGAGATATTTGAGATATTTACAATGGCATAAATGCTACGTGAAATCTCAATATCTCAGCTCTGGAAGGGTCTAGAGCCTCCATTTTTGCACTCAGATCTAAGTCCCATGGCCCTCTATCAGAATCCAGAGTTTCAAGAAAATCAAAATTTTGACCCGAAAAAAAACGACAGTGGTACCCCTTACGTTTTTTTTTCGGGTCAAAATTTTGATTTTCTCTAAACTCTGGATTCTGATAGAGGGCCATGGGACTTAGATCTGAGTGCAAAAATGGAGGCTCTAGACCCTTCCAGAGCTGAGATATTTAGATATTTATAATGGCATACAGAGCTGAGATATTGAGATATTTACAATGGCATAAATGCTACGTGAGATCTCAATATCTCAGCTCTGGAAGGGTCTAGAGCCTCCATTTTTGCACTCAGATCTAAGTCACATGGCCCTCTATCAGAATCCAGAGTTTCAAGAAAATCAAAAATTTCTGACCTCGAAAAAAAAAACGTACAGTGGTACCCCTTACGTTTTTTTTTCGGGTCAAAATTTTGATTTTCTCTGAAACTCTGGATTCTGATAGAGGGCCATGGGACTTAGATCTGAGTGCAAAAATGGAGGCTCTAGACCTTCCAGAGCTGAGATATTGAGATTTCACAGTAGCATTTATGCCATTGTAAATATCTCAATATCTCAGCTCTGTATGCCATTATAAATATCTAAATATCTCAGCTCTGGAAGGGTCTAGAGCCTCCATTTTTGCACTCAGATCTAAGTCCCATGGCCCTCTATCAGAATCCAGAGTTTCAAGAAAATCAAAATTTTGACCCGAAAAAAAAACGACAGTGGTACCCCTTACGTCTTTTTTTCGGGTCAAAATTTTGATTTTCTTGAAACTCTGGATTCTGCATAGAGGGCCATGGGACTTAGATCTGAGTGCAAAATGGAGGCTCTAGACCCTTCCAGAGCTGAGATATTTAGATATTTATAATGGCATACAGAGCTGAGATATTGAGATATTTACAATGGCATAAATGCTACGTGAGATCTCAATATCTCAGCTCTGGAAGGGTCTAGAGCCTCCATTTTTGCACTCAGATCTAAGTCACATGGCCCTCTATCTAGAATCCAGAGTTTCAAGAAAATCAAAATCTTTGACCCGAAAAAAAAAACTAAGGGGTACCCCTTATCGTTTTTTTTTCGGGCTCAAAATTTTGATTTTCTTGAAACTCTGGATTCTGATAGAGGGCCATGGGACTTAGATCTGAGTGCAAAAAATGGAGGCTCTAGACCCTTCAGAGCTGAGATATTTGAGATTTCACGATAGCATTACATGAGCATGTAGATATCTCAATATCTACAGCTGGCATGTATGCCATTATAAATATCTAAATATCTTCAGCTCTGGAAGGGTCTAGAGCCTCCATTTTTGCACTCAGATCTAAGTCTCATGGCCCTCTATTCAGTAATCCAGAGTTTCAAGAAAATCAAAATTTCGACCCGAAAAAACGACAGGGGTACCACTTACGTTTTCTTTTTCGGGTCAAAATTTTGATTTTCTTGAAAGCTCTGGATTCTGATAGAGGGCCATGGGACTTAGATCTGAGTGCAAAAATGGAGGCTCAGACCCTTCCAGAGCTGAGATATTGAGATATTCATAATGGCATACAGAGCTGAGATATTGAGATATTTACAATGGCATAAATGCTACTGTGAAGATCTCAATATCTCAGCTCTGGAAGGGTCTAGAGCCTCCATTTTTGCACTCAGATCTAAGTCACATGGCCCTCTATCAGAATCCAGAGTTTCAAGAAAATCAAAATTTCTACCCAAAAAAAAAACGACAGTGGTACCCCTTACGTTTTTTTTTTTGGGTCAAAATTTTGATTTTCTTGAAACTCTGGATTCTGATAGAGGGCCATGGGACTTAGATCTGAGTGCAAAATGAGGCTCTAGACCCTTCCAGAGCTGAGATATTTAGATATTTATAATGGCATACAGAGCTGAATATATTGAGATATTTACAATGGCATAAATGCTACGTGAAATCTCAATATCTCAGCTCTGGAAGGGTCTAGAGCCTCCATTTTTGCACTCAGATCTAAGTCACATGGCCCTCTATCAGAATCCAGAGTTTCAAGAAAATCAAAATTTCTACCTCGAAAAAAAAAACGACAGTGGTACCCCTTACGTTTTTTTTTTCGGGTCAAAATTTTGATTTTCTTGAAAACTCTGGATTCTGATAGAGGGCCATGTGACTTAGATCTGAGTGCAAAAATGGAGGCTCAGACCCTTCCAGAGCTGAGATATTGAGATTTCATGTAGCATTTATGCCAGTTGTAAATATCTCAATATCTCTAGCTCTAGTATGCTATTATAAATATCTAAATATCTCAGCTCTGGAAAGGGTCTAGAGCCTCCATTTTTGCACTCAGATCTAAGTCCCATGGCCCTCTATCAGAATCCAGAGTTTCAAGAAAATCAAAATTTCGACCTCGAAAAAAAACGACAGTGGTACCCCTTACGTTTTTTTTTTCGGGTCAAAATTTTGATTTTCTTGAAACTCTGGATTCTGATAGAGGGCCATGGGACTTAGATCTGAGTGCAAAATGGAGGCTCTAGACCCTTCCAGAGCTGAGATATTTAGATATTTATAATGGCATACAGAGCTGAGATATTGAGATATTTACAATGGCATAAATGCTACGTGAAATCTCAATATCTCAGCTCTGGAAGGGTCTAGAGCCTCCATTTTTGCACTCAGATCTAAGTCCCATGGCCCTCTATCAGAATCCAGAGTTTCAAGAAAATCAAAATTTCTGACCCGAAAAAAAAAATCGACAGTGGTACCCCTTACGTTTTTTTTCGGGTCAAAATTTTGATTTTCTTGAAACTCTGGATTCTGATAGAGGGCCATGGGACTTAGATCTGAGTGCAAAAATGGAGGCTCTAGACCCTTCCAGAGCTGAGATATTTAGATATTTATAATGGCATACAGAGCTGAGATATTGAGATATTTACAATGGCATAAATGCTACATGAGATCTCAATATCTCAGCTCTGGAAGGGTCTAGAGCCTCCATTTTTGCACTCAGATCTAAGTCCCATGGCCCTCTATCAGAATCCAGAGTTTCAAGAAAATCAAAATTTCTGACCCGAAAAAAAAAACGACAGTGGTACCCTTACGTTTTTTTTTCGGGTCAAAATTTTGATTTTCTTGAAACTCTGGATTCTGATAGAGGGCCATGGGACTTAGATCTGAGTGCAAAAATGGAGGCTCTAGACCCTTCCAGAGCTGAGATATTGAGATATTTATAATGGCATACATGAGCTGAGATATCTGAGATATTTACAATGGCATAAATGCCATTATGAATATCTCAATATCTCAGCTCTGGAAGGGTCTAGAGCCTCCATTTTTGCACTCAGATCTAAGTCCCATGGCCCTCTATCAGAATCCAGAGTTTCAAGAAAATCAAAATTTTGACCCGAAAAAAAACGACAGTGGTACCCCTTACGTTTTTTTTTGGGTCAAAATTTTGATTTTCTTGAAACTCTGGATTCTGATAGAGGGCCATGGGACTTAGATCTGAGTGCAAAAATGGAGGCTCTAGACCCTTCCAGAGCTGAGATATTTAGATATTTATAATGGCATACAGAGCTGAGATATTGAGATATTTACAATGGCATAAATGCTACGTGAAATCTCAATATCTCAGCTCTGGAAGGGTCTAGAGCCTCCATTTTTGCACTCAGATCTAAGTCCCATGGCCCTCTATCAGAATCCAGAGTTTCAAGAAAATCAAAATTTTGACCCGAAAAAAAAAACGTAAGGGTACCACTGTCGTTTTTTTTTTGGGTCAAAATTTTGATTTTCTTGAAACTCTGGATTCTGATAGAGGGCCATGGGACTTAGATCTGAGTGCAAAAATGGAGGCTCAGACCCTTCCAGAGCTGAGATATTTAGATATTTATAATGGCATACAGAGCTGAGATATTGAGATATTTACAATGGCATAAATGCTACGTGAGATCTCAATATCTCAGCTCTGGAAGGGTCTAGAGCCTCCATTTTTGCACTCAGATCTAAGTCCCATGGCCCTCTATCAGAATCCAGAGTTTCAAGAAAATCAAAATTTCGACCCTAAAAAAAACAACAGTGGTACCCCTTACGTTTTTTTCGGGTCAAAATTTTGATTTTCTTGAAACTCTGGATTCTGATAGAGGGCCATGGGACTTATATCTGAGTGCAAAAATGGAGGCTCTAGACCCTTCCAGAGCTGAGATATTTAGATATTTATAATGGCATACAGAGCTAGATATTGAGAATATTCTACAATGGCATAAATGCTACGTGAGATCTCAATATCTCAGCTCTGGAAGGGTCTAGAGCCTCCATTTTTGCACTCAGATCTAAGTCACATGGCCCTCTATCAGAATCCAGAGTTTCAAGAAAATCAAAATTTTGACCCAAAAAAATAGACAGGGGTACCACTGTCGTTTTTTCTTCGGAGTCAAAATTTTGATTTTCTTGAAACTTGGATTCTGATAGAGGGCCATGTGACTTAGATCTGAGTGCAAAAATGGAGGCTCTAGACCCTTCCAGAGCTGAGATATTGAGATATTCATGATAGCATTCATGCCATCTGAAAATATCTCAATATCTCAGCTTTGTAATGCCATTATAAATATCTAAATAATCTCAGCTCTGGAAGGGTCTAGAGCCTCCATTTTTGCACTCAGATCTAAGTCCCATGGAACTCTATCAGAATCTCAGAGTTTCAAGAAAATCAAAATTCTCACCCAAAAAAACTACAGTGGTACCCCTTACGTTTTTTTTTTGCAAGTTGCAAGAGTTTTGCATGGCAGGCAGTAACGTTAGTCAACTAGTTTACGGTTGAGACTAAGGCTAGCTATCGAGAACGTTACACTAATGCTCTGAATTCGCAGCTAATATCAATTCCATAACTTTTTGATCAAGTTGAAATTTCCAGGTCAGCCATAAAACAATCCCACTACCTTTTAATATCATCTCATAACTAATTCAAATGCTCAATTGTGTTGCATTTCCCACTTACCACTTGTAAAACATTGCCAGTTCAACATGCGACTGCGAGTTGCTCTGAACATACAAAGCAAAGATTCTAGAGCTCTAAGTGCGTAGGTTTGGTTGAGGGTTAGTTGTAAGTGCATGCAGTTCATTAATATTACTCAGTACTTCAATATATAATTACACTGTAACAATGACACCTTCAAATAAAGTGGTAAAATAATAACCGTGTTTTTACTATCATTTTTTGGAGACCACAAAAAATTATTGCAATAATTTTACAACTATTTCATAATCTCGTGCTTAATTTAATCAGTTTCTCTCTGAATTATGAGTGAAACTGAACCAGTGTGATTCTAGAGATGTGAATGAGATTAGTCCTGGTTGAGCTAATGCTGATGTGTGTGTGTGTGTGTGTGTGTCTGTGTGGCGCAGCGGTGAAGCTCGGCGGAGAAGGAGGAGGTGCCAACCGTCGCCGGGAAGCTGGACGCCGACAAGGGGAACAAGAAGAAAGAGAAAGACAGGCAAGAAGGGAAGGCAAGGGTGCGAAAGAGGGCAAAGAGGAGAAGAAGGAGGAGGAGGAAGCCCCGAAGAAGAAGGGAGAGAAGGGGGAGAAGGCACATCGAAGAAAGAGGCATCGGACGGAGCAGCGAAAGGGAAGAAGGGCGGAGAAGAGAAAGCAGAGAAAGGAGGGAAAAGGAGGAGGAGCCAAAGGCAGTGAAGCCAAGAAGCCTGCGAAGAAGTGAACAAGTGTGCTAAACTTTTCTAACTGCTTTTTTAAGACACTTTATAAATGTACATTTACAGTTTGTTTATTTTATTGTAAATTGTAAATATGGACAATAAATGCGTCTCTGTTCATTATACACTTTCATTTATTTCTTATTCACATGATACACATGATCAGCACTAAATAATACAACACTGGTGCTTAGAAAAGTTGTTTTGCATTTATGTAACATATAAACAACAGCAAAATCATGTCAAATGTTCATTTTTAAAATACTGTAAAATAGAAGAGTTCTCCACAAACGACAGCGGTCCTCGTTTACTCCCGCGTGTGCTCGTCCGCGAGGAACCGGAAGAAAGACAGGAAATGGTCCCAGAATGCTCAGTTTGGGTCGAATATTGCTCGTTGCAATGTGTCAGATTCACTGTTCTGACGAGACATGAAGACACATGTAGAAATGCACACGAGACTCAAAGCTGATCATCTTCTCTGATTGACCAGTGTGTCATACATGACTGAACCACACACAAACACACACAGGCGCGCACACACACACACACAGGCACGCACACATGCACACACCGAGCAAACAGAGAGGCCATTTCAGAAATAACACTGAATTTAATGGTTTGAAAAATCCTCAAATTCAGGTTCAAACACGTGTTATATAGAGAAAAGCAGAACGCGTGTGTATGTATTCTATGGTTTGAATGTATCGACCATCGATCTGAATTAAATTATTCGCTAATTGTTTGGATTTGAAGTATTTTTCAAAAGAAAAAAACCTAACATCTGCATGTAAACATTTGCATACACTTTATTTTGAGGTGACGTAGTTACATTGAAGTGAGAAATTAATCAACTACATTACTTACTATAGAGTTAAAATTAGGGTTTGGTGACTTTTTATTATTGTATTATTACTTTCTTTTACAGTGTAGATACTATAGTAATAACTATATCACTATAATAACTATACCTCAACCAAACCCTAATCCTAACCCTTTAGTAAGTACATTTAGTTATTTAATATTACTCTGTGCTTAAATGTATTATTACAGTGTAACAAAGACATCTTAAAATATTCAACTTTTACCGCACATGTAGTAACGTGTAACTACGTCACCTTAAAATAAAGTGTTGCAAAACTTAGTTTTTGAGGATCATCATTTCAGCAAATGAATTTCTGTGTTTCCATATTAATTATTACATTCCAGAATTTATGCAGAGAAACACATTGAGCTCATAACTGGATGTAAACACAATATGAATGAATATACACGGAGTAAAAAAGCAGCATTATATTACACATAACAGACCATGAGCCTCTAAAACTATAATACTGACCAACAAATAACGGCTTCATGATCAATCCCCATATACATGTAAAAAACCTATTTGTTCTTCCTTATGGCTGTTAAAAAAATAATAATTTGGCATCTGATAATTTTCATCTTCCCATATACATTATGATGAAGCGATTGACTGTAAAACGAGGAGAGTAATATGAGTGAAGCGCAAGCATAATGAAAGGATGAAATCTATATGTGAAAAATATGACTCATTCATTACACGATAATGATGAAAGTGAAGTACGGGAGATTTTAATAAATGGCTCTAATGATGCTTTTCATGCGGAGACATTAATAATTCCCTGAAAACTCTTACAGAGCAGATCACGATGCTGCGAATCCATTTTCAACATGGTGTCTGCTTTTATATATCTATTCCTGACACCTGAAATATAGTCTAACTTAGAGGAAGAAAACAAAAAGCCAACGGCATTATAATAATGTTCATTAATTATAGACTTTTCTAAGATTTTCTAAGGTTTTTCTTAAAATTTAAGTTTACTATACAATTTTAAGGCAGCACAAATACTTACAATTTAAGTTACAACTTTTTTACAGTGTATAACTAAAATAATGACCTTGTATATTAAATGCCAGTTCATAACTCATCGTCTCTTGACGTGAACAAAACCTCACATAATTTGGCGTGTTAATACGAGCTGTTATATTGCTTATATACGTGATCTGTTCGAGTGAGGATTTTCCTCTTTGGACGAAACTGCAGTTGAAAAAGGTTTTGTATTGGGCTGTTCACCAAATCCAGCTTTTATAAGTATTATTAATGGCAGCAGAATTGTTGGGATAAATTTGCTATAGTAGATTTCAATGGTGAAGGTAGACAAAAATGACACAGAATTTCTTTTTTATGCTTACGTGTCTGTCCTAATAACAAAATGCTTTTGTTACTAGGACAGATACAGAGGGAATTTCCTTCCGCTTTCACTGTTAGACTCACTGAGAAAAAAGAGCGTCTGGCAAGACTTGGCGAATCTACACTGCAAAAAAACAAACAAAAATGATGTTCTTCCTCGAGTATTTTTGGATTGTTTCCAGTACAAAAATATCTAAGCATTCTCTGAATCAAGACATCTATTAGAGCAGCAGATATGGAGTCTTGTTTTGGTGAGTTTTGTTTAAAACAATGAGTATTTTTATGAACCCATTGGCAGATATTAGATACATTTTCCGAAAACAAGACCTAATATTGTGTTTCTCCAGTAAATGTATCTTGATTTAAGAATGTTGAGATATTTGTGCTGGAAAACAAGACAGAAACACTGAGAAAGAACATATTTGTTTTTGCAGCGTACTGTTAAAACTCTCAAGGCTTAGAGAAATATAAATATCACATTCTCCGAACAAAAAACAGCTATTATAATACAAAGATCACAGATCTGGCATCATTCAGAACTAGTGTAAATAACATGACATTAGTGCTGATCAAATAAGTCCAAAGTATATCTTATTTACAATTCACGTTCCAGAGAGCCAAACCTTTCATCAGAAGCAGACTCACCGCTCTTCATCGGACCTGAAAGCCCGGCGTCGTGAAACACTCGTGTGATATATGAGGGTGTTCACCATAACCCGAAATCTGTCCTGATCCTCCAAATACTGCCAGTGAATGGTTCCAGTCCGGACTCGTTTACTGGACACTGATGGTCTCTGGTTGGTCCGTTGAGTCTCCAACACATCTGAGATGCTCCCACAAGTCAAACTGTGAGGAAATCCTGAGGAAACAAAGGACGTGCTAGTCCTTTTCTGCACAACACTAGTCCTCTTTCTGAAGTCACATGACGGTTTCTCTTTCCTCCTCCACCACCGGGATGGTTTTCTCCGCCTGGAGGTTCTCGTGGCCCGAGGACGGGGATGGAGTTCTCGGAGACGGAGCCATTCTTGACGTACCCGGAAGGTTGCGGTGTCCGTTGATGGCCCCGCGGCCCCAGGCGGGTGGTGAGGTGCAGGGCCAGGGGCCCGCGGGCCGTCACGTTGGTGACGCTGGTGTGGGACACCATGGGCCCGTAGCTGTACGTGTTGCTGCCGCTCCGGGCTTTCCTCTCTAAAGTCCAGAGCCAGTGTCCTCCGACCTCCACGACTTCTTGATTTCTGCCTGGACCTGAAGAGAGGATCAGGACTGATGAGGACTAAACAAGTCGTTTCTTCTACATTCTACTATAAACAGTGTTGTGTGTAACTCATTACAAGTAACTTGAGTTCAAGTAACTAGAAAAGTAAAGCAAGTAACGCAAAATATCTAAGTTACTTTTTGAAACAAGTCTGGTAAATAACGTCTCGGTTACGTATGTAACCCTTGCTTCCCTGAGTAGGAATGGAGATGCTACGTTGTATTTCGAGAAATAAAACGAACCAATGAAAAAGAAATGCCATGGGTCTGCGGAATTTGTATAGCGTAACTCCACCCAACCTCTTGGGTATACAAGGAAGTACGCTGGCAACATATGGCAGATATGTTTCTTTGCCGAGGAGCCTCAGGGAACAAGTATTACATGCGTAACCGAGATGCTCTCTTTCGTAGTTACTATGAGTTACATCGTGATGACGAATGGATCCAGTGCCCTGCATAAGTCTGAGCTCCCTGTCGTGAGACTAGCATGAACGAAGGACTCCTACTTAACACAGGAATACCAACGTACACTGGGAAGCATATCTCAGTGGAAATATACAGTTATTGCCTTGCCGAAGGGGCGGGGTGGGATTACATAATGCACATGTGACCCGTGAGGGGGCTTCAAATGGAAAACGCTGGGGTGTCCAGCCCGCAGGGAGGAATGTTTCGACCCCAGGGGTGGCAAGGTGTCTTGCCAAGGGAAAGATACATGCTCAGAGAGGCTTACAGTGGAAATACACATGTGGGGGTCGCCCAGTGGGGGAACCATGCACATGGCGGCACCTTGCCAAACACGAAAGCTGCCAGTGGCATAACTCTGCGCGTTGACGTCAACAGTGCTGGAGGAACTAGGACTTCTAGGGAGGCTCACCTGAGGAGAATATTGCACGTATCCAGTCCGTGGGAGTGGAACTGGAGAGCAAAGCAAAGACACCTGAGCAGGGTCCCCTACTACCGGCTGGCTGAAGCGAGTACATTGAGAGGAACACTGGCTCCACTTGGAGATTGTAGAATCTCGAGATGTGGCCAGCCTACAGCTTTGCAGATGTTCTGTTAGCCGAGGCGCCATGCGCTGAGAGCCCAAGAGAAAAGGAGCACTCTGCAGGGCAGTTAAAACCACTGAGAGGTCCCAAGAGGGAATGAGAGGGATGGCGAGCAGAATTCTGTCTCCTCGCTCCTCTCAGGAACCTGATGATCAGGTTCGTGCTTTTCACCACTGACTACCCTGGACTGCATTGTGATATGCGGCCAGAGCGGCAACATACACTTTTAGGGTGGCGGAAGACATCCTTCGTTCCAACCCATTCTTGCATGAAGGAAAGCATGACACAGATTGGGCATTCTTTGGGGTCTTCTCGGTGAGAAGAGCACCAGTTGACAAAGAGGTTCCAGCTTTCAAAGCATAGGCATGTATCGTGGACGATGCTCTAGCGGAAGTGCATCGGAAGTGCTCTAGCAGGAGCCACATGTGGAGATTCCAAAGATTGGGACGAGTGTGCCATAGGGTGCCCCATCTCTGAGAAAGGACGTCCTTTGCTGAGGTTCGTCCATGGGGTGAAGGTCTGACAACAGTTCAGAGTAACTGGTACTCAGCAGCATGCCTTGTTGCCATGCCCACATCGGGACTGAGATTTTGAAGCTAAGAGCTGAAGTGGTCTCATATGAAGCAATCCAAGCGGCTTTGCAGTGGGATGTCATATGCCCCAAGAGCCTCTGAAGTAACTTCAGTGGAACCGCACTCTTGCACTCGAACTGTCTCATGCAAGCCAGCAGTGACTGCGCGCACTCTTTTGCAGGGGGGAAAGTTTGCTTTTCTCCCAGTTGACCCGAAGGCCCAGACCAGCTAGGTGCCGGAGAACTAGGTCCCTGTGTTCGCAAACCTGACCTCTAGGACGAGCTAGGATCAGTTAGTCGTTTAAGAATCAGTTCAGGATGCAAACCCCATGTTGACAGGGACATTGCCAATCGACCATAGTGGAGTGGACTCCTCTGAAGTGGGGAAGGAGACCAAGCATGCCAAGCATGATGGTTCTCCGCAACCCAGCAGGACTGGTTGGGAAGCTCTAGCCAGGCTCCTAAGAACTGTGCCAGCAGGGTCATGCAAACTATTTTACAGGTGATTAAGTGAGGTGGAATGACCGGCCCGGGTGGAATCAGCGCCCGCACCTACAAAAACAAACGTCCAGTCGAGACACTCCAACCCGATACACACAGCTGCCCGGGAAAGGATCTGACTCTGGCAATGCTGGCCACACCCGAAGGCGGCAGCACAGCCAAATCATCATTTCTCGTGGACTATAAAATAAATTGCAAGAACATAAAAAATAAAATAAAGAAATAAATCTTGTGGTCCTATCACTGCCAGGACCATTTATTGCAGGATCTGCTATAAACATTTACCTACAAGACTCAGAGTTAGTGTAACGTCTTGTGCATGTGCAATTACAATTATCACTATTAACTAACAATTAACTATTAACAATTAAATCACTATTAACTGACACTAACAATTATCAGATAAAGTTTATACAGAAGATACAGAAATTCGTTCTTACCTCTCCATTGCAGAAGCAATATATAATTGCAACAAAGAATCCCTGGAAAACAGAACATGAAATATAAGGATACAACTTATAGCAAAATATGTTGGTGTCTATATACACTCTTAATCATCTACATCTCAAGAAGTTTGAAGTTTGACCTGGAATGAGTTAATAAGCATTTCATAGTGCATCTGTATTTGCCACGGGACCCCAGACACCTCTGTGTAGGGCATTTGCCATGAAGACGATATGTAGTGAACGCAGAACAACGGCATGAGCACCAGGGTGGACTTCAACAGCTTTCTGTGGGGCACAAACACACGCTAGTTAAACATGACCGTTCACAAGTTTATTTGTTTTTTTTTCTATTAAAAGTAACTGACACTTTTATTGAGCAAGGATTCATTAAATTGATCAAAAAATAACAATAAATGCATATATAAGGCGTTTTCAAAATGTATATTTAAGTAGAAAACTGAGAATCACTAAAATTATTGAATATAATTCTGGACAAAGGCCTTGTTTATAAGTTTTAATTTTGTTCAAGCTGATTAAAGCAAGTTTTCATATATATATATATATATATATATATATATATATATGTGTGTGTGTGTGTGTGTGTGTGTATATGAAGTTCAGATGCAAAAGCCTCTAAATTGCCATTTGAAATTCTTCTTTAAATTACCATTTTTATTGAAGCTTGTATATTTAAGTTTAGTAATTTCACTAGAATGACAATTAATAGGTAATCTTCATTGCCATTTAATTGAAATAACCTGAACTTAAATATACAAGCTTGATAAAAATGATCATTTTAGAAGAAAATTTCAAATGGCACTTAGAGGCTTTTGCATCTAATTCTTTTCATATATATATATATATATATATATATATATATATATATATATATATATATATATATATATAGTCGTGGTCAAAATTAATGGCACCCCTGTACACTGATGAAAACTGGCTGTAAAAAATAATTCTGCATTGTTTATCCTTTCTATCATCCATTCATAAAAATTGGCAAAATTCGTAACCTTTCATTGAAGCAAAAGAATTGGAAGTGGGGTAAATCACACTATGAAATAAATGTTTTTCTCTAAAACACTCTGGCCATAATTATTGACACCCTGTTATTAAAAACTTTTTGCAACCTCCTTTTGCCAAGATAACAGATTGTCTCTCCTTATAATGCCTGATGAGTTTGGAGAACACCTGACGAGTAGCAGAGTGACCATTCGCTCCATCACAGACTCTCTCCAGATCCTGCAGATTCTCCAGATCCATGTCTCGGTACTTCATCTCGCTCAGTTCACTCCACTCATCAGGTCAGGGTCTGGGCACAGTCATGGCAGAAGCTTCATTTTGTGCTTAGTTACACATTTTTGTGTCTGATTTCAGATGGAAGATCCAGATCGATTGCCTATTATAATTGATTCTAGCAAAAGGCATCAGGTTTTGATTTTTCGATTCATTTGTATTTGATAGGTAATCCATAATACCATGTATCTAAATCAGAGAGTCCAGGACTTTCCAGCAAGTAAATAGGAAACTCTTACAACATATAGGATCCAGCATATATTTCAATCAGAGGCATGGGTAATCTTCATTCCTGTTTGGCATCCAAACACATCTGCTGGGTTTGCTGCACAAAGCCCCTTTTTACGTTTCATCTGACCATAGAATCCTGATCCTTTTGAAGATCCAGTCGTGTCTGACACCTGAATATGCTGAGTTTGTTTTGAAGGAAGGCAGAAACATCTCTCTTGAACCCTCTCAAACAACATGTGGAATGTAGGGTTGTTTGATCTTTTTTCTTTGAGGTTTCTGATCCTAGAGACTCAACTAATCTCTTGCAATTCTCCATCTGTGATCTTTGAAGAGTCTTTGGACACTCAACTTTCATCCTCACCATCCATTAAGGCAAAATAGACACACGTCCTCTTTCTGGCAGTTGATTATAGTTGATTATAGTTGATCTTTAGTTGATTATAACTTTCTTAATTATTGTCCTGATGGTCAAAATGGGAATTTTCAATTCTTTAGTCTATTTTCTTACATCCACTTTGTATTTTGTGAAGCTCAACAATCTTTTTATCCACATCAGAACCATGTTCTTTGGTTTTACTCATTGTGATGGATGATTCAGGGAATTTGACCTTTGTGTTTCCTCATATTTAAACTCCTTGAAACAAGAAGTCATAGCTGGACAATTTCATGTTCCTCTAGTCACCCTGATGTGCTAAAAAATTAATATTAATGGGAATGTACTTCAGAAATATTTTCTCATAAAAAAATCTAGGGGTGCCAATAATTATGGCACGTGTGTTTTGGAGAAAAACATTTATTTCAAAGTGTGATTTACCCCCACAATTATTTTGCTTCAATGAAAGGTTAGAATTTTGGCAATTTTTTGAATGGAAGATCAAAAGGATAAACAATGCAGAATTATTTTTTACAGCAAGTTTTCATCATATTTACCAGGGTGCCATTAATTTTGACCATGACTGTATATATATATATATATATATATATATATATATATATATATATATATATACGTGTATATATATATATATATATATATATATATATATATATATATATATATATATATATATATATATATATACACAAAAGTGTGATATTTGGGTAAAATAATAATTCACATGATAATGAATAACTGTTTGACTTTTCCATTTGTTGACATGACATTGTTATTCAGATAGTAAATATCTTATATTAAGTAGGGTGTCCAATCACCATATTTATAATGAAATCATCATATAAACAAATAAACATTACATTTTTATTAAATGTAATGTTTATTTGTTCCTACAGTAAAGCTTTATTAAATTATTATTGGATCTCATTCAATGCTTACATAATCTTTACTGTTTTAATGCTTTTGTTTCAGTATTTTTAAAATGAACACATTTTACAGACAGTATATTTATTGAACAAAAAAATTATTTTACTTTTTTTTAAATTAAATTATTTTTTAATTAGCAAAAACTTGTGATTTCTTTTAACAAATATTATCTTAGACATTATTAAAAACACATTATTTTAGCTGAAGTATTTGTATCAGTACTGTGTATCTTTTGTTCGTGTGCCTATATATATATATATATATATATATATATATTTTTTTTTACTACTTGAGTATATAAATATATACAACTAATTAGGAGTTTATTGAGGCCAATACATGCTTCATAGTGAGAATTGGACAATAATTAAAAGTATAACCATCCCTTTATTGCTATGGATTGTGTTATAGATAATATTCAGTCATGGTGTATGACATTTAGTCATACAGAAGCATCTTCTTATAAAACATCACTGACCTCAAACAGCAGTGTGTGTTTCAGATGTGGTTTATTCTTACCTGTACTGCTGTCTGGTGTCACATCTCCCTGCATTTGTTTCTCGAAGTTTGGTTGCCAAGACTCTGATTATATTCAGGAACAACAAAAAATTTACCTTGGGGGTAGAAAAGTACACACAAATGAATGGATTATAATTGAGACTAAAAATAAAGGAAATGAAGCATGAAATGACTCCTGCATTAATTGGATTCTTACACTGCGTTCACACGAAGACAAATAAAAGGTCAGCAGAACTTAAACTACAAGTCAAAAATGTGTAAACACGACTGAATTTATACTTGTTTCATTGATTTAAAAATATAAAAAACTTTTTCTGCCTAAAAAGCTCCAACTTTTGAATGAATTTGTACTGATGTAAACGTACAACAATTGCTGTCAGAATAGGGATCTGCACAATCCATTTCAGGTTTCCTGCGCTTAAATCCCAGCACCTGTAGATCAGAAACCAGATCAGTCACTTTCAGAAAGACCATCTTATTGACATTTAATATCAGGGGTGTAGCAGCACATGCTCTGTATTTATGGGTTCGGTACCGGACGCCACGGTTCGGTGGAGACAGTCGGATAACCAATACAGGCGATCCACACTACAATCCCGAAGGGACGCGGTGGCAGTGCAACAGTGTTTGCTAACTGAAGAAGAAGAGACGATCTTCGCACCAATCCAAAACATCAGTTCTGGTGGCAGAAAGCTGGCACCGTCTGTTTCTTCATTTTACATTGTTTTGTTTTTATTGTGAGTGTACACAAATAAGAAATAGACCCTTTGGAATGATCTGTCGTATTTTAAGTTGTTTCCGATGTTATAATGAGCTGAAATCATTGGTATTGTGCTGGTTTGAGCAGTGGACGTCTCACTATAGTCCAGTGATGAAACATGCATGTCCTGGAAATGGGGAAACTCAGGCGCCACTCGCTGTCTCCTCAGGGAAAGGTGGAGTAGACTCCGCATGTTAACTCTCAAACTTTCATTACTCGATTTGTTTTCTACTTTTATAACACAACAGATGCATTTCAGTTTTGTAGCTAAATCTAAATACCAAATGCTCTTCTACAAGAATGCATGGTTTACCGGTTAATACACTTAAAGGAGTAGTACACGTTTAAAAAACTTTTGCTGATAATTTACTCATCCCCATGTCATCCAAGATGTCCATGTCTTTCTTTCTTCAGTGGAAAAGAAATTAAGGTTTTTGATGAAAACATTCCAGGATTTTCTCCATATAATGGACTTCAATGGGAACCAAACGGTTCAATGTCCAAAAGAGAGTTTCAGTGCAAACTGTTCAAAGGGCTTTAAAGATTCAAGACGATGAATAAGGGTCTTATCAAGCGAAACGATCGCTCATTTAATAAAATAAATGTCAAAGTTTAAGTTTTATAAGCACAAATGCTCGCCTTGCTCTGTTCTGTGATGTGTTTGTGACTCTCCTGTTCAAACTCGTTCATCAAAATGACCGAATCTTTTTCCGAGTCATTTGATTCATTCAACGAACGAAATGAACGAATTGATTCGGGAAAAGATTCGTTCATTTTGATGGAAGACGTGGACATCTTGGATGACATGGGGTGAGTAAATTGTCAGCAAAAGTTTTTTTTTTTTAAGTGAACTTCTCCTTTAAGGAGGCTGTACTGTCACTTCATGGGGACTCAGTGGAACAAACTGTAATTTTCAAAATGAACAGAAACCTAGCATCGGGGATTTGTTGCTTTTTCATGTTGTACCAAACTCGCATCGAACCATGACCTCAAAACTGTACCATTTAACCCCTAATAAAATACACATACACTACCGGTCAAAAGTTTAAGATCGGTAAGAATTTTTGTTTTTAAAAGAAGTCTCTTCTGCTCACCAAGGCTGCAATTTTTTGATAAACAAAAAACAGTAATATTGTGAAATATTATGACAATTTAAAGCAGCGTTTCTCAAAGTGTGGGGCGCGCCCCACTGGTGGGGAATAGGAACATGACAGGTGGGGCGCAACAAATGGGAGAAAATGTGGTAAGTTTGTGCCCAACTCTATTAGTTCCTTTATCAAGCATAAACTCAAAAAAAAAAAAACAGAGGACACATTTAAATGTAAGCCTTACTTAACCTTTTCACACGTAAGTTTAAAAGTTTTTAGAGGCGCCCGTTATTTTAGATTCGTCTCCCTTTATGGTTTCCATGGTGACGCGTCATTGCTGGTCACACCCATAGACAGTATGGTCACACCGCAGGCACAATAGCGCTGAATGACTGATTATCGGCGTTTATTTCACAAATTTGTTGGCTATAGCGGGAAATATCTGATATTCCGATTGTCGAATATGATCAAGTGGATGTGTATTGTTGTTTAACACCTTAGTTGAGCTATGCGCGAGGCGTTAGTTTAGAGAATCGGATCTGGATTTAACAAACGTTTATCCACTTCTCCCGAAATACATGAAAGTAAGTGGCCCGGTGAACTAGAAGAAGCATAGAGTAAACTCGAGAGTTACTTACACGATGTGTATTTGATAAGAATAATACGTGTTGATGTCTAATTATAATGGAAATAATAATTATTGCCGCTTCCATAGACAGAAGTCTGTATTTGACCAACTTTAAAATTGCTTTTTTTAAAAATATGTGTAGCCTACTAGAGAACAGGCTCATTTTAGACACTAAATTAGTTTATCAATTAATTTTGAACTTTCAAAGTGCACAAGATTTATGAATTTATCTTAAAAACGTGCAAACTTTTCTTTCGGGGAGCATTCTAGAGATCGGACATCCGGGACTTTTACTCCTGCGCGCCCATAGCAACGCTATGCTTTTGAATTAACAGGTTTTTTTTGTTGTTGTGAATGAATAAAAAAAAATCGATTACATAGTTAATGTAATCGATGCTTGATGGGTATTTAAACACACATGGTGTTCATACCAGGGGATTTGATGAGCTGGGCAATGCTTTTGGGTTGTTCTCCCAAGACTCCCATGGATGCCGATAGGGACAATATTGTAATGTTAAACCTACAAGCGACACTTTCTGTGGTACCTGGTCAATGCAGGTGCTGGAGACTGTCTATATTTGATAAGTCATTCTGTAATAGAAGATGAATATATGTATTCATATACTGTATAGCTGCTAAGTTAGCGCCTTTCACAGCCATGTAACGTTAGCTAACGTTAGTCACAAAGCACTTAACATTAGTGTTTTATTATTCACGTCTCACTCACTCGACATACATTTGCATACACAGATATCATTCATTAATACAAAGTAGTCCGTTAGTATCCATAACTGACATAATCCACAGCAAAACTTCTGTGAATAGATACCTTTTTGATTTGCCTTCGGGCATTGACTTTGGTTTGTTATACCCTTCGTGGCTGGTTGCTATGCAGGTCACATGATTAGTGACGTAACGCCAACCAAGAGAATGCCCCTGGACCCCCAGGGTGCAGCAGAGGTCCACACCACACACACAATACTGTGGGAAACACAGTAGCTTTATGACAGTTTTCGAAAATTATTATTATTATAAAAATACCTAAAATACAAACATTTTAGGATTTTACCACCTCCGCTTCGTTGTGAGCCAGGAAAACCCTAAGATTATTATTATTCTTTTTCAATTCTGTTTGTTCTTTTTGCATGCAGTTTGCGAAGTTACAAAATAAAGCTAATAAACTAGTCCACACTTTTATTTTCTCCGTTTCTGAATTTGATGTTATCAGAGGCAAAATAAAAACACAATTGCATTATTATTTTTATTTACTGTCATGTTTTTTTTTGTTTTTTTTTTTAATGTCATGTTGATAAAATACATTTTAACTTAAAGCCTAGTTTATTAAAATTTTTTGGTGGGCGATTGCAAGGGGACAGGTGGGGCTCGAACCCTTCCCTACCTTCAAAGTGGGGAATGGCAGAAAAAGTTTGAGAAACACTGATTTAAAATGACTTTTTTATGTTAATATATATTAAAATGTAATTTATTCCTCTGAAAAAAAGCTGAATTTTTAGCATTATTACTCCAGTCTTCAGTGTCACATGATCCTTCATAAATCACTCTAATATGATGATTTTATGCTCCAAAAACATGTATGATTATTATCCATGTTGAAAACAGTTTTTTACATTTTTATTTCAGGATTCTTTGATGAATAGAAAGTTCAAAGAACAGCATTTATTTAATTAGAATCTTTTCTAACATTATAAATGTCTTTACTGTAACTTTTGATCAATGTAACTCATCCTTGATGAATAGAAGTATTGATTTCTTATTTATTTCCCCAAAAATAAAATACAAATTCTTACTGACCCCAAACTTTTTAAAGGGTAGTGTTTAATGTAACAAAAGCTTTCCATTTCAGATAAAAGCTGTTCTTTTGAACTTTCTATTCATCAAAGAATCCTGAAATAAAAATGTAAAAAACTGTTTTCAACATTGATAATAATCATACATGTTTTTGGAGCATAAAATCATCATATTAGAGTGATTTGTGAAGGATCATGTGACACTGAAGACTGGAGTAATGATGCTGAAAATTCAGAGGAATAAATAACATTTGAATATATATTAACATAAAAAAGTCATTTTAAATTGTCATAATATTTCACAATATTACTGTGTTTTTTGTGTATCAAAAAAATTGCAGCCTTGGTGAGCAGAAGAGACTTCTTTTAAAAACATCAAAAATCTCACCGATCTTAAACTTTTGACCGGTAGTGTATATTCATCAACACATCCTGCATACATCCTTTACCATGCTCAGGAAATGTTCTTTGTTCAACAAGCTGATTTAATACTGTATTCCTGTATACATGGACACATACAGGTATACAAGGTCAAACACTTACTCGGTGTCAGCAAGAGTGGCTCTCACGCTGGCCCAGATGGTGACGAACATCGCAGGAACACCTGTTTAAGGAAACCTTTAGTCAGTCCAAGGACGTATGGGTTTATTATCACACAACTCTCAAGGCTGTTGAGATTGGCCTTGGTTTTTCATAGTCTTGGATACAATTTATTAAGAAATTAGTATGCCATGATTTTTAATGAATTGTTTTGGTGTAAAATAGGTCTATATTCCAGCTATCACTGCAAATGAATAAACAAATTGTTTTATTTGTAGTTTTTTTATAGTAACATTTTGGTGGACCAATGATAATGATGGGTAGCACTTTAGATCAGGCAACACATATTCACTATTACCTAGCTGCTTATTAGCACACATATTACAAACACACTGGTTGTTTATTAGTAGTTATAAAGCGCATATTAATGCATTATTCTGCATGACCACTCTATCTTAGATCCGTTAAATCTTCCTCATATCTAACTAACTATCAATAAAGAGTTTATTGAGGGAGAACTCCTAGTTAATTGTGTAAAAGCGCGTTAACATTCATTGTGGCTCTTCGACCCTGAGCAGCGGCTCAGCTCCACAGCATCCACATTGTATGCGCTGTGCATGTCCAACTTTTCCGCACAGTGTGTACAATGCAGGAGCCGTGAAGTCCAAAGTATTTACACACATGTGTCCCCAAAACATCTCAGTTATTTACTTCAAATTACCCAGAGAAGACGTCTAAAGAAAGCAGTAATTAGATCTTGTGGACATGATTCGGTGTCTGTAGCCAGAAGCTGAATAATTCTGTACTGGAGATAAGTGAACAAGCGTACTCACCCCATCCAATCAGAGTAAAGCCCCAGAGGTACTTCCTGTCTGAGAAGAAGGTCATGAAGATAAGGCTGTGCAGGTACAGGCCTTCCACCAGGATCCAGTAATAATTAGTGGCCAAGAAGTACAAGAAGAGAGTCACAGCCACCTTACAGCCGATCTTGAGGGGTAAAGGAGAATCGATCAGCTCGTATTGATTAGAAGCATGTGCTCGCCTTATTTGAGATGCAGACTACATGTAGCTTGACTATCCCCCCAAAATCAAAATTCATTCTCTAGAGACGGGCCATTTAATACAAGCGGCGAAAGACACTTCGAGCATTTGTGGAGGTGTTCTGATTACTTTCGCTACTCAAATATCCTGAATTACTATGGTAATCATCTCTAGGTGCTCTCATGACCTCTGTGTGACCTCTGTGTCCTGAGATGAGCGAATGAGACATTTTGTCAATAGCTGACATAATGAGGAAACACATTAAACCAAAATACTGAACCATACCGGTGTCTCACACTGGCCAATGGAGTTTCAGCACGTCGAATGGAGTGTGAGAGTGGCTAATCCTTTCAAGCATTTGACTGAGGAATGACTGGCGAGCTTGGCTAATAGTTCCAGGGCAACAACACAGTCCACAATGCCCTGTTCCTTCATCTCAGAAAACTGAGGCTCCAAACATGTTAACCCCTTAACTGCCACATCCCAGTACCCTTTACTTCACTATATTTCTATTAAATTCTAATGTAATTATGACAAATTATATATCGTTGGAAAGGTCTAAGACTTCTAAATAGATACTCTACCCCTGTTTTGTGTTACAAATTATGTAGGAAGAGTAATTGATGAATTTATGACAAGAGTGCACTTCAAAAAACCTGCATCATAACAGGAGCTCAATCTGACCTTTGTCACAAAAAGTCATTGCACCCACTTTTAATCATTGAAACTTATGTTTTTATACTAAAAGTTCATAATAAAACATAAAATCTAGTATTTTTCAATACAAAATACAAATTATGGTATATTATTCTCTAAAAATATATTATCTTCTAAAATAAAATGTAATTTTTTTATCGCCTATTTTTCTTATATCACATATTTTAGTAGTTATCATAAATTAGGTATCATATATGAGTTTTACAAGATAAACTCAGAATTCATCCTGAGAAAACTGTTTTATAATTAAACATTGCGTTACCATAGAAACAGTACTCTAAATTATTAGGCTCCTCCCCTTTTAGGCATCATTATATTTCATAATTTATGATCAAAACCTTTATTGTCACACATATTGTCAGAAAGGTCTGAGTCTCAAGGTTTCAAATTTTGTGACAGAATTGATATTTGAACAGAAATGTATTAATTTGTTAAGGCAGAATGTATACAACTAAATTCAATGGAATTCAATGGCACCCGGTGACTATTTTTGGTAGGGGTGTGCGATATGACGATTTTTAATCGTGGACGATTAAAATGTCTCCACGATCTGCTTTTGAAGAAATATCGTAGTATCGTGTTACAGTGCAGTCTATTCTGGCGCCTCGTCTCAACTGTACAACGCGACGCAATCTACACATCACACGTTAATGAATAGGCACGGGACACTGCAATTCACAAAAGTTCATTATTTGCATAAGCCTTGTCGGTTAAACATTTAATTCATGCGCTGATATATGCGCTGTTCTAACGTGCGCTTTCCTGAGCGCATATACCCCCGACGCTCACATGCACAAGCCTGTCAAACAGCGCCTGAATACTTTCGAGTCTTATTTTGCTAATACTGTTAAATACACACAATGTTTACATAAACAGGCTATGTCTAAAGTGAAAGCAAACATTTGAGAGAATATCTGGTTCTGGTGTAATATGCGTCTACATTAAACGCGGCGCGTGCTGGTCTAAAAGTGACGGGAAAAAATAGTACTGCCGCTTGTCCTTAAAGGGATGGTTCACAAAAAAAAAAAAAAAAGAAATCATTATTTACATTACTTACTGTCATTATTTACTCACTCTAATGTTGTGCCAAACCTGTATTAATTTCTTTCTTGTGCTGAACACAAAAGACGATTTTTTTTATGTGGGTAACCAAACAGTTGCTGGTCCCCATTAACTTCCAGAAGAGAACCTATAAAAAAACTATAGGGGGACCAGCAACAGTTCGGTTACAGACATTATTCAAAATAACTTTTATTTTCAACAGAAGAAAGAAACTTATTTGGGTTTAAAACATCTTCAGAGAGTAAATTAAGACCATTTTTTATTTTTGAGGGAATTATCCCTTTAGTGTTAATAAAACAGAAAAAAAACACAAGAAGAAAATCACTCACTGACTGAGAACTTTAATAGTAGCTTTAATAAGAATCAATAATTGATACAGTGAAGTCTATGTAGTGTTATAATTTCATATTTGTTCATTTAATTACTTTCTTCAATGCTACTGCTAAATACACCTACTGCATCTGAAAAAATAAAGCACTATTTATTTAATTTGAATATTAATTTGTGTAATGTTTATCTTGTCTTATTTTTTTAATAACAAAGAAAATAATGACAAAGATTTTTATCTTCGCCACTGGCCTAAATGTATGCCTTTATTTTTTATTTTGTTACCTAAGGCTTTGTTTTTAACATAGGGACATTAGTTTGGCTGTAATGAACAGCCACTTGCAAAATAGTAAAACCAACTTCAAAAAGAATCGTGATAAAAAATCGTGATCGTGATTTTCCTAAAAAAATCGTGATATGATATTTTTGCCATATCGCCCACCCCTAATTTTTGGTACTACGCCCAAACAAAATCTCATGGGAACTTCATTTTTTGTGATATCAACTTCAAATTTGGAACATAACTTGGTTAGATTTATGGCCTTGATTTTATAGTAATTTTAGAGTAAAACATTTTTTTGTAAAATATATATTTTATATAAAATAACAATGTATAGAAGAGTATATTTAATTTACTGTAAATTTAAACTTCCATAACTTTTTTCATACTTTCATGTTTTAAAGTGTTTTAAATTCAGCAATAATCTGATGAGTGTTTCTTTAAAACAAGACCAAACTTGGGTATATATTTCAAAGCATACTTGAATTACAACCATTTAAGTGTGAATAGTGCATTTTAACCCCCATTCTCAAAAAGGGGGTGACAGCTAAGGGGTTAAACTGAGACAAACACTAAATGTAAACAACAATAAATACACACAGGTGAAACAGAAGTGTGCTGACTGGAGTGAGTGTAAAAGTGCAAGAGGGCATGTAAACTGTGTTTGGAGGCGCTTCCATTTGGCACGATTACACACAGTTGGCCAGAGAGAAACACTGGTGTGATTCAATAAGGCACGTTTCCTCAGTGTCAGCCACTGAACTGAAATTGAAAGGGAATTGGTGGTTGCTGGGTGACTGCTTACTGGACCAGGTCACAGCACCCATCGTCAACTCTCCATTATATCCCGCTCTCGGGACCCATGCTCATGCCAAACGAGAACATCCATAATCCTTCTTTATAATAGGCATGAGTAACTACCATAGTTACTGGAAGAGGCTTAATTATAATGTTTAATTAAACATTAAATGAAGCTGTTTCTAGGTTACACATTTATGAGGAAATTGCTACAGTATCAGGACAACAACAAATGCTTTGAGGTGATACTGACGCTATGGCAACAGCACAATGTGGGATCCCTCGGATATGAACTTCACCGAGAGATTGTGTGTGTGTGCTGCACTTACAAAATGGGTTTTGTTGGCAGGAGGGGCTTCTGTGATGGATTTGAGATCCTCCACTGTGATTCGCTCCATTTCTTGCAACGCAGCACCAGAGTACAACACCACATCTTTCACAAATATACTAATGGCCCTCAACATGAAAGACACGAACAAGTGCATGTGGATGTAGTTTCTGGTGCAGTGCAGCCGCCTAGAAGATAAAACAGAAAGAAGAAAAAAGGTCAATCAGGTGATATTTTGTAATTAGGTGTAAAAGGTTTGGGGTCTGAGAGGACGTGAGAATCCCACACCAGAACATTGCAGATCAGTATGCGGTAGCAGATGTATGTGTTTGTTAGGTTGCTCTCCAATGGCCTTTCACAGGGCCTAGAAGAACAATACTAATCTTAATTAGGCCCAGATGAGTCTGCCGCTGACTGTAACACATTCTTTGGATTTAAAGGGTTCAGAAAGCACAAATGTTGAAAATCTAGGGCTCAAAATGTAAGCAATAAAAACAAAATTGCAAGCATGTGTTACCCAAACTCCCTTCAGTTTGTCTACACTCTCTCGGTTTGACAGGAGCAAGTCTATTAAGGAATAACTCCTCCAGAAAACAATGTTGCAGTCTGATCTCATGACAACTCAGTTTACTTAGTGCTTCAAAATACAGCTGTCAATATGTAAAACACTATACAAATCCATTATATAGTTATCTTTGACTATTATACAGATATGTTTGAGCCCTTAAAGGAGTAGTTCACTTTAAAAAAAAACCTTTTGCTGATAATTTACTCACCCCCATGTCATCCAAGATGTCCATGTCTTTCTTTCTTCAGTCGAAAAGAAATTAAGGTTTTTGATGAAAGCATTCCAGGATTTTCTCCATATAATGGACTTCAATGGGGTCCAAACGGTTCAAGGTCCAAAAGGCAGTTTCAGTGCAAACTGTTCAAAGGGCTTTAAACAATTCAAGATGATGAATAAGGGTCTTATCAAGCGAAACGATCGCTCATTTAATAAATAAATAACAAAGTTTTAAGTTTTATAAGCACAAATGCTCGCCTTGCTCTGTTCTGTGATGCGCGTTCGAGACCCTCCTGTTCGAACTCGTTTATGAGAAATGACCCGAGTCAAAATCGTTTGTTTCGTTCGTTGAATGAACCAAATGACACGAAAAGATTTGTTCATTTTGATAAATGAGTTTGAACAGGAGAGTCACGAACGTGCATCACACAACAGAGCAAGGCGAGCATTTGTGCTTATAAAACTTAAAGGGCACCTATTATGCCACTTTTTACAATATGTAATATTGGTCTCTGGTGTCCCCAGAATGTATTTGTGAAGTTTCAGCTCAAAATACCCCACAGTTAATATATTATAACCATTTGAAAATGTCATTTTTGGGGCCTGTTTTAAAATTAGCTGTTTTGGGTGTATACCACCTTAAATGCAAATGAGCTGCATATCCCCGCCCTGCCTTTGGATGAGGGCGTAACTTGATACCTATGGCAGTCGGTCTAAGCCGAAGGGCTGAGAGAGTGAGAGACGCACTGTTTTGTATGTCATTCAGCCGATACATGTTTGAATCGGAATATATAAATAGTCTCTGATCAGACCCAGATGACGAAAAAACTCCAGCAGAATAAACACAAATGAGAATGGACCAGAACGTCTCGGTATGGTTATTTGATACATTTATTTACAGATCACCGAGGGCGGGGTCTAGGCCACAACCACATTGTCAAATCAAACCCCTTTCTGAATTCTACGTCACAAAGCGCTGAATCTTAGAACAGCTCGTTCTGAGACAGTGGGCATAATTCTGAGATTGTAAAAAAACATGGGTGGATTTGTATCATTCCAGGGTGGTTTTGCTCACACACTGCCAACACACATTTATGTTCAAACACCATGTAAAAGTGAATTTTCCATAATAGGTGCTCTTTAAACTTTGGTAATATTTTTATTAAATGGCTGATCGTTTCGCTTGATAAGACCCTTATTCATCGCCTGGAATCGTTTAAAACACTTTGAACAGTTTGCACTGAAACGGTCTTAAACCGCTGAACCGTTTTGGTTCCCATTGAAGTCCATTATATGGAGAAAATCCTGGAATGTTTTCATCAAAAACCTTCATTTCTTTTCGACTGAAGAAAGAAAGACATGGACATCTTGGATGACATGGGGTGAGTAAATTCAAAATCAGCAAAAGTTTTTTAAAAGTGAACTACTCTTTTAACTCATCTTAAACTACTGACCAAGAATATAACAATATATAGGCAGATGTACTGTATTTACAACATTGCATGTTTATTCATGAGATCACAGTGGATATCGAAGCAGATGTCAAGGCCAGCTTTGTCTTAAAAAGGATTCTGTCTCGACATCAACTAAAGAGTACAGGAATGTCTGCACTAAAATACCCCTTCATTCGACACAGGCCGCAATCAATAGCAAACAAGAGCAACTCGAGAATGACTGATCAATTTGTACAATAAGAGCACAATTTCACAAATTGTTTGAGAACCACCACTGGTAAATAATGATTGCGGGTGTTTGCTGCTTTGTTCCAATGACTGTTTGTCTTTGCCGAAGTCGGTCTCAGTCAGAACACTTTTACACGACAGATCCTGGATCAGGACTCGATATTCAACCTGCTAACATTAACTCTACTCTCAGATTGTTGCATCTTTGATAATCATAACACAGCGATGATTATGTTACATAATGTGTTGATCAAGATTGGTTATCATGGTGTTGGAATGTCATTTCAATAGATATTGTAAAGGTTTAAAATAGCTGGGTTTAAAATAATAATTTTCAGTAGACATTCACACACAAAGTTTTTCTTTAGCCAAAGAAACACTAGAACGAGAAACATTTAGACTGACTATAAATGGACATTCCCATGCACTTTTTTGATTCATTTTATGGAATTTTACGTTGTATAAATTTTTTATGATTTTTTGCATGATTATTTGGTGTGATATGATATATCAACACATTCTCATCCTAGGGCATCATATACTGACGCTTTCGCCAAAGCATATACACTCAACACACATGGCACCCTTTAGCGTCAATATAACACGCTTCGGTTAATGGGTAGGTTTAGGTCTGGAGTAGTGTTAGGGTTAGACCACTAGGAGGCGCCTTCTGGCCCATATATATCTGCGTCTCATATTGACGCTAAAGGGTGCCATGTGCGTTGGATGTAGACGCAATGGCAAATGTGTCAGTATATGACGCCTTGGGATGAGAACGGGCTGGATATGTTGGTGGTTGGTAACTTAAAAGTTAAATTATTATTATTTTTTTTAATGTTGGTTTTACATTGGTTAAAAAATGTCTAGACAAACAGGTTACTAAAATCATTACAAAAAGTTACTTAAATCATCATAGAAAGCTACATCCAAAATGTAAATGAATAATAAAAAAATAATAATAATGCTAAAATAACTAAAAAAGAAGAAGCCTATATTTTCGTTTGGAAATACATTCATTTAAATGTGATGTATATCTTTATTAAACCATTTTTTTATCATTACTATCATGCAAACTTGACATCAATATTTGCCCATAATTCTATTGCAAAGGCCATATAATTGATTATTGTCATCTCCTGTGTGATCAGTATGTTACTTCAGAGAAATGCCTTTTCTTACTAAAAACACATCAGTCCGTTCAGCAGAAATATGAAATCTAGGGTTTATCTTTGATATCGCTCTGTGAGAGGTTTAGGAACGGCATTAGACTCATGCGTCCCATTGGGAAGGACTGATCGGGAGTGTGTCGGACACTGGAGCTAATGTTGGAGCGTCACCGCGCCGCACGGCTGATGTTCTGGAGCCCGTGGAGACCATGGAAAGACTGGCGGCGCTCCAACAGGAGCCCAAATGAGCCCTTATTAAAGTCATTTTCCTGACCTGCATTTCCGGGTGCACAGGCCTCTCAAAAACACGGAGCACTGGAGCCGAGTCAAGCTCATCTGGTGCTGTCAGCGGCTCGTTCCACACACCCACCGGCCCTTTATTTGAGTAAGCCCACTGGATAAATAACGAGGGGAACCTCTTTGCATTAATTAGTAATGAAAATGGAACGATTGAACGCTAAAGTCATAAAGGCACTCATATGTCTTCATACTGAAAAAGGGCCAGCACACACACTGGGTCAACTGTTAGATAAACATTCATTTAATGCAGTTCATTTGGAAAACCGATCGCTTTGGTCAGATCAAACGGCAACACACTCAAAAACATTAACCCCTTCAAAACCACATTCTCGAAACACGAGCAGAACGTATTTCTGTATAAATCAATTGTATAGCCATTCATACACAAACGTGACAGTTTCTGTAATGAACGATTTACACATAAATTTGTTATGCTCATGTCTCACGACAATAGCGCATACCGATTCCACACTGAATATTTTAAAAATGACTCAAAGTCATTCAAAGAGGACTTATATGCTCTTTTACAAGGTTTTGTTGTGTTTTTTCTAGGGCTGTCAAATGATTAATCACGATTAATCACATCCAAAATAAAAGTTTGTGTTTACATAATATATGTGGGTACATTGTGTATAATTGTTTTGTAAATACACACACATGAATATTTTAGAAAAAAAATTATTTATATAGAAAATATTTATATTTTTATATAATATAAATTATATGTAAATGTATATACAGTATATACGTACATCAAAATATTTCTTAAATACAAGCATTTGTGTGTATTTATATATATAAAATAATTATACACAGTGCACCCACATATATTATGTAAACAAAAACTTTTATTTTGGATGTGATTAATCATGATTAATCATTTGACAGCCCTAGTTTTTTCAAGTTTTCCTGCTTTGAATGTTGATCATTCTCCTGATATTCTCCATTGTTGCGGCTCCTCTCTTCCCAGTCTGTCAGTAACACTCTGTTTACTTCCTGTCTCTATGAAGCCACTCCTCCTGAAAGCACACTGTGCTCTGATTAGTCAGCTGGACCAGTGTGTTGTGATTGAGTGTGTTTGGGAAAGTCCCGCCCTTTCCATAACCGCCAGTTTAACACACTACTAACTAACTCAACCAGGCCCCGCCCCTTTATTATGTGCATTAGTTATTATTATAAGGAATATTGTGACGTGTTCGTTCCTGGAAAGAACTCAAGACTACAATGGAGGTGTTTCAGGAGTTCAGAAACACTGACACTGATATAGAGACGAACTGGAGCTTTCAAACAGCAACATCACACATGGAGAAAAGCAGAATAGCTCCTTTAACTTAAAAATATTTAGTCTTTCGAACTACTATGCGCACATTGCCAGCTAACAGACATTTAGGATTGATGAATGTGTCTAAACGAACAATGTCTATAAAACTTGCATATGATGCAGACTCAATGAGGCATGTATTACACCTGCAGCGTGTAGATTTATTCATCAGCTAATTGCTTCACAAATCAAGACAAAATGACTACTCAGCATTTGCTTGAAAATGTGTGATTTCTGGTGTTACCCAGCAGTGTTACACTCTCAGATATGCTGACATATTGTAAGCGAGAACTGTATGGATCAGAGAAAGGTGAAAAAGTCAGGATATTTCATACATACAGACTTGCTTTTGTTCAGACACTATCATACGAAGATCACACACTCTTGTTTTCTGCACAGTCCCCCAGGATGAGGAAAAGCTCATTGCTTTTGAAGATTCATCATTTGTTAAGGGTTTAGTGAATCCCAGAGGGTTTCTCTCACCGGAAGTATCCGAGGATGACGGTCGCCACCATCAGCGAGCCCAGAGAGATGGAGTAGCCCACCGTGTAGATCAGGTAAAGCCTGTCGAAGACCTCCTGAGGACGAAGACCACAGTAAGAGTGAGCACAGAGGAGCGTGAGTGTATCATGCACACAAGATATCAATAAAGCTCATATACCCGTGCACTTTGCTCAGTAGAGCATTATTTGTTTTCTCAGTAAACCCATGAATACCTAATAAACCTGTATATCAGTATGAACCTGACCGTAATGCAGCAACAGTGTTACAGTAACTAATGCCTGAGGAGGAAGACAGCAAGGACAGACGCTCTTCATCACCACATCGTTTATTGCTCTTAATGTGTCTGTAAATCAATCATTGACTAAAGGGTCAAACACACATTGATTTACGGTTATCAAAATGATTCCCATTCAAATGGATCCGCCGAAACGACTTAAAACGACTGTATTATGCAGGCCAGACACTTTGCAGATGTCACTTTGCACATACGCATGCCTACAGACTAAACGATAACAGGGGTGTGTATAAGACTAACATGACACCTTCATAATCATGACAGGACATATATCGTGAATATGAAGTAGGGTTTATGTATGTTTGTGACAACTGTCATGAAGTGTCTTTCGCTGCAGTTATGACATTTTGAATGCAAATATGACATTGCTTAAGATGTCTTTGTTATGACACCTTGACATTACCAAGACATACAACATGTCATAACATGACATAGCACTGTATGCATAGCAACAACTCCGATGCAAAATGAACCTTTGGTCTAATTACACATTGTTACCTAGTCAACCGTTATCTGAGATTTGTTTTCATGATTGCCGAATGTAAATAGTTTTATCTCTAAAAACAGTTTAGCTTATAATGCTAGTATAACGCTAGTATATTGGGCATAGAGTAATGACAAATAAAAATCTCTTGTTATTACCACTAACAAGGCTCAAAATAGCCCCACAGTAACACGGTAGCATAATAAGGGTCCCTACATTCAAACCAAGGCATTGAGAACTTTGTCAGTGTCCATACAGTTTAATAAGAAGATATTTTATACACACTGTCAACTTCACGAATACAGGAAGAAGCCATCTTTGAAATATAGTCTCTACCAGTCGATCTACGAACGCCGATCCAAGTGCGCTGAACTGTGCAGAATCTCATATAGTCCGTTGTTTTTGGAAGAAACACAAACATGAACCATTTTCTTCTCTTCAATATGTACATGTTGCCTACTGTTCGCGCTCACCTTATCACCTTATTCACATCTCATGAGCGCACTTGGATTGGCGATCGTAGATCGACTAGTAGAGACTATATTTCAAAGATGGCTTCTTCCTGTATTCGCGAAGTTGACTGTGTGTATAAAATATCTTCTTATTAAACTGTATGGACACTGACAAAGTTCTCAATGCCTCGGTTTGAATGTAGGGACCCTTATTATGCTACCGTGTTACTGTGGGGCTATTTTGAGCCTTGTTAGTGGTAATAACAAGCGATTTATTTGTCATTACTCTATGCATAATATACTAGCGTTATACTAGCATTATAAGCTAAACTGTTTTTAGAGATAAAACTATTTACATTCGGCAATCATGAAAACAAATCTCAGATAAGGTTGACTAGGTAACAATGTGTAATTAGACCAAAGGTTCATTTTGCACCGGAGTTGTCCTTTAATTATCAATGAAATTATATGAAACAGTCATTTTTTATTAAATGTTTTGTGACCTCAACTACAGTGGTACTACATTGAATTTGTCATTAAAATGTTATATTGGCTTCATGACAGCCAATGTCAAAACCAACCACCTGACAGTTTAATGTAATGTTAACCAATAAAGCTAGGTGGTTTCTTAAGTTTGATCATTAATCTGCTATGTCATGTTTATGACAGGTTGTGTTGTCTTAGTAATGTCAAATGGTCAAAGACACTGACAGGTTATGATGTATTGGTTTATGTCAAGGTGTCATAACAAAGACATCTCAAACAGTCATATTTGCATTAAAAATGTCATAATTGAGAGAGTGACACTTAAAGTAACACCAGGTAACTTTTCAACCTTCATAATATATACAGTTCCCAAGTCTCTTGTGATGGTACATCAACTTATAATAGGTTGAGTGGCACGTCTGCCATAGCCTGGCGGGTCTGTACACGTTTTTAATCGTACTTTTAAACTTCGGGTTTCGGGTAGTAACCGGCAAACAAAGAGAAGTACAATATTTTCGACTGCTTGACGGCATATACGTCACTTCCACCAACCCCACTTCTTTAAAATCAGACGTGCGAGCCAAATGTTATAGTCACAGAAAAACAAGAAAGCAAAGGTTTTATCGGACGAGAAAAAGAGAAAGTGATCACGTTAAAGGTAGAGCGAGGATCAAACATTGGGCCAGCGTTTTCTCGCTGACGTGAGCTGAACGAGGAGGTGAAACTCTGGACTAGTAAGTATATTGCTTGCATACTATCTTCTTTGTTTTTGTTTTGTCTGCCTTACTATGTTACGGAAGCTATCTTATCCTCCGTTTATCTTCATGAATCAAGTAATGACAGTAGAGTAGCGAATTATCAGATCTGGTAGCTAGTAAACGATATCCTGATAGCTATCGATTCTAAACGGCGTGTACAAGTTTGGTAGGGGCTACATTCTTGCAAGTAAATACATAAGATATACAAAATCATATCTTAGGATATCTAACATGTCTGTGATATTCGTTCATTTTTCTTGCCTCAAGCTATAATGCAAATCGATTTGTAAAATTTGCAGATTCATTTTATGGTAGCTTGATATTATAATATTGACGATATATGGTTATTATCTACCACTCAAACATTGCATTGAAGCATCATATAGATTCAGAAAAACGGTAACCAATAGACTAGGCTACTATAATGACGCTGACTTGTAAACGTGAGCATCGCAATCATTTGTCGTTAGAAAAAAATAAAACCCATGAAATGATATTCATGTGCTGAAATATACAGTATGTCACTGTACCAGGGATGAAGACGTTTCACATGCGACACAAGCAGAACACCTACATGTGACCGATTTACGACAGCACTAGAGGACAATACTGTTTCCAGAACTGTCAGGGGGACCCCGAGAGCAAAAACTACCTGGTGTTACTTTAATGACAGTTGTCACAAACATGCATAAACCCTCCGACATGTGTCCTGTCGTGATTATGAAGGTATCATGTCAGTCTTATGCACACCCCTTCAAGTAAAGCGTTACCGACTAAACATGTAACATGCATGTGCACGCCGCCACCGTTTCCACGGAGATGATAGCGGTATCGCTTTCAAAACCCGTTTCAAAAAACGTGCACTTTGAAACCCTGTTCCAAAGTTCGCGTTCTCAGGCCACCAAACCGCCGCGGTGGCATGAACGGCAAAGGAGGAACAGTTTTGTCATGTAAGCGGCCACTGCGTTAATAACTAATCGTTTTACAAGCGAAAAGTGAATCATTTAAAAACTTAACGTAAGCAGGACGATGGCTTTGGACAATGATGCTGTCTTCACTTCATGATGCATCTCTTATTTACAGCATGTTTGCACGTGTTCATTATGATGAAAGTGAGTTGCAATGGCGAGATCCTTGTGCTAATCTACAAGGCAAATTATCTCCAACATTTCCGTCAAGTTCAAAGTCTTGGAACCATTTAATTTGTTCTTCATCTCAACCCAGTGTATTATGACCTCGCATCTACTATTTACACCACATGGAAATCATGTTAGCCATGTGTGAATTTCTGTTTAGGCTTAAACTAAAGCTCAAGCACATTTGCATCTTCTGCTGTGTACATGAAAGCGGATGAAGCCTTGAATCTCTGTTTATTTGGAGAGCGAGCTGACACCCCGTGACTGAGGTGTCTGCTCGATGGCTTGCGCGAAAACCGTTTGTCTTGAAGTTCAGAGGCCTTACGAAAGCCAGATTACTTCAGGCTGCAGTCGGTGGAGAGACTTCACACCGCGACCGCACTCACGGAGAGAGATAGAGCCAGAGATCTGCCAGCTGCTAACACTTAGCATGAGTGGCGATGGCCAAACCCAGCGCGGCTCCACAGCTTTTCATTTGCACGGGTGGATTTTCATTAACTAGAGAAGTGGCTCTCAGGACTTCAGATGCCTATTTCTAACCTCAAAATATAGATCTCAAATCTCAATGTCACAGTTATGAAGATTTGAACATCTCAGTGCAGTGAGAAGGACGCTAATCTAGAAAGCCAATTATACCTGTGGCAGAACTGTTATAAATATGAATAATTGATCCATCTGACCTGTTTATGAGTGAACAAGCGAGATATGAACAACATGTGCAAATTGAAAATATCTGAACTTAAATTAAATGACCTTAATGAGCCACTTGATGAAGACATTCACATATTATCATCTTATTTTGATCTATTCATGGAACTAAAACAAATCAAAATGCCTTGAAATAAGTGTGTAAAAGATGTCAGCTTGAAGAGATTGTGTGGTTATAATGTGGTCGATATATATCTGCAAAGCAGTGCTTATTATAATCAAATGCGAGAGGAAAATCAAACGGCGCAGGAAGTAATCCAAACAAGTCAATGCAATGAAGAGCTTGATATTAACTCTTTCCACGCCAGTGTTTTTTTTTTTTCCAGCCAGCGTTCTTGATCATTTTGACTAAATTTGAATGGACATATTTTGTTGTACGAATACATGAACATGCAATATATCAAAAGAAAGAATAAAGCCTCCTCTTTTAATTTTAATTTTATTTTAGCTTAATTCATTTATTTTTATCAACACTTGAATAACATTTTGAACAAAAAGCTGAGAGAGAATGTACATTCAGCAATGCTTTTATCACTCATTTCTGCTCCTTTTTTTTTTTACATGCGTTTTTATAGTAAAATTAAAACGTGTAATAGCGCCCCCTACCATATAACAGTGAAAACACGGAAAGTTGGAAATGTACGTCAATGGCGTTGAAAGAGTTAAGCAGTCTTTTTAAAAAGTTCAGTACAACACAAAGTGGACTTTACAGCTTTCCGCATTAATCCAGATTTTTATTTTAGTAAAATGAGAAGTACTTTTCATTTGTAAACAAATTAACTCTCAGGATTGACCAAAAACAGGCATTGCCACATGGAAATTTACTATGCAAACCATTTTTGCCAGCAAACTATGCTGTGATATATACTTTTAAGGTCCTTGCACAAGATTTTTGCATGTTAGAAAATAAATATGACCTCAAGTTGATGTAACTTTTGTTGTGTTTTTCGCATCCACAGCATTTTGAGAGGTGTTTTGACAATTCAGAGCCACCGATGAAGAATATAAAAAATGCAAATGAAAATTTAGGTGAACACAACCCTGGCTCCGTGAGTGGGAACGAGACGCAGCGTAACATCACTGGCCACGGGTCTGAAGTTCAATTCAGTATCTAACAAAAACATGTCCTGGAAAGGTTTTGCTAATGTTCCTCATTAGGTTATGAAAATGTGATTTCTCTGAATGTTCAAATGTCCAGTTTTATCAATGTTTTAACCATTTTAGGAAGCGTCAAGGGAACATTCTATTTCATCATTCCTTCAAACACTGGAACGTTACTTCTCTGGAACATTCCAAAACAAGTGATACATTTAAAACAAACGACAAGCTTGCCAGAACGTTCCCTGATGACTGATGCTTGTAACTTAGAGGTTCAGCAAGTTTTGTTGAACTTCATTGATTGATTAAATTCACTTAGTCTTCTGCACTGGGATACTCGTTCATCTGAGAGTTGAGTTCATGTGCATTGCCTCATGCTAAATGGTAAATATTTCTGTCGGCAGCTCAGCTTTTCACCAGTACACCAAAATGAAAAGCACACGGATGAGAGAAATGAATACTAAACAAAGCTAAACAAACAAAAGACTTCAGTGTTAACATTGATGACTAATGAACTGTGTCCACACAATGTGGTTAGACTCTTAAAGCAATATGGAAAGAAGTCATTTCCTCTCATGCTGTTCCAAGCTATATTCCGTGTCTTCTAAAGCCATGATAACTTTGTGTGAGTTGGAACAAATCGAAATGCAAACAGATTCATTAAACAGCTGCATCAATACCGCACATGGTATGTCAACACAAATACCAGCGTGTAATTCACTGACCACCTGCACACAGCTCTGAAGTTATGCTGCGTATTCAATATTCAGAAGAAGACACTGGCATTCCTCTCGGTGCAGACATGCCTCATTATAGACTGAGCTTCATTCACACACAATACATAGCCTGTGTATGTGTATGAGTATGTGTATGTGTATGTATATGTGTGTGTGTATGTGTATGTGTATGAGTGTGAGTATGTCATATCATTCTTTAAAGATGATGCTGTATGTTTGGACAGAAGACAGAGTTCTCTATTAAACTCATAACAGAATTATGGAAACACCCAGAAACTCCTAAACCGAGCCGCTCACAAGCTTTTATAACCGATAATGCTTGGAAAACGCACGTCTTCTTCCATTAATAATAATGGCTAGTGCGGTGGCTGGGAATATACGTAAACCCACCAACGTCCATCGGCATGATTTTTGTGACAATTTTTGAAACGTTTTGTGAAACGATGATGTCATGTCATGAGCTGAGCCGGTTGTCATTGACAGCGACAACAACTCCCATGAGCCCACGCTCTTTCCCGAACGTCAGTCAAAGTACGTCTTTTGTTAATGAGTGACTCCTGGTGGCCAAAAATTACATACTGTACGTTTAAGCTAAAGTTACATACTTGTAACATGAATGTTGAAATGTTGTATAAAACAAACCTACAGAATCAAAGTGACTGCTCGTACTCAGTTTGATTTTGAGAATACCGAGATCTACCTCATACATAACACAACTGATCACTCATATCCACATCTCTGAAATTCTTGAGCTCAGCGGCTGTAAGGTCACAGGTCTTACCCTCTCTTGGTTCTGGTTGTAATGGGAGAGGAACTTGGCGCACTCGCTGTAGTTGGCCCAGGTCTTGTTGTTGTTCGAGGCCAGTTCCCAGGTCCCGTTGAAGTCACAGCGCCGGTAGGCATGTCCTGGAGACACAGCACACACACATCCTCTAGTCGTGTCTTCGGGACATTCACACATTGATTTACTCAGTCAGACTGACAGAATAGAGCTACAGAGCTCCTTTTAGCATCAAACAGTGGTACAAATATGGATTCAATTATTGATTAAAGGAATACAATAAAAAAACAACAACCGTAACTGTGCACAGATTGCTCCAATTAGTGCTTCCGTATGCAGGTCTCTAGCTAGTGCAAATAAAGCACTCCTGTAAATACTATACTGCAAGTAAATCTGCTCGAAATGTGTTTCTAGCTTTTCATTTCCACTGTTAGGGAACCTCACTTTTAGGATAGGGTGTTAAAGGCGGTGGTATAATGCCCTTTTCACAAGATGTATAAGTAAGTCTCTGATGTCCCAGAGTATGTATGTGAAGTTTTAGCTCCAAATAACTCACAGATATTTTTATATAACATGTTAAAACGGTCACTTTTTGAGGCTGAGCAAAAACCCACCGTTTTTGTGTCTGTCCTTTAAATGCAAATGAGCTGGGGGCTGAGGTACAAGAGCTTGTGTCCTTTTACCTCACACACACACACATTTATTGAATGTTTAGTTGATGTATTTATGCAGCTTATGTGTAGTTATCTTAGTCATTGATTAGCATATTCTGTCATGATAATCTATAAATCGTGTTCCGGAGGTGGGGTTTATGTAAATTGTAGGCATTGTGATGTCACTAACCCGAGAGGAATGGTGTGTAGTCCCGACCAGCCGTTTGTTGTAGTCCTTAAAATGCTATTTATTTAAAAAATATGTCTCCCTTTGCTTTGAACTTTGAGCGTTGTAACTTTGCAGATGTTTGTTTAAGCTTTAAGGCCAATTTATACTTCTGCGTTGGAGGGTACGCCGTCAGTGTACGACGTTGGCTTCGCACGTAGCGCGACGCCGTTGTTGAACATTTATACTTCTGCGTTCAGGTCTTGGTTGCTCTGCAGTACTGCTCCGAGAACGCTAGTTGGCGGCGGAGGGTTTTAATGTTCCACTGTGTTTAGATTCCTCGCGGCTAGGTTACTACAAACCTGAAAGAGAGTGGATCATGTTGGAGTTGGAGCTTATTGAGGTGGAAAAACAGTTCATTTTAGTGAAATTCCTAAATCTGAAAGGCAGAAACGTCAGAGAAGACGTCGGAGGAGATGGTACGCGCGGAAATGCGTATGAGGAAATGTGATGCTACCAAGCCGACCAATCACCGATCTTGCGGTCCGTGTTCGTCGCGACGTGTAGTTACATTTTTGTGGAAGTGCGCGTCAGGCTACGGTGAAGGGTACGCGTATGGGACGCGTCTGTGCGTATGCTACGCCGTACCTACTGCGCGCACCCTACGCAGAAGTATAAATTGGCCTTTAGGGTTAGTACATAAAATAAAGATTATAACAGAATATTTTGCAAGAAACTTCTATTTTCTACTTCAAAATGTCAAGTTTAATCCAATATAGTTCTTTGATATTGCAGTTTCTGAGTGAAAAGGGTCTGAAAGTAAATCCTACACCAGATGTGACGGATCACTCACACACTGAATACTGACCCGACTCCGGTGCTCAGGTGAACTCAGGAGATCCTGCACGGTTTATATGGGTTTCTCCAATGGATAGTTGGCTGATGTTATTCTTATTTATTTGGCACTTTGACACTTTCTGCTAAAATAATAAATGTAAATGTACTGAGGTTAGGATTCACACTGCTAGTTCTCAGCTCACCGTCCAGGCACACAATATATTTGGGTTATGAATTTATGAGATTATTTATGAAAATGCGCCTCGAGTATAAAATTAAAGCACATATTTGGGAGTGTTTGTGTGGAAGACGTGACTGGAAGTGATAGCGGTTCTGGAAGAGGAGAATAGCACATATTCTGCAGGTTCAGGTATTGTCCTGGGACTGTGGTGTGGACACATGTCAGTTAAAGGATTAGTTCACTTTTGAAAAAACTTTTGCTGATAATTTACTCACCCCCATGTCATCCAAGATGTCCATGTCTTTCTTTCTTCAGTCGAAAAAGAAATTAAGGTTTTTGATGAAAACATTCCAGGATTTTTCTCCATATAATGGACTTCCATGGGAACCAGACGGTCCAAGCTCCAAAAGATCGTTAATAACAGTTTCAGATGCAGCTTCAAATGTCTTTAAACGAACACCAGACGATGAATAAGGGTCTTATCATGCGAAACGATGGGTTATTTCAAAACTTATTCCAAAAATGTAACTTTTCTAAGGACAAATGGTAGCCTAGCTCTATTCTGGAGGCGCGTTTGTAACGTTACGTAATACGTAATTACGTTCAAAAGGTCACGGGCGACGTAGCCGGAAGTACAGAATCAAAATCGTCCGAACATCGTTATTTTACCTTTTAATTCCTTTTTTTTTGTAAACGGCGTTTGCAGTTAGTTTGCACGTTCAACCTATGTGTTCAACTTACTGACTCTGTAATGTAATTACGTATTACGTGACGTTAGCAAATGCGCCTCCAGAATAGAACTAGGCTACCATTTGTCCTTAGAAAAGTTACATTTTTGGAATAAGTTTTGAAATAACCCATCGTTTCGCATGATAAGACCCTTATTCATCGTCTGTGTCGTTTAAAGACATTTGAAGCTGCATCTGAAACTGTTATTAACGATCTTTTGGAGCTTGGACCGTCTGGTTCCCATTGAAGTCCATTATATGGAGAAAATCCTGGAATGTTTTCATCAAAAACCTTAATTTCTTTTCAACTGAGGAAGGAAAGACATGGACATACTTGGATGACATGGGGTGAGTGAATCATCAGCAGAAGTTCTTTCAAAAGTGAACTAATCCTTTAAGCACAGGTTCTGGAGGTCATCAGGTATTGTCCTGGGACTGTGGTGCAGACACATGTCAGTTAAGCACAGGCCATCGGCTGCAGACTCACCTTTGTGGTTGAAGTCATATATGTACTCTGGGCAGGCGGTGGACACCATCCTCCCAGGAAGTCCCTCGGGCCAGCACACGATGCCATCCCACTCCGGCGAGCAGAAACCCTCTACAACACACAGACGATTGACATTTAGATGGGCTGAACTCCAGCAATACAACAATAACCTCCTCCGCTAACTGAGCACATGCTTTAGAGGCGGGAATGAGGACACATTTGGAGATGCTCTTCCTGATGGACAATCTTTACTCTTTATCTGCTCAAGTGTCAAACACTGTGACTATGAACTGCAGTCTTTCAGTCAATGCCCTGCTATCTTGTCTGCCCTTTACGTGAGTCCACCCTCAATGACATTTATAATCTACTTTCATTAATCTGATGCACAAACCCATGCAATGTGGATCACGAGTGAAAAGGCAGCAGATGAGAAGGATAATGAAATGTAATGTTTGGGTAAAATGCAGCAAAGTTTGACCACACTAAGCGTGGAAGCAGGGCCTTGGAGACTTTCAGGAGTGAAGCGCCTTGCACAAAACCATCACCAGGATTCAACTGTCTCAGAAGTCCTACAGTACATCACTTATTCGTGCATGCAGTAACATTCAGTACATTTGGTTACTATAGAGGGAATGCATTGACGTCACTTTCCCGCCGAACAACCCCCTCAGCCTGACTGAGTGGCAAAAGATCTGCTGCGTGACTGGATTTAATAGGGGAAACTGCAAAAATGTGACTAAAATGAACAATTTTATCAATTTAAATTAAATGTTGGACTCAATGTAGTGTTCCTTACAACTTACTAAAGATCCAGTGATCCATGGATATTGAGGAATCAGTGTTGCCTGACATTTATGTTTTCGCTTGATTTCGAACACTGGGGAAAATAAAAGCAATATAGACCTAAACATAAAGCAAATTTGCCTGTGAACGCTTTATATAAATACAATATAGGTTTAAATCTGGGTGATCACTTATATCAGTGTTATATATAGCCTATATATCATCATATCGTTCCAGCCATTAAACTTTATAGTTTTTTTTTTTTTTGGTCAGTGTTAATTAAGAAACATCCAATAATGCAGAATATGCAATGATAAATATTTAATTCATGAGTTGTTAATATATATATATAACAATACACAATATATGGGTATGGTTTTACAGAAAAATTCAGCATATTGACACAAAATGAAAACTGCAAATCCACCTTTGGCTGACTGGAGTCCAGTTGTTTCTGTGAATTGCAGTGATCCATTTGCTCCTCTTCTATAGCAGTCTGTAAAAATATACCTCAGATTTTTATGTCAACTCTAGTTGTACAGTTAAATCAAGCTCTTTCCCACTTTATATGTGTTGTGTTTGTTTTTCTGCGGCATTCACGCTGAACACATATACAGCCGCTCAGTCTCTTTGCCACTCACTGTGAGGAACTGCAGGCACGTGATATACAGGTGACGTCACGCGCATTTCCCTCTATTCATTGTAAGGCTTTGTTAAAGAGTGTTTAACCTCTTAACTGTCACCCCCCCCTTTTTTGAATAGACATGAAAATGCACATTTCGAACTTAAATGGTTGTAATTCAAGAATGCTTTGGAATATAGACATATGATTGGTCTTGTTTTAAAGAAGACATTTGGCAGATTTTTGTAGAAGTGAAATAAATTAAGAAAGTTAAACAGAAAAAAAGTTATAGAAGTTTGAGTTTATGGAAATGTACAATGTAAAAATATTAATTATTTATATTTTACATAAAATATATATTTTCAAAACCTGGGCTACTCTAAAACTGCAGAAAAATCAAAGCCAAAAATCTGAACAAGTTGTGTTTCAAATTTTAGGTTGATATCTCAAAAAATGAGCTTTCAGTAAGATTTTGTTTGAGCGCAGTACCAAACTTTTTCACTAGGGCACAATCAGACTCCATTACTGCCCATATAAGGGCGCCTCCATTATTTTTTTCTTGATATTTCAAACTTTTCAGTCCTTTTTTTCCAAAATAATTGTATGGATGCTATCTTTAGAACTTTTGGCATGAAAACAAACTGAGGTATCTACCATTTTTTCATGATTTTTCATGTTCTCTGCTATTTTAAAATAAAGGTCTGAACTCGCTTTATGAGTATGAAAATATTCTTGTTGCATATTGATAAATTATGGTTCCTCTGTAATATATTTTGAAAATCAGTCACCAAATATGGAAACTAGAGATTGTAAGCTTTCAAATGATATATAGTTTGTCAATATTACTAAAGGTATTTACTAAGATATAATTGATTTAAAAATATAGTGGCAAACGTCCCACCTGTGGGACGGTGACAGTTAACTGAGTAATAATAATTAACTACATGTACTTAGGGTTAGTTACATGTATACTAGAGTAACTGCATGTAACAACGACACTAAAATTAAGTGTTACCTGACATCTGCTTGAAATTAGATGTGAAATAATCATATTAGATCATATCATAACTTCAATAGCAACACATCTTAATCAGAATACATGTTAAAGTACATTTAAATTTAAATTTGTAATTGTTTATTAGTCAAAGTACCCCTGTAGTTGATAATTGTATCCCTTAAAACTCAAACTCATCTTTGATCACCAAAATGACATATTCAAAGTATTTTTTCCTTGAAATAAATGTCTTCATGCCATACAATATCTTGAATGTAACTCGACACCTTTGCCTCATTTAGTACATGCGGTTCTATGAATATGCAAATGAGCCCCGCCCCTGCTGTCGACTTATGAACTTACACATGGTGTGTGTTAAAGCGTATTAAAACACCACATACACATCATTAAAAGCTGGATTTTCACTACAGGGGAATTTTAAAGATATTTAATGTTAAGTTGGACAGTCTTGAAATGTAACATTTTGCATTCAAACCCTGAAATAATTTAATGCTTAAGGGCCCAAAATTAAATTAAAGGTCATATAAATTATAGTTACATAAATCAGTTGTAATGCCCAGTGGGCTTTTTTAATGAGATGAAATTAGAGAAGGAAAAAGTAAAAATACAGAAGGATACACTTGTATACAGCAGTCATGAATTTTTCCTTGATCTTTTATCCTGAAAGTAAAAGTAAATAATGTCATAATTTAATTATGATATATATATATATATATATATATATATATATATATATATATATATATATATATATATATATATATATATATATATATATGGTGCTGCCAGTAGGATCATAATGTGCTTGTCTGTATTGAGGCAAAAATGGTGGGAGGCTCAGTTAACCTTTTTAACAATCGCCCTTTAGTTTCTCTCCGAATGTACATCAGACGAACATGAACAAGTATGACCGTGATTCCTAAAACATTTTTTTTGAGCGACTGATATATGTGGAAATGAACTGGTATTACCATGTGCTCTCAGGCTACAGCTTGAACCCTTGTGCATCCATTAAAACAGTTACACATAGGTACATAGTCAAAAAAAAATGTCATAAATTGTTAAGTTTGGGAGGAAAGACTTAAGTTTGGTCTTATTTTAAAGAAGACTTGTGGCAGATTATTGCTGAAGTAAAAAATAAAAAGTAAATAATAATAAAAAAAGTTATTTAGGTTTAAGTTTATGAAAATGATTTACAATCATTATTTTATATAAAATTTACATTTTATGAAACATGATTTTAAACAAAATAAAAGCCATAAATATAAATAAGTCGTGTTCCAAATTTGCGGATGATATCTCAAAAGACGAGCTTTCGGTAAGATGTTGTTGGTAACAGATTTTCCCCATCGGGATGGTCACACAGTGACTGGATTTGTTATTTGCACTTGAGTTTTTCTCTCTTAAATTACAAACACACACTCATGCACACACACAAAAATCATACATAATCGTGCATAATTTATCCAATTGGCTCTATAATATGCCGAAGCAGAAAACAGAAATAAAGCAAGTATTTGCTCTATAGGCCAAACCTGTAAAAATGGCACCATCTGGTAAAAACAGTAGCCTTGCCAACAGAATAAAAGCCTCTTAACAAAGATTGCATCATTTTATAGTTAAATGGCCCTAGGATTAAAAAATTGCAGTTTTAATGGGTTTTCAATGGGGATGTTTTTGTCCAAAAGGCGCTGAAAGTGCGCTGATTTTGTGTTAAAAGTGCAAAATAGATTTTTTAAAGGAAATGAGGATGAAATAGTACAATTCCAATAAAAATACACACCTGTGCCAAATTTTATGGAGTTAGCATTAACACAGGCAAAGCGATCCAGAAAACAATAACGTGTGTCCATAAGGATGCACAATGTTGAATAACTTCGAGACTTACAGTGATAAAAATGATTATTGCCCCACTTCTATCCATTTTGGTCATGTGACAGACTTACAGGAGGGTGAGTTCATATAATGTATTATTAATAAGAAAAACTCATCTGAAATGCTAAACAAAAGCTAATAATATAAAGACATTAGCCTCGTTTTCTCACCCCATTTTTGCTCTTTGCTCAACACAAGTTTCACTTTACCCGAATGTCACCATATCATCTATAGCACATCGTTTCAAACTGAGCATAAATCTCTTTAGTTGCTAAATACACAGCAAATTAATCATCTTTTCTGAGTGCTAGAGCTTCCCACGTGACACCCAGAGCTTCTGTTCCTGCTCTACAAACAATGCTTCGTGCCATTCACCTCTGTGAAAACACAATCATGAAGCTTAGATCTAGAATACATCTACAATATCACAAAGACTATTCTTGAATGCAAGAATGAAAAATGGCCACGTTTGACAAAGAACCGAAAGACCAGGAAATGCATCAATGACAGTCTTGAATGAGTCTGAATGACTGAAGATGACACAATGTAAATGCTCCAGTATCAGCAGTTGTGTTGCAGATTCAGACCTCCGGTAAAGTCAAGCGTCGGCTGTTCCCTGACCCTTGGCTTTGCCTGTGCGAACAGACACTTATCTGCGAACCCTTGCCTGTCCTCCATCTAGGGGAACCTCTTACACAAACGAAGCTTGTGTTTTTCTATGCATCTATGCTAGTAAACTTTATAGTGCCGTCCTGACTGGAAATCAGTGTGTAACATTGTTTGCATGCTGACTGCATACAAAAATAACTTGAATATTAAAGCTGCAAGCAGCATTTAGCAGTGTTCAAGCAGTTAAGGCCTTTAAGCACCAAAGCATCAAAAGACATTCAATTTTATTTTACATACATTTATCCACTGACATAATAGATGGAAAACACAATTTACAGCCAATACAGGCAATTTACCATTGGAAAAACATGGTTTTAAAGATTTTTAACAGTTATAGCGCCACCTATGGTCCGATCTCCATAAAACAGTACATGCTTCTTCAGCATGTTATGACACATATGCTCATTAATTTTTGTGAAGTTCTGAGTTTTCCTTTAGGATTTATAGGCTTTTGGGTGCATTTTGCCACTTCCCTTTTGTAAACGACCCTGTTACAGCAAAACAAATGCAAAATTTCAACTTTTTTTCAATAATTATTGATCTAGAGAGTCCAGAGAATAGGCCTAGACTGGTTTGGTTCCAATCAGGCGAAAAACCAGGGACTAGTTTGCAAAAGTAGGTTTTTAACATATTCGTGAATATTCAATGAACGATTTGATTGACAGCAATGGTTCTAGAGGCAAAGTTGTTCATCATGAGGAGATCTATCAAATTATATGCATTTTGTGGGGGTTTGTGCAAGACCACGTGATTACAGAGCCATAAAACTCGTTAGCGCCAACTAGTGGCCGATTTTTTTCAAAATTCTTACAGACCTCTTAGGGCATGAGTTGAACATGCCCATCAGAGTTTGATTCTGATCGGCCTTTGTTAACCTTGTTTCATAGGTGCTCAAACTTCATTAGCCGATGGCGGCCATGTTTTTTGAGATACGCCAATGTCCTCATACATACACATGGGGCCTTGCTCCAAGACACTGCATACCAATTTTCAAGTCAATTGGACAAACGGTCAGCTGGTTAGAGCCCTTTTTATGTTTTTTTTTCGTTTTATAGCGCCACCTAGCGTTCAATCGACGCAATTTTTTTACTGTGACCTCAAATTCAACTCATACACATGTGTTCCGAGTTTGGTGAAGATATCTCATTAACTTCTCGAGTTATAGCCATTTTAGTAAAATAGTCTCCTCCCACAATGTTTATTTTGCGCGCCCCTAGCAAACAGAAATAGAAATTTCAACATTTTTTTGATAATTATTGATCGTCAGACTCCAGAGAACATTTATGCACTGGTTTGGTTCCGAATCGGGTGAAAAACCAGGGACTAGTTCGCAAAAGTAGTTTTTCAACATAATTCAAAATGGCGGAAAAATTTGCATACCGGAAATGAAATCGGAGATATACGTTTTTTTCGTCAGGTGACCAGCTTTCCAATGATATAAGACACTTGAGTCTACGACTTACGGTCTATGAGTTATGAGCAGTTTCGCGCAATTGGTTGCTATAAGCGCCACCTATGGGCCAATCGGGCTCATACTCTCTCAACCTCTCCTCGATTTCTGTGAAATCGGAGATATACATCTTGTTCGGCTTGAGCCAGGGATTACAGTGGTGTAAAATCCATGATTCTAGCTCAAACGGTCTTGGAGTTATGGGCAATTTAGTACTTTTGGTTGTTATAGCGCCACCTATGGGCCAATCGGGCTCATACTCTGATAGGTTCTCCTCAATTTGAGGCCCTACCATGTGACAAAGTTTCAGAGCTCCAGCCCTTACGGTTTGGGCTGCACGATGCGTTTTCAGGGGATTTTTTTTTCTTTTTAGCAAATACAATAGGTTTTCAGCACTGAAGTGCTTGAACACCTAATAATAATTGCAGATGCAATAGTTTTAGGGTTCATCATGAATATTTTAAGAGATGTAAATTTGTCTAGCAGAACAAGCGGACACCAATGTTTCATCTTTCATTGAAGCTTTGCAATCAACACGTGAACACATATGATTGTAATTGCATGAATTAATTCATTGTCTTCTCTTATCAAGTTCACAACAACACAATATTATCATTCAACAGTTTATCATTCAATCATTTACATTTCTGAGAAACTAACTTTAAACCCAAACTTGGATCTGTTTACTTCACACATTACGGTAACACTTCTCATTAATTAACTAACATGAACTAGCAATACATTTGTTACAGTATTAATTAATCTTTGTTAACGTTCAGTTAATATAAATCCAGCTGTTCATTGTTTGTTCATGTTAGTTCACAGTGCATTAACTAATGTTAACAAATACAACCTTTGATTTTAATAACATAAAATCATTATGTTATGTTATTATGTTCACCTTAGTCCATGTTAACTAAAGGCCTGTTCACACCGGGACGAATTTCGCACGCGATATTCGTCAACGTTTAACGCCTTGTGACTAAACAATGGGCGCCAATGTGAGTGTTCAGCACCGGCGCAAAAGACGGCACACGTAAAAGCGTCATTTAAAAAGAAGACGCCTCGGGTTCGATTTTTTGGTTTGACGCGCTGCGTCAGAAACTATCGCGACCAACGAGATTGGCGGTTTTGATCATGACATGTTGAGACATGAAAATGAACACCCTAGTATAGGATTCTATTATTATTTCTGTTTTACATTAAGCGCCATCTAATGTCAAGGAGTGAATTTGCATGTTCATTCGGCTCATCGTCAGCGAAAAACGCTTGGGTATGAACACAAAAAAAAACACGTTGAAAAACGCTGACGAATAACGCGTGCTGATATTCGTAGGTAGTTAACAAATGAAACTTATTGTAAAGTGTTACCGATTTAAGACTTCTATAAATATATAAAGGTGTACTTAACGCACACACATTAACTAAACACATTTATTTACAGGCACAAAGAATAGACTCAGCTTATTATACTGTATGCTTCATTTGTACATAAATGTCGATCTTCTATAATATATATTTAACTCATAGGCTTCTATAGTATCTTCAGGTCAAATGCACAAACTGTTACTGTAAAGAGATATTTCTACTGGTTTAACACATACACAATTAATGAATGTATTTCGGTTAATTCAGGGATGTTGAATAGTAATTGTGACTTAAGTAAAAGTTCATATAGATCAGTTCATTGTTTCACTACTATTTAAATTAAACGCAAAAGCACATTCCTGCTAGTTTGCTTACTTCCAAACATGATTTATTCAAATACCAAACGTGATTCATGCTTCATTTAGGAAGTGATAAATGACGATTGAGACGTTTTGTGATTGGAATAATGAGGAAGACTTGTCACCGCCAACACCGAATCATTCACAGCTGCGGATGCAACAGAGACCAATCAGCTTGAGCCGTCTGACGCATGATGTCACAGCTCGCAGACTGGCATCGAGGACCGGCGCCACCCTAGAGTTTGCCAACAGAACGAGATATTTATTCTAGTTCAGAATAAAGCTTCATCTCAGAAATGACTGAAATGCCTTTTTGGGTTTTTTCCCCACATTTTCTTGGCAACGGGAGTATTTCTGGCTTTGCCTTCGGTCGCTGTTATTGAAACCAGCTGCCCTCAACTTGCCACAAATAACTACAGTTGAGGATAAATCTCGCCGTATGGCTTTACTGCAGATCCATTATTTTCCTACGCCTGTAATTAAAGATTTTCAGAGGGAAAATCAAAGCGTATGATGGAGCACATTTTACATGCCTGGAGACCAGCTTGTCAATTTTTGCAAATCTAATGAAAGGCGAGCTTCAGACAACAGGCCTGTTTCGCAGGACGCCGGTCCCGGAGGGAGTGTGCCATGTGCGTCTCACGTTTCCAAAACAACAATAGCCAAACGTGGAGGTTTTCATCTCGCACACAGAGCGCTGGGACGGCCGCAGACGACCTCCAATGGCCCCCCGGTTTCAGATGCAGCTCCGCACAGAAACACCACATGTGTAATTTCCCAAAAGCCAAGGTTATGAGGAAGCTATAACCGTTTCTGATGAGGTTGTGGCTATTGATGATGTCATTTGGGGTTTCTGAATAATATTTATCTTCTTGCCCCTTCTCACAGGAGATTCAGAACGGCTGGCCCGAATTGTGCCGGGGGTTTTGATATATGAACGCTTTATAGCAATCTGGCGGTGTTATTTTACACCCGACCGCGAAGCTTTGGAGCGTCAGGCTATTTTCACACACAGGCCAGAGAGTCTCAGGGCTACGCGCAAGCCACATCCCGGCACGGTGCGACCCGGGCTAAACCTCAGTGTCTCTCTCAATGGGAACCTTGTTCATGCCCGCCATGGAGACTTGGTCTTAAGCCGAAGCACAAACGTGCAATAATAACAAATAAGAGCTGGGCCGCAGCAGCCTGGCCTTGAGTCGAGGTCGCCTTCAGCCGGGACTAGAATAGATGGACCGGACTCAGCTCGCTATTTGCTGAGCAAACACCCAATGCAGTGCTCTAGTAATAGTTAGCGAGAGCGCCACGTGAGCGGCAGTCAAGGGTGGTCTGACGCGAGGCACAAGACATCGCTGAATCAGTCGCCGTGTCTGCGTGTAGCGGCCAGCCGTTTCCGCTGGGTGAGGACTGCTTGAAAATAGACTTGTTTTTACTGTGGGAAATCTCCTTAATGTGCTTTGACACACATTTATTGTGCTAGGGCCAGAACTGTCTTTGGCAATACCTCACAAAAGCACGGGAACAGCGAGAATTGCTTTGACGCGACGGAGAAGAAGACGAGTTAGAGACAAAAGGGAAAGGAAATGTACAAACTGCTTGTGTTCTGTAGCGTACACACACACACTCATCCAGAACAGATGTGTGAATCTGACTGTCATATATCCCGTTGGTTGTTGCGGTGTGGAAATGAAATGTCACCTTTGACAATCAGCGTGCCACCCCCATACACCAGCGACAGTGCTAACAGAAGCTAACGTGACAGAAAACACATTTGCTGCCATTTCAGCTTGATCTGGCTTTGACCTGGCAGCGGAGAGCACGGCTTACAGCTCGAAGACACGCACAAATCTTAATCATTCCTTTCAAATTGGCTTTCAAATATATTTTCCAAGGTCAAAACTGTTTTTTTTTCTTCTTATAGTTACACACCTGAACTAATCTTGCTTTGTCATGGTCAAATTTCAAAGATAACGTTTTTCATGCACACAAATTGCTTTACATATTGCAGTGTTCATAATTGTAATCATTTTTAAAAATATTTGTGATTTTGTGATTTGTGAATCCTAGTGTCGTACAATTTCCCTAGAGTCCCGAGGTCAATATTAATCAAAACTTTTTAACTGTGTGGTATTTGGATGGCAATAACAGGGTCTATAATTCCTAAACAAAGCCTCAAGAACGTCAATGAGCTTCATGAAAGAGCCATACACACCTTTAGGAGGAGGACTAGGCCACAGCTGACACTTGCAGATAATTAAAACACTATATTTCTCTGGTAAGGTTCTTTTTCATCTATGCGTACAGACTTTCTACGAGATAGTAAAAATCCCTGAAGCGCTTGAACCCTGACGATTGCTGTTTAAAGGGCAACTCCACCCATTTGCATTAAGCTTTCCATTGTTAGAAACCCAGTTATACTATTGAATGGTCATGCAACACTTTATCATTTTCCCCTGAGACGAGAGAAATCTGCTATTTACCTTTTTCACTTCCTTCAACAATGACGCAAAAATCGTCATTTTACGTCATTGTTGGCGGAAGTGTAAGAGAGGGCGATTTCAGTAAAAAACTACAAGCCCGAGTCCCCACCCTTTCAAACCCGCCAATAGGGGGTTGGACCTATTGCGCTAACAGACCTATCACAGATCAGTGCCAATGCGTTTGATTTCACTGGCAGAAACGTTTTGAAAATGTGGACGAAACTACTGAATACGCTGACGGATGCATTATGGAGGATTAGGATTAACATTACACATCTTTTTTTGGACGCTAAGCTAGCAGGCTCTTGTTCTGTGGAGAAAGCTGAGTAGTAGGGGTTACCGTCCTCTTTTTCCTGGACATGTCCGGCCGTCGATGTCCGGGATTCAGCTTTTAATTTCTGAAGTCGCCATTCATTGTTTACATGTAAGTTACAGCTTTTGTTTCAATCTAACTCAATTCCTTATGATTGGTGAATCTGACTGTTGTGTTTACATGAACGCCAAACAAGTGATCGGTTGATGCGTTTTAACATTGCTAAGAAAATTCCTGCTCCTCCGTGAGAGATACTGAGACCGGTAACTTACGTCTTAGGTGCCGCTCATCGGTAATCACGCCACCGGCCCTCACGCCGTTATCCACACAGCTCGCACTCATCCCGGTTCGACACAGTAAACATGATGAATGACGACTGTAGAACGCAAAAGCCGAATCGCGGACATTTTGGGCGATCTCGAAACACATTTTCGGACAGACTCATCACGGAGAATCACTAGTAGACTGTTGTTTACATACTGCGAGGTTAGCGGTAGGCGTGGCCTCCTAGGGCAGCGAAGCAAATGAATTCTGGGAGTTGATGTTTTTCATTCACATAAGCCAAAAATACATTTTCTGTCTTTTCTCAGTCTAGAAAGCTCCAAATTAAAAAATAATTTCACATTTCTTCTACATAAATGACCCATTTTAAATACACATTCATCTTTCCAGAGGTGGAATTGCCCTTTAAGCAAATTTATAGATCCAAACTTTTTAAAAAAGTCATTGTCCCATCCTTGACCCAAATTAAAAATGCATTGCAACCCTCACCAGTGACTTCTGGTCTGTGTGTGAGAGAGCGCATGCGCCGCCTGGTTTCTCCTGCTGGTCTGAGATCAGACAGACGTGTGCACCCTTCCAAAAGGGGTCAGAAAACAGCCACCAGAAAGAGCGCAGAGTCATCAGGTAAACGGGTCAGAAGTGAGTCGCCACAGGGCCGAGAGAGAGAGACGGCAGCAGAACATCTCTTCACATTACTGAGCAGATCTGAGTGACCCCTGCTGTTCTCCACATGTGAAACGCACAGCCAGCGGATCTGGATGCAATGCCCAACATCCTCAACAAACAGAAGGATTTCTAAAGCTATAGTGTTGTGCGTAAAGGAAAGTGCAAATGGTGAAAGATGACATTTATTCACATTACCAGTCCCTGAGCATTCAACTGTATATGTGTATGATCAACGCATTCTCATCCTCAGGGCGTCATATAGTGACGCTTTTGACAATGCGTATACATCCAACACACATGGCACCCTTTAGTGTCAATATAACACGCTTCGGTTATGGGTAGGTTTAGGTCTGGTGTAGGGTTAGGGTTAGACCACTAGGAGGCGCCGTCAGGTCCATATATATCTGCGTCTCATATTGACGCTAAAGGGTGCCATGTGCGTTGGATGGAGAACGAAATGTCAAAAGCGTCAGTATATGACGCCCTAGGATGAGAATGGGCTGGGATGTTAGTATACACATCAAAGATGACGTATACCTTGGGCTTAAAGTCGGCGTGAAACGGAAGTTGAGATCGTCATTTTTTCCTATATCCAAGTGAAACGGCTTCTGAAATTAGAAAAAAAAGTAGGACAGGACTTGATTTCATCCTTCGGTAATTGATTGGATCGTTGGAGGTTGGGCGTTGCAAACAATTTGAATGCGATTCTCTGAGAGGTGGTGCACCGACAGCCGCACCCTCATCGGATCTGGCCGCACCCTTTTGCCATTCCACGTGACCAAAAGAGAGAGAGGTCGTTTCGATGGGGGAGAGAAGGGTAATGTATTTGATTAAAGATTATAAGGGTACATGAATTTTAAAAAAGTGCACGGATAAATCATTTATAATAAACACTACAATATTACATATAAAAAGATTTGTCAAATTTGATTTCATGCCGACTTTAATGATACCAGGCTGATTTACACATCAAATTTCAGTTATAGGCATATTCAACACCCATTAGTCACTTTTGGTCACTTTTTAATTTGTAATAAACCCCACTCAGAGCTGATATGCGATGAAACCTGAAAAGAATGGGATCTGAAAAGGGCAGATTTGAACTCGTCAAAAGGTAACATCGCTGTCCTTAGTTGCCATGCTGCTGTTTGTCTGGCTCAACCAGTTCGATAGTTTGTGTAAATAACCTGTCATCAAGATGATGGGCTATTTGCACTCATTTAAATTGAGCTTAATCGGATCGATTGAGGTGTTTACATGAAGTCTGAACAATACAATTACTATTTGGTTTGGTTGCATGTAAATGTCGATCGGTTAAAGGAAAAACTGTTACTCTAAGATCGTTAAATCTGTATTGCATAACGTCCAATGGAGTCTGAAACCATGTTAGGGGCTGGCCATCGGGAGCAACTAATTTGCCCTGCTGCCAGCCAACATTTTATTTATTCATTTTTTTTAAATTATTATTATTATTTTATATTACTACCTTTACCAGTGATCATTGTCGAATTCGTAATTCAAAATAATTATTATTATTAATAATAATAAAAAATAAAATCATGAATCTGAGTTTTGACTGGCAAGGCTACGATTCGACTTTACGCCTCAGTCAAACGGTTAAACAGAAAATGCAAGCATCACCCTACGATGGAGAGAAAACGGCCAGGTGGAGCAGAGAGGGAAAGGACAAAGAAAATAATGCACTCCAAGAAGAAGCAGAACAATCTTGCAAAATTACTGACCTGTACAGGGCTTAAAGAGCAGGTCAGTTTCATCTGTAAATACTGTCCTTTTTTCTTCCTTAACTTAGTATTGAACTGCTAGCAAATGTAAGCAATAGCCTAACGCCCGTCAGAAGAAATATACTGAGGTAAAAATTATATATATATATATATATATATATATATATATATATATATATATATATATTAGTGCTGTCAAACGATTAAAATATTTAATCGCGATTAATCGCATTAATGTCATAGTTAACTCGCGATTAATCGCACATTTTTTATCTATTCTAAATGTCTTTTGATTTCTTTTTGTTATATTATTTTTTCTCATTTTAATGCTATTATCAACATGGATTGACTTGTTTAGTGCAAATGTTTTGTTGTTATTATTATTGAAAATAACATTGGAATAGTGTTCAATATCACACTAACATATACAAATAATCTCTCACACAATCTATCTCACACTGTCTATCAATAAAAGGGTGAAAGAAATACTGACGAGGTCCTGATATTGGCGAGGGGGTGGAGAATTCGCATCATCTGTGTGTGTGTATGTGTGTGTGTTTGCTTGGTCATCGTCAAGTGGTGTTTCAGACTGGACGTGCTGCGATGATGATAGCTCAGTTCACAATGACAAAACACACAGATCACTTTGGTCTTGTAAATGGGACAATTTGGCCACTTTTTAAAAGTAAACTTTCCATTCAGAATCTTCAGGGCATTCATTTCGGCGTCTCGCGCTTCGTCATCCACTCAAAACGTAACGTTACTATTTGGCCGGCTCGCAAGCTGAAACGAGTGTGTGTGGCACAAAACCGTCCTCGCGCTGCGCAACCCATTCATTTAAATGGCTTGCGCAGCGCGAGGACGTTTTGTTGCTTCTTCGACCAAAGCGCAAGCGGATCTAGCTAGACCGGAAACAAAACAACAGGCACGACGCACACACTCGTTTGGGCTTGCGAGCCGGCTTGGCTTTGAGTGGATGACGAGCGCGAGACGGCGAAATGGATCAGCCGTCCTGTTGCAAAAGCATGTGAAAAAACTACAAAGTTTGCTAGGACAAAAAGACCGTTAATCGCGCGATAAAAAATTAACGCCGTTAAAATGGGTTTGCGTTAACGCGTTAAACTGACAGCCCTAATATATATATATATATATATATATATATATATATATATAAACATATGATTTGTTTTACATAACACAACTAAGGGAGCTGTTTTTCTGAATATTATCACGATTGAAAATGTTACATTGAATTTATTGTTCAATAAACAAGTAGCGTAGATATTTATTATTAAGTTACTTAAATTTTAGACACTAAACCATATTAACTGTTTTTGTTCTATTTCACCAACTAAAATAGTTCAACAGGAAAGCTACAGCATTTTGTTACTGAATGATTCAGCGTTTTGAACGAATCTTTTGTATGAATGACTCACTAATTAAGACACTCACTTGCTGCCACCTATTGGCGGTTTAGTTTAATGTTTAAGTATTGCATTAAGTAAACATTATTAATTGCAGTTGTAATTGCAGTGCACATTATTTAATTTGATGGGTAACATCCCTATAGTGTCTTACATTATAACTGAATTTATTGAACAAATGTAGGAATTTGACATGAAAGATGATGCATACATAATAAGGTAATACAAATTTCCTTTTTTTATCATCAAATCATGAAAAATTGTCAGTGTTTCAAAAATTTTTTTGGGTGCATAGGATGGCCTGGATAAGTGTAGGATTTCCGGGCCTGAAATTGTGTCCCAGTCTGGCCCTCAACCAGTGGATCTCTGAGCTGAGTGAGTGGAGGTGGGGCTCATTTGCATATTCATAGAACCGTGCATACTAAATGAGGCAAGGGTTTCGAGTTACATTCAAGATATTTTAAGACATGAAGACATTACTTATTTTTATAAGGACTTTAATTGTGCCATTTTGGTGATCAAATATGAGTTTTAAGCAGCCCGTTAAAGTGTCAAATACGACGCTTTTGCCAATGCGTCTACATCCAACGCACATGGCACCCTTTAGCGTCAATATGAGACGCAGATCAATATGATAGCGTCAATATGGGGCAGAAGGCGCCTCCTAGTGGTCTAACCCTAACACTACCCCAGACTTAAACCTACTCATAACCAAGCTCTGTTTGACGCTAAAGGGATCCATATGCGTTGGATTTAGACAAAATGTCAAATGCATCAGTATATGACGCCCTAGGATGAGAACACATTGGTTTTAAGGGATACAATTATTTACTACGGGGGGACATTGTTTGCAGATCAACAATCAGATTGGCGCACTGAACCTTCTGAAATCATCCTGGATTACGAGGGTAGCCTGTGGTGTTTCTGCCAGCTCATTAAAGCAAAAGGTGGTAATACTTCCAAAGGTTTATGCTTCATAATTGTAAGAAATTCAAGGGTAGTTGTTTCAGCACTGGCACAAAACTGGAAACAGTATCAGATTGTGAAAATAATTTTAAAACTCCGATTCCAGGTGTGTTTCAGGTAACTTGCTGCTCAACCACCACAGTATGACGCATCACTGGACAAATGACCTGCTAAAGAAAACTGCAGTGAGTTACACATCGTGATCACTCTGCCAAGAACACATAAAAACAGCCTCAGACTTTTGGACCCCACTGTATTTTATAATTATTCCTGTATGTTATTCATCATTTCAAATTTCAACAGTAATCTGCAAACCAAAGTAGACTGAAACACTGAAAATGGTTTTGAAAGAGTGAAAGGAGCAGTTGTCCATCTTGGCAGTGACACGAAAGAGATGTCGGGAGGCATTACGTGTGACAGAGCTCAGACAAGCTAACGCCGACTGCATCTGAACGAGAAGTCATGTGAGCGCCAGGTCTCTGCTCAGCATCAGCGTCTGAGGACACTGGCCTCTAATAGGAGATATTGGACCATCTCCTGCCTCCTGAAGCCCTCATGACAAGCCTCTGCGGCTGGACTAACTCAAGACATGGATAGTCTTCACTTCTGTTTCTTTCTCATTAGAATAATCCATAGCTACTAATTGACACGGGTAGCGTGCAACTTTTCCAAAAGTGAGAAGAGTGACAGAATGATCCAATAGCCAAGAAGCTTTCATTAAAACAAAGGGCAATACACCACTACAACATAGCATTAACTTCAGCACAGAGCTGAAGAAAGAGGCAGGCGATCGATGGAACAGGCAACAGGTGGAAAATAATTAGAAACCATGGTAACAAACCCTCAAACAGGGCCTTATCTGAGGGACAGCCATTAGTAGTGGTGTCCGAAACCATAGTGGGCATTATTGAGCGCACTCATTCAATCCCACAATGCACCACAACAACAAGACTACAGTCGATGTATGCCCCACGGCTGTCCAAATTCGCTCACTTGTTTTAATCAATTTCTTCAAGTGAACTGTATTAGTGGGCTACCACAGGGAACAGTGACTGAGGGTTTTCGGATTCAGCCAGTGGCAAAGAAAAACATGACCTACAAACTAAACAGGAACATGACAGTGAAGCTATTAAACTAAACTTGACATGAAGGTTGACACTAATATACGGTGTCATTTAAACTCAGACTCTGATGAATTTCCATGACTTTTCCAGTCAACTGTGAATATTGGATAACAAGGAGGTGATTGCACACAAAAAGAGCAATTTCCAGCTGCATTTTCCATATTTTACGTTCTATAGAAATTAGTCACACTTTATACTGTATTAGACATCTTTAGTCGGCATAAAATAAGCGTAAAATGAAATAAAATGAGCGAGCTTGCATTATGTTCATAGGGTTACGTTACGTCAGGCAAGTGCTCAGCTGTTGGCACGTTGATCGAAAATGAAGCAGCTATAAACCCTCTGGTGCACAGGGATGAAAACAAAGCCCAGTATAAAGGTGAGTCTTCTCATCTCACCAATTAGGCTGTCTAACGAAATAAATGTACTTAGTATTCTGCAAAGGAATTCATCGGGACTACCGGGAGATTCACGGTGACCGACGTGCTTTTGGGCCAATACATTTCATAGTCCACTTTTGTTTTGTTTTTTTGTCTTAATGGACCATAAAACTCGTACATCGGCAGCCCATTCGTTTTGTTTTTTTTTTGCTTAATTGGCTTTATGCACAGCTGCACTACTTCCTGAACTTAAGCCAGCTCCTTGTTTCCTGTCAGCCATTATTGGACAAACTTGATTAATTTAGGTGTGTCTGATTATTGTTGTCGTGACTACCGAGGTCAGGCACACCTGAATAAATCAATTTGTCCAATAATGGCAGACTGGAAACAAGGAGCTGGCTGAAGTTCAGGAAGTTGTGCAGCTGGGCATAAAGCCAATTGGCAGCGTGGGGTTACTTACAAGTATAGAAATTTGTACAAAACTAATTATGAAAGTTTTCTTTATTTTTCAGTGCATTTGTTTTACAATATAGCCTATTATGTAGTAGTCTCATGTAGACAGACACTGGAACTAAAAGAGGTAGGAATTTTTCTTTGTTCACTTGGAACACTGAAGATTTAAAATTGAATTAAAACATGAATTAAACATTAAAATGCACAACATTTTCTTACGGGGGCACTCAAACCCCCTTAGCCTTGTAGCAGCCTAATAGATTAGTAATAATAGTAGTGGTGGTAGTAATTGTAATTTATTTACCACAAGTTACATGGTCAGATAAAATGTATTTGTACAATGCAACTATGTAGGAGGGGGGAATCAAACCTGACATCACACCTGAGAGAGATGGATCTAAGCTGGAATAATCTAGGAGACTCAGGAGTGAAGCACTTATGTGCCGTTCTGCAAAAACCTTTAGATAATATTTACCCTAAGTGTTATAAAACAGTAAATATTAATTAAAAGCTATTGGCACCAACTGTAAATAATCTTATATGCTCTTTAGTCATGTTTATGTCCTGATCTCATGGACTTCTGGTTTGCTGATCAGGGAAGGATTCCTCGAAGGTTCAGGAGGAAGACAGGCTTCATGAGCTGCACTTCAAGCTGATATGCGACGACAACAGTAAAATATGAAACATATGTAATGCAGTGGAGAAAGGTGATACTCTAATTTGAATATAAAGTCAGGTATAACCATGGTTATTTCAAGCCTTGAAAACATCCTCTTTCTCTGTGACTAACATACTGCAGCTCGTGTCATGTTTCATTCAAGTTTGCATCTAAAACTGAAAAGTCAAGCAATTTTACCCATTGTGTAAGAGATTCCACAACATTCACTCCAGTTTGGACAAAAACCTCCCCAACCGCTTCATGGTGCGAGACAAAAGTGACTTAACACAAGTAAAATAAGCCTGTGATGAGAAGAAAATAATACAGCAGTCTGGCTATGACAATAGGCCACCAGAAAAGGTTATTTAAAAGCTTTTGAGACAGTGCTCCAGGGACTGAAGTGACCACAGTGAAAGGAAACTGAGGTTGCCATAAAAATATAACCCTGTCACACACTCTTCTATTCCCAGATCTCTATTTAGCGTGGCAAATCACCCAAAAGGGATTACACAGAACTGTGCTATGCTGTTTTCCATTTAGCAGCTGCTGTTTTTTATTTTCTGATGTTGCAATGCCAATGTATCGTTTAGACAGGGAGGGGGGATTTTCTTTATATATATATAAGTAGTTAATTTCTAAGTTATCAAATAGTTTGCACTGCATAAATTTAAATTATATATAGATAAATCCTTATTAAAGTTGCAAAAGTTCTTTAGTCAAGAGCAGTGAGTGTTTTTCTATGTTCCCTTTGTTCTTTGGTTAACTTTAATGACAGAAAGCTTTGTTGGCTGCCGTCACTTTAAAACAGGTCGCTGCCGACAGAGACAAGGATCTCACGCGCGCCTCATTCTCTCACTACTCTTTACTTTCATTGAAAACTTTATTTAACTCATTTAAGACAGCTCAGTCTGCTCGTATGAGGATACCTGACAAAACTGACATTTTGGCATAATTGCGTGTGTTAGTGTCGTAAAACTTCAATAAAACTTGATGCTGGCACTCAATTTGTCTTGGGTTAAATGGTTTAAAAGCTTAAAAGTTTAATTGGTGCTCTATTGGTGCAGATATCGATCAAGATATGCGCAACTGGGTTGTAGGTTGCCAGGTTGAGCTCACATGGGTTGAAATTTGTATGTGTTGATTGTGTGAGTGAGTAGGATGTGTTTCATACAAGATCTGGCAACTGGACAACCTTGGAGATATTGACTAGGCCTGCACAAATATGCATTTCCACCAGTGAGCCTACTTGCACAGAATCTGAGCAAAACCAGGGAGGACGAGGAGCAGGTCCTGCTGGTGGCTTCCTATTGGCCTACCCGGACATGGTTCCCAGAACTTGTGCTCCTTGTGACAGCGCCTCCCTGGATAATTCCTCTAAGAGGGGGCACCCCAAGGCACTCGTGACCTCTGGAAACTCCATGTCTGGTCTCTGGACGGGACAGGAGGTTCTAGGTGACCTACCAAAAGAGGTAGTGAACACCATCAATTCTGCGTGAGCACCGTCTTCGAGATATGCTTTTATGCCCTGAAGTGGAACCTGTTCGTCGAGTGGTGTTCTTTTCACAGAGAAGACCCCGAACTTGACCAACCAGGTCTGTGCTTTCCTTCCTGCAGCACGGCTTGGACACAAGACTGCCTCCCTCCACCCTGAAAGTCTATGCTTCTGAAATCTATGCCTATCACGATCCAATAGAAGGCAAGTTGGTCGAGAGCACGACATGGTTATCAGGTTCCTAAGGGGAGCGAGGAGGTAAAACAAACTTGCCCTTTCTCCATACCCTCTTGGGATTTGCAGAATGCCCCGTTTGAGCCTTTGCAGTCAGCAGAGCTAAACATCTTGTCTATGAAGACATTGCTACTGGTTGCATTGGCTTCCCTTAAGAGGGTTGGGGACATGAAGACATTTCCAGTCGACGAATCATACATAGAATTCAGAGCGGATGACTCCCATGCCATCTTGAGAGCTCCCCCACATATGTGCCCATGGTTCCCGCCACTCCCTTCAAGGACTAGGTAGTGAAACTGCAAGTGCTGCCCTTGGAGGAGGCAGACCCAGATCTTGCTGTGATGTGACCTGTCCATGCTCTTCGTGACCTCAGACAAGCTCTTCATTTGTTACGGAGGCCAGCAGAAGGGAAAGGCCGTCTCCAGGCAGAGGATGGCCCAATGGTTAGTGGATGCCATCACCTTGGCGTACCAAACCCAGGGTGTGCCTTGTCCACTCAGGTTGTGTGCTCACTCTACTGGGATAGTTGCATCCTCCTGGGCTCTGGCACGTGGCACGTGGTATCTGTAAAGCTGTGGGGTTCGCTAGATTTTATAGCCTTCGTGTAGAGCCAGTAGGTAGCAAACAGGTAGAAGGCATTGAGGTGCCCCGGCTAGTGTCAGCTTGCTCAGCCAGAGAGTGTGCCCATATTGCTTCAGAGGAAAAACCAGGCTTTCTGATATCCAAAAATATTACATAAATCATTCAGAGCCTGATGAAATGAGAACCTGTTAAGAACAGGAAATTAGCAATTTCAGATGTTAGGTAAGGTTTGACTTCCCATGGCGCTCTGAAGTAAAAAATCCGGTCCAGCTGAAAAGGTTTCAGATGCTGAAATCATATTAAACACTTCATATACGTGTATCCTATCCAAACAAGGAATTATGTTACTTATCATTACTTTTAGTAATCAGATTTGCGTGTAGGTTATAAGTATGATACGAAATATACAAAAAAAATGTTTGGCATCACCAAAAAATATACAAATATATTTCATTTCAAAGAGGAGAATGACCCAGGACTCGCCAAAAAACCCGCCGTGTTCAAACCAAATCTACAACCAGGAGTCTAAGACTAAAACTTGTGCTTTTTTAAAACAAGGAGCTGACTGACAGCTTTTTATTTATTTAAATAAATTTAACTAACGAGGTGTCAGGCCAGTGTAATAGAAACTAATGGATTCTGTTGGCTTTGGCACTGACTGATGGAGTGTCACTGAGAGATCCAGCCCAATCAATGCCAGTTCGTTTTAGCATCAACCTGATTGGATGTGGCGTGGTAAAGGGTCACACATTCAAGCACCTGAGACCTCCATGTGGAAACACACGTGTCCACAACTCCTACGTCCATTAAAGGTGCTTCAGCCATGCCCAACAGCTCAAGATAACAGTGGATGTACTGTATATGCAGTGACACCTAGATTAGCAGTTTCTTACTCTGCATGTTCACTCTTTTTAAAGAATAAAACATTTACAACTTACCAGTTTTATGTTTGGACTTGATCACCAGCTCGCATTTCCGCTTTGCGTTGAACAGAACATAGAGTTGTTCCTCTTTCGCTGAGGACATCATCAGCATCAACCTGTACAAACACACAAAATAAATAACAAAGTTGATTACCATTGCTATTATTGACCTTTATAAAGGCATATTAAACCATTAAATAGCCTCCATATGTCATCCTTTTCAGTGTAATTAATTCGCTTAGATAAATGCTCTGGATATTTCTAATTAATTACTAATTATTTTACAAGAGATTATATAGTATAACTAATTATTTTATGTAGTATGTAGAATCTCCAGTCTTTCTCCTCAAACCCTCACGTCTCTTTCCATGTTTGTTTTAAGGTAAATACAATTCATTGTCAGTCCAAATGATGGAAATCACTTTGAAATAGTGTTCAGCATTGCTGAAGTTAATGGACATTTTTGATTAAGGCAACGTAATACATATATATGTCCCGCGTCTCGCAGCCATCTTGATGGAACAGAAAATGCTAAACCGCCGGTCTCAACGACAGTATAAAAAGTATATACGTATATTATTTCATTTTTCTAGGATCAAACTAGATTCAACAAATACATTTAAGATGCACTTAATCTTGTTGGTGATTCTGTTTTGTGTTTTTCCCTGGAAACTCAGTTTAAAAATTATTACAGGTAGGCCTAGTACAATTTGGTGATACAAATACATTGATCAACCTTTGCGGTGATGATTGAAAAATCCTTCCCCGCTGACGTCCAAATCAAAGAGTTGCTGACCCATCCGGACTCGTATCGATAGCCTGCTAAGCTTGTGTATGCTTTTAATTAAGCTCCGGCGTGATGGGACGTGAATAAGGTAGATGTAAATGTCACCGACTTAATATCAGGAAGTTTGTCTACACATTTAATACCTATAAAAAGAACTTATGGGTTATGGGTCTATGAGTCCCTTATCTTCCTCTTGTATTGGCTATTTCTTTTTTGATGCCGATAATATGTGCGATGAAGTGAAAACTTAGCTGACGGCCGCTGCGCTAATAATAGATAGTCCGTCAAAATGGCTGACGCGCAGCTAGGGGTCACGTGACTGGGAGATCGCTATATACATATATATGACTACAGTGATATTTAACGGGTCATGCTTTTGCAGTTATTCATGGTCTGTTGTTGAAAGTAGCTTGTTGATGCTTTTACACGTTTAAATGTCCTTTTAATGTTCGATGGTTGAAGGGTGAGTAGAATATTGTCATCTCATTGTACCCAGTTTAATATATATATATATATATATATATATATATATATATATATATATATACAGAGAGAGAGAGAGAGAGAGAGAGAGAGAGAGAGACAAGCCTTTCACTGATGGTTTTCAGCGTCTATATTTCGTGCAAAGCATCATGGAATAGGTGGATAGTTGGATCTAAGAATATCACATACAGCACATTCATATACCAAAAGCCCAAGTAAGAAACAAAATGCAGAACCAATAGAGATTAGATTGAGTCTCCACAGCGGGAATATTGGATCCCATCTCTTTACATGATCCTGTCAGATATTGTCTGATTTGTATTAGAGATTTTTATCTAATTCACACAATCAGTGAACAAAACTTTATTAACTACAGGTATATTTTCAGCCTGAGAGGAAGAGCAGAAAACAGGAGATGATTATAAGCAATCAGCAGGGTTTATTGAATAATCTTAGTTGCGTATATACTTCGTCCTTCGGCCAGAACAAATCCAACAAGTGTTATCAAACCAGAGCAGGAGCATCACAACATTGTCCTTAAAAACCTTGAAAATAGACTTACCTCTTATCTCTTATGAAGACAAACATCCCTTCAAACCACACTATCATAACAACAATAGCAAGCATTGCAAGGAAAATAAGAAAGATAATAAATATTAATAATTAGAGGATACAATGATTCAATTATGAATGATTATGATTAAATTATAATAAATGAATGAAAAGAACAATGATGTATGGTTGCTCTCTGAAGCCACATACACACATATGTCGCTATTGAGAATCCTTAGATCCCTCACGATATTGTGCATTGTTCTTTTTGTTTACTTGCCGAAAGCTTTTGTGAGTGTGGAATATGAACTGATATTAAAGTGATAAAAATATCTGGATATCTTAGAGTTGGTTTTGTGTTTGTCTCCCTGATATATTAGACTGCTGTGGGGCCTGTTTATCACTAGAGACACAAAATGTGTGCAAATTTGCAGAAAATGTGCATATAGTGACCTCAAAAAACATATGGGCATTAAGCCAGACTTACTATTCCACCCATTGTTCCCTTTTTCAAACTGACCATTAAGACTGAATCTATTTTTCAAACTGACCATTACAGACTGAATCTATCTATCTGTCTGTCTGTCTGTCTGTCTGTCTGTCTGTCTGTCCGTCTGTCCTGTCTGTCTGTCCGTCTGTCCGTCTGTCCGTCCTGTCCGCCTGTCCGCCTGTCCGCCTGTTGCCGTGTCCATGTTCGTCCGTACGTTGCCGTACGTCCGTCCATCCGTCCGTCCCATCCATCCATCCATCCATCTATCTATCTATCTATCTATCTATCTATCTTGTATCTATCTATCTCTGTCTGTCCGTCCATCCGTATTCCATTGTTTTCTATGCAAAACATTTTTAGTGATTCTTCGTGCATTCCAGTGAATTCTTAATGGGAATGTATCATAAATTAAATCTGGAAAACAGACTACAAATGTGCAGTACATGTTTTACACTATTACAAGAGGAATGCGCAGGGAAAACAGATCATCATGAGGAAAGGATTGCAGCGAAAGGATTGTCACATTAAAACACCAAGTGTTATCCTGATGATGTCTGAAATTAAACCATGAAGGAAAACTGACGGATCAGCTTTATTTTTTAAGTAACCTTGTGATTTAAAATCATTAGTTTCAATCTTTTTGAATGAAAGTTCCTCAAACCGGAAGTGACTCCCATAATTCAAAGCGCAGTCGAGAGTAAAATGTCAAATCTCAAGCATGCTTTGGCTTACATTATTTTCTCTGTACCTCCACAATTTCCTTTCCTCTCTACTGTTACAGCCGAAAAATGCCACCATCTCCAGTTATCCATAGGGAAACCGGGAATATTTGGCCTCTACTAGAATAGTTTTCCATGCGTTCATGTCTATTTGACATTGTTGCATGGCAGTCTGTAAGTGTTTCTCTGCTCTGATTGGTTGACTGGAGCAGTGTGTTGTGATTGGTCGGGCACTTTGAGTGTGTTTGGGAAATGTCCTGCTCTTTCCATAACCGCCAGTTTAACACACTACTAACTAACTCAACCAGGCCCCGCCCCTTTATTCTGCATATGAATTATTATAATGAGGAATATTGTGACGTGTTCGAAAGAAACTCCAGACTACAATGGAGGCGTTTCAGGGAGTCTTCAAGCTAATGGACTTGAAGCCGTTTCCTTATGTTAGATAGCATGTTTGGTATAGTGTATTCAGTTATTCTAATTCACTGGAAATGAGTTTATTGTTTATTTGTTTAATTTGTTTCAACATCTATATTCCATTTCCTTCTTGAATACGTGTTGTGTCATAATACCTGCCAGCTCTTGTTTCCCTATTAACAGCACTCAGATTTTGCTTGCCTTACAATGGCCAGAAATCCATATCATAAAGTATAAGACACATCCAAGCTGGCCATAATTAGACGTTCTGTTCTTGAACAAGCGACGGTTATATGAGAACCACCGATTTACTCTCATCATCTTCATTTACCCAAAGCATGTGTGCTATTTATAGGTGCTGCAAGATTAGAGTATGTAGCTTGCAAAGCTTGTCGGTTTCACTGCTTATAAAATGGAATTAATATTTCTTACATTGACACAGAGAAAATGAACCGTACATTTGGTAAGAGCTTGTCAACAGTGATTGCATTCAGCTGAGCTCCAGTGGCTGTTCAGATCACAGTATATTGATTTCCTTCTCTTGATAGACCTGACTGGAGTTCCTTTCTCTGTAAGCATTCACGGGTTGTTTAACAAGGCATACTAGCCCTGCCGTACATCAGACCTGTGCTCAGCTCAGTTCACATTCATCTCTACGGCACTTGCTTGGCTGAGTTTTTTACAACAGAAATGAGCTCACTGAAGCTGGACTATGACACTCTTTTCTTCTAGAAACAAAACTTTGTTCCATTATTTTCCTGTTATCTCAGTAAAGCTGCTCTTTATATGTACTCAGCATACTGTTCTCAAAGGCTCTTGCTCGGCTGAATTACTGTTTCCAATGAGATACTGAAGTGTGCATCTGATGAACCCTTTCCTATCCCATAAGGCCACGGGAGGCGAGTTGGGAACGGCAGTGATTCTGGTGGGTCATGTGACAGTGACAACGTCCAAATTTAATTGATATAATTCATATAGTAGTACAACATACACTCACCGGCCACTTTTTAGGTACACCTGTCCAACTGCTCGTTAACACTTAATTTCTAAGCAGCCAATCACATGGCGGCAACTCAGTGCATTTAGGCATGTAGACATGGTCAAGACAATCTCCTGCAGTTCAAACTGAGCATCAGTATGGGGAAGAAAGGTGATTTGAGTGACTTTGAACGTGGCATGATTGTTGGTGCCAGAAGGGCTGGTCTGAGTATTTCAGAAACTGCTAATCTACTGGGATTTTCACGCACAACCATCTCTAGGGTTTACAGAGAATGGTCCGAAAAAGAAAAACATCCAGTGAGCGGCAGTTCTGTGGGCGGAAATGCCTTGTTGATGCCAGAGGTCAGAGGAGAATGGCCAGACTGGTTCAGAGCTGATAGAAGGGCAACAGTGACTCAAATAACCACCCGTTACAACCAAGGTGGGCAGAAGAGCATCTCTGAACGCACAGTACGTCGAACTTTGAGGCAGATGGGCTACAGCAGCTGAAGACCACACCGGGTGCCACTCCTTTCAGCTAAGAACAGGAAACTGAGGCTACAATTTGCACAAGCTCATCGAAATTGGACAATAGAAGATTGGAAAAACGTTGCCTGGTCTGATGAGTCTCGATTTCTGCTGCGACATTCGGATGGTAGGGTCAGAATTTGGCGTCTACAACATGAAAGCATGGATCCATCCTGCCTTGTATCAACGGTTCAGGCTGGTGGTGGTGGTGTCATGGTGTGGGGAATATTTTCTTGGCACTCTTTGGGCCCCTTGGTACCAATTGAGCATCGTTGCAACGCCACAGCCTACCTGAGTATTGTTGCTGACCATGTCCATCCCTTTATGACCACAATGTACCCAACTTCTGATGGCTACTTTCAGCAGGATAATGCGCCATGTCATAAAGCTGGAATCATCTCAGACTGGTTTCTTGAACATGACAATGAGTTCGCTGTACTCAAATGGCCTCCACAGTCACCAGATCTCAATCCAATAGAGCATCTTTGGGATGTGGTGGAACGGGAGATTCGCATCATGGATGTGCAGCCGACAAATCTGCGGCAACTGTGTGATGCCATCATGTCAATATGGACCAAACTCCCTGAGGAATGCTTCCAGCACCTTATTGAATCTATGCCACGAAGAACTGAGGCAATTCTGAAGGCAAAAGGGGGTCCAACCCGTTACTAGCATGGGGTACCTAATAAAGTGGCCGGTGAGTGTACTTAACGGCCTCAAAGTAAAGTCCATACTTTACTTATGTGTAGTTTTGTATTTGTCATTCAGTAGCTCTGAATTGGCAAAAAAACTCTCAAAATGCTTGCTACGGATGCGAAAAACACTGAAAATAAATATTTTCTTTGACGGATGAAAGTTTCGAAGGCAGTGTGTAAACGTGATTGACACAATGGGCCCTATCTTGCTCCCGGCGCAAATGACTTTATACACTGACGCATGTCTCATTCCTATTTTGCACCTGCGCAAAGCGGCTTTTCCCTCCACAGACGAACGTCGGTAAACTAGGGAATGAACGTGCGCTCCCTGGGCGGATCTGATTGGTTTATTTCACGTTACGCCCAAACCACACCTCTGAATAATGAGGCTTCTTCAGACCAACCCCTTTTAAACTTCGTCGGGCGCAAGAGGCATTTATCCCACTGATAAAAATAGCAACAGCGTCAAGACCCGCCCATAAAGATACTTGATACTTGCGTTTCAGATCGTTAAAATAGGGCCCAATGTGAGGTCGTATTTAATTATTAACGTGCAAAAATCCTGACTCAGTGTGCAAGTATCAATTTCAGATGCATTATTTTCTACAGTGGCAAAGCCTTACAACAGGAAGATACACCTCAGTGAACTCTGCATGACGTACTTTATCTGTGAAGAACATGAATAGGATTGTTGCACTACTGAGAGACAATTAAAAAGAAAAATGCTGAAGGACGCAACAGGATTCAAGAGTGAATATTTCATTATAAGGCCGGCTTGTTTTCATTCTTCACAGGTATGGTATGCACATTTTTGGATGTTACAGTGCCTTCTTTTATCTAAGCATAAAACGCAGCGACAGGAAGCGAGTCGTTCGTAGGCTGATTTCTCCAGAAAGGTTTAAACACTGTGGCTTTGTGGAGCTATCCAAACACTGGCGTACCCCACACCGCAAACCTGGCTCCACCAATGGGCTTTCTGCAGTCAACAAGTGCCGTGGAAACTGCTGTTTTGTTGCAATGCAGGCCGTGTATGGTGACACACAGATTACAGAGGTTAATATTGCATTACTTGTTTTCTTATATGAATTGGGCGTCATTTGCACCTGATATTTGACATCCATGAAGAAACGTGGTTGGAAGTTAGACTGACATTAATCAAGACGGATAAATATGAAAATGTCCAGAATGCAGTAGCACTAATTTAGGCGTTAAGTCAACATTTTCTTTTTGTGTCTAAAAACATTTACCTTTCACGGTACACGGCAGTCAACATTTTAAAGCACAGTAGCCAGGCAGGATTTCATTAAATTAAATCACAATATTTTCCAAATGGCCAGGCCAAAATCCCAAATTAATGAAATGAATAGCTCGTCTTTTATCTTCCGACTGAATGGTTAAAATGACTGAGCACTACCGTGTTTGGATATGATAATGAGACCAGCGTCTCATAGCCACTTTTCTGAATTTCCAGAAAGGCAGAAGTTCGATAAAGCCGTGATGAAAGATCACGGCAGAAGTGTGTGTCCTTGGATGAGAGAGTGTTTTTAAACAGTCTAAAGGCCTGTTCACGCCAAAAAAAGATATTGGTTTTGAAAAGAATTAGAGTGCAATAAAGCAGGACAATGAATCAACTTTATAAGGCTATGATTCACCTGTATGCTTGAACAGACAAAAGTGTAACCTTTACTTGTCGATATATGTGAAATATCAACCCACACCTGTACGTCCTTTACATAATCCTCAGACGATCTCTTCTCAGTGAACTATATAGCCGTGATATAACAGTAGATGCACAATGTTAGTGTTAGCTTCAATACACTGCAGATTCGTCACCACACGTTAGAGTTAGGTGGTTAGCTACTAGAAAAGCGAAACAACGTCTATCCACTTATTCTGGTTTACACATATCTTTTTCTTTGCTTGTTTTTTCAAGATGTGTATTTCAGAAATACACCCCAAATATAACACAGATTGCAGTAAAAACTTGTGACTGGGGGGAAGAGTTAAGTGAAGAAATGTGTCCGAGTCAGATGTTTGAGGGAGGGGTTGAAAGCGTGAGTGGCAGACGGCGTAACTGCACCCTTCTGAGGGTTTCAGTGGAGAAAACCAACACTGACTTCCTCCTGTCACCTTAAGTAGTAGAGGCAGACAAGCATGTGACTCATCCTAAGTAAATTGAAGTCAGCCAACCCAAATTGTCTGCTTCATAGTGGCAATCATAGTCTCAGTCACATCATCCTTCCTAGCCCTGTTTTTCCACCTCGACGCCAGACCGGCATCTGTGACGCCCAGATATCTGAGCCCAGTGAGTGGCAGCATCTGTATATTATACCCATCAATATTTCCTCTCTTCTCAAGAACGGAGGTAAAGGGAAGTCATATTTTGGGCACTGAAAGGGTGTACAGAGGAAAGACATTTATGGCTACGCACAGTAAACAACCACAAATGGAACAACATTTTGCCACAAGTAAATATGGGAAAGACACGACTTGTTTGGTGTTCTGGAAGGGGCAATATAGCATATTCCAGAGTCCAATCCAAACAGCGGGAGAGAAGACCAGGGTCTGCAGTGGTCAGTACTGGTGTAACGCTATGCGGAGGGAAGTCCAGTGCGAATCAGGACAACACACTCAGATCTACAGTTAGCAAAGCAGAGTAGAAAACATACAAGTGTAGGGGAAGATGTCCGAAGAAGGCGAGGGAATGTTTTTGTGTGTGTGTGTGTTTAAATTTTAGTTGAATACTTCAATAACCGATGACAGACAAAGAAAAATCTGTCACACTTTACTTGAAGGGGTGTGCATAAGACTAACATGACACCTTCATAATCATGACATGACATATGTTATGAATATTAAAGAGGTTTTATGCATGTTTATGACAATTGTCATTAAGTGTCATTCGCGCAGTTATGACATTTTCAATGCAAATATGACATTGTTTGAGATATATTTCTTATGGCAACTTGACATAAACCAATACATCACAATTGATATCATTATGATCTGGGTGTGACTGGTCACTGATATCATTATGATCTGGGTGTGACTGGTCACTGATATCATTATGATCTGGGTGTGACTGGTCACTGATATCATTATGATCTGGGCGTGACTGGTCACTGATATCATTATGATCTGGGTGTGACTGGTCACTGATATCATTATGATCTGGGTGTGACTGGTCACTGATATCATTATGATCTGGGTGTGACTGGTCACTGATATCATTATGATCTGGGCGTGACTGGTCACTGATATCATTATGATCTGGGTGTGACTGGTCACTGATATCATTATGATCTGGGCGTGACTGGTCACTGATATCATTATGATCTGGGTGTGACTGGTCACTGATATCATTATGATCTGGGTGTGACTGGTCACTGATATCATTATGATCTGGGCGTGACTGGTCACTGATATCATTACTGATCTGGGCGTGACTGGTCACTGATATCATTATGATCTGGGCGTGACTGGTCACTGATATCATTATGATCTGGGCGTGACTGGTCACTGATATCATTATGATCTGGGCGTGACTGGTCACTGATATCATTATGATCTGGGTGTGACTGGTCACTGATATCATTATGATCTGGGTGTGACTGGTCACTGATATCATTATGATCTGGGCGTGACTGGTCACTGATATCATTATGATCTGGGTGTGACTGGTCACTGATATCATTATGATCTGGGTGTGACTGGTCACTGATATCATTATGATCTGGGTGTGACTGGTCACTGATATCATTATGATCTGGGCGTGACTGGTCACTGATATCATTATGATCTGGGCGTGACTGGTCACTGATATCATTATGATCTGGGTGTGACTGGTCACCGATATCATTATGATCTGGGCGTGACTGGTCACTGATATCATTATGATCTGGGCGTGACTGGTCAGTGATATCATTATGATCTGGGCGTGACTGGTCACTGATATCATTATGATCTGGGCGTAACTGGTCACTGATATCATTATGATCTGGGTGTGACTTGGTCACCGATATCATTATGATCTGGGCTGTGAGCTGGTCACTGATATCATTATGATCTGGGCGTAACTGGTCACTGATATCATTATGATCTGGGCGTGACTGGTCACTGATATCATTATGATCTGGGCGTGACTGGTCAGTGATATCATTATGATTCTGGGTGTGACTGGTCAGTGATATCATTATGATCTGGGTGTGACTGGTCACTGATATCATTATGATCTGGGCGTGACTGGTCACTGATATCATTATGATCTGGGCGTGACTGGTCACTGATATCATTATGATCTGGGTGTGACTGGTCACTGATATCATTATGATCTGGGCGTGACTGGTCACTGATATCATTATGATCTGGGTGTGACTGGTCAGTGATATCATTATGATCTGGGTGTGACTGGTCACCGATATCATTATGATCTGGGTGTGACTGGTCACTGATATCATTATGATCTGGGCGTGACTGGTCACTGATATCATTATGATCTGGGCGTGACTGGTCACTGATATCATTATGATCTGGGTGTGACTGGTCACTGATATCATTATGATCTGTGGTGTGTGACTGGTCACTGATATCATTATGATCTGGGCGTGAATGCTCACCGAAATCATTATGATCTGGGTGTGACTGGTCACTGATATCATTATGATCTGGGTGTGACTGGTCACTGATATCATTATGATCTGGGCGTGACTGGTCACTGATATCATTATGATCTGGGTGTGACTGGTCACTGATATCATTATGATCTGGGTGTGACTGGTCACTGATATCATTATGATCTGGGTGTGACTGGTCACTGATATCATTATGATCTGGGTGTGACTGGTCACCGATATCATTATGATCTGGGTGTTACTGGTCACTGATATCATTATGATCTGGGTGTGACTGGTCACTGATATCATTATGATCTGGGCGTGACTGGTCACTGATATCATTATGATCTGGGTGTGACTGGTCACTGATATCATTATGATCTGGGTGTGACTGGTCACTGATATCATTATGATCTGGGTGTGACTGGTCACCGATATCATTATGATCTGGGCGTGACTGGTCACCGATATCATTATGATCTGGGTGTGACTGGTCACTGATATCATTATGATCTGGGCGTGACTGGTCACTGATATCATTATGATCTGGGTGTGACTGGTCACTGATATCATTATGATCTGGGCGTGACTGGTCACTGATATCATTATGATCTGGGCGTGACTGGTCACTGATATCATTATGATCTGGGTGTGACTGGTCACTGATATCATTATGATCTGGGTGTGACTGGTCACTGATATCATTATGATCTGGGCGTGACTGGTCACCGATATCATTATGATCTGGGCGTGACTGGTCACTGATATCATTATGATCTGGGTGTGACTGGTCACTGATATCATTATGATCTGGGCGTGACTGGTCACTGATATCATTATGATCTGGGCGTGACTGGTCAGTGATATCATTATGATCTGGGTGTGACTGGTCACTGATATCATTATGATCTGGGCGTGACTGGTCACTGATATCATTATGATCTGGGTGTGACTGGTCACCGATATCATTATGATCTGGGCTGTGACTGGTCACCGATATCATTATGATCTGGGTGTGACTGGTCACTGATATCATTATGATCTGGGCGTGACTGGTCACTGATATCATTATGATCTGGGCGTGACTGGTCACTGATATCATTATGATCTGGGCTGGGCATGACTGGTCACTGATATCATTATGATCTGGGTGTAACTGGTCACCGATATCATTATGATACTGGGCGTGACTGGTCAGTGATATCATTATGATCTGGGTGTGACTGGTCAGTGATATCATTATGATCTGGGTGTGACTGGTCAGTGATATCATTATGATCTGGGCGTGACTGGTCACCAATTTCATTATGATCTGGGTGTGACAGGTCACCGATATCATTATGACCTGGGCGTGACTGGTCAGTGATATCATTATGACCTGGGCGTGACTGGTCACTGATATCATTATGATCTGGGTGTGACTGGTCACCGATATCATTATGATCTGGGCGTGACTGGTCACTGATATCATTATGATCTGGGCGTGACTGGTCACTGATATCATTATGATCTGGGCGTGACTGGTCACTGATATCATTATGATCTGGGTGTGACAGGTCACCGATATCATTATGATCTGGGCGTGACTGGTCACCGATATCATTATGATCTGGGTGTGACTGGTCAGTGATATCATTATGATCTGGGCGTGACTGGTCACCGATATCATTATGATCTGGGCGTGACTGGTCACTGATATCATTATGATCTGGGCGTGACTGGTCACTGATATCATTATGATCTGGGCGTGACTGGTCACTGATATCATTATGATCTGGGCGTGACTGGTCACTGATATCATTATGATCTGGGTGTGACTGGTCAGTGATATCATTATGATCTGGGTGTGACTGGTCACCGATATCATTATGATCTGGGCGTGAATGCTCACCGATATCATTATGATCTGGGCGTGACTGGTCACTGATATCATTATGATCTGGGTGTGACTGGTCAGTGATATCATTATGATCTGGGTGTGACTGGTCACCGATATCATTATGATCTGGGCGTGACTGGTCACCGATATCATTATGATCTGGGCGTGACTGGTCACTGATATCATTATGATCTGGGCGTGACTGGTCACTGATATCATTATGATCTGGGCGTGACTGGTCACTGATATCATTATGATCTGGGTGTGACTGGTCACCGATATCATTATGATCTGGGCGTGACTGGTCACCGATATCATTATGATCTGGGCGTGACTGGTCAGTGATATCATTATGATCTGGGCGTGACTGGTCACCGATATCATTATGATCTGGGCGTGACTGGTCACTGATATCATTATGATCTGGGTGTGACTGGTCACTGATATCATTATGATCTGGGCGTGACTGGTCACTGATATCATTATGATCTGGGCGTGACTGGTCACTGATATCATTATGATCTGGGCGTGACTGGTCACTGATATCATTATGATCTGGGCGTGACTGGTCACTGATATCATTATGATCTGGGCGTGACTGGTCACTGATATCATTATGATCTGGGCGTGACTGGTCACTGATATCATTATGATCTGGGTGTGACTGGTCAGTGATATCATTATGATCTGGGTGTGACTGGTCACCGATATCATTATGATCTGGGCGTGACTGGTCACCGATATCATTATGATACTGGGCGTGACTGGTCACTGATATCATTATGATCTGGGCGTGACTGGTCACTGATATCATTATGATCTGGGCGTGACTGGTCACTGATATCATTATGATCTGGGCGTGACATGGTCACCGATATCATTATGATCTGGGCGTGACTGGTCACTGATATCATTATGATCTGGGTGTAACTGGTCACTGATATCATTATGATCTGGGTGTGACTGGTCACTGATATCATTATGATCTGGGCGTGACTGGTCACTGATATCATTATGATCTGGGTGTGACTGGTCACTGATATCATTATGATCTGGGCGTGACTGGTCAGTGATATCATTATGATCTGGGCGTGACTGGTCAGTGATATCATTATGATCTGGGTGTGACTGGTCAGTGATATCATTATGATCTGGGTGTGACTGGTCACTGATATCATTATGATCTGGGTGTGACTGGTCACTGATATCATTATGATCTGGGCGTGACTGGTCACTGATATCATTATGATCTGGGCGTGACTGGTCACTGATATCATTATGATCTGGGCGTGACTGGTCACTGATATCATTATGATCTGGGCGTGACTGGTCACTGATATCATTATGATCTGGGTGTGACTGGTCACTGATATCATTATGATCTGGGCGTGACTGGTCACCGATATCATTATGATCTGGGCGTGACTGGTCACTGATATCATTATGATCTGGGCGTGACTGGTCACTGATATCATTATGATCTGGGTGTGACTGGTCACCGATATCATTATGATCTGGGCGTGACTGGTCACTGATATCATTATGATCTGGGCGTGACTGGTCACCGATATCATTATGATCTGGGCGTGACTGGTCACTGATATCATTATGATCTGGGCGTGACTGGTCACTGATATCATTATGATCTGGGCGTGACTGGTCACTGATATCATTATGATCTGGGCGTGACTGGTCACTGATATCATTATGATCTGGGCGTGACTGGTCACTGATATCATTATGATCTGGGTGTGACTGGTCACCGATATCATTATGATCTGGGCGTGACTGGTCACTGATATCATTATGATCTGGGCGTGACTGGTCACCGATATCATTATGATCTGGGCGTGACTGGTCACTGATATCATTATGATCTGGGCGTGACTGGTCACTGATATCATTATGATCTGGGCGTGACTGGTCACTGATATCATTATGATCTGGGCGTGACTGGTCACTGATATCATTATGATCTGGGCGTGACTGGTCACTGATATCATTATGATCTGGGTGTGACTGGTCACTGATATCATTATGATCTGGGCGTGACTGGTCACTGATATCATTATGATCTTGGGCGCGACTGGTCACCGATATCATTACTACTTGGGCGTGACTGGTCACTGATATCATTATGATCTGGGCGTGACTGGTCACTGATATCATTATGATCTGGGTGTGACTGGTCACCGATATCATTATGATCTGGGCGTACGTACGATATCTGACTTAGGTCACTGATATCATTATGACCTGGGCGTGACTGGTCAGTGATATCATTATGATCTGGGCGTGAATGCTCACCGAAATCATTATGATCTGGGTGTTACTGGTCACTGATATCATTATGATCTGGGCGTGACTGGTCACTGATATCATTACTGATCTGGGCGTGAATGCTCACCGAAATCATTATGATCTGGGTGTTACTGGTCACTGATATCATTATGATCTGGGCGTGACTGGTCACTGATATCATTATGATCTGGGCGTGACTGGTCACTCGATATCATTACTGATCTGGGCGTGAATGCTCACCGAAATCATTATATCTGGTGTTACTGGTCACTGATATCATTATGATCTGGGCGTGACTGGTCACTGATATCATTAATGATCTGGGCGTGAATGCTCACCAAAATCATTATGATCTGGGTGTTACTGGTCACTGATATCATTATGTCTGGTCTACCGATATCATTCATGATCTGGTCTGGGCATGACTGGTCACTGATATCATTATGATCTGGGCGTGACTGGTCACTGATATCATTATGATCTGGTCTGGGCATGACTGGTCACTGATATCATTATGATCTGGGCGTGACTGGTCACTGATATCATTATGATACTGGGCGTTCATAATATCATTATGATCTGGGTGTTACTGGTCACCGATATCATTATGATCTGGGTCTGACTTGGCCAAGGCAAAACAAAATATGTGTCTATGGATAGCAAATACATTCTCACTCCTGCTTAATTCACATTTATTCAGAGAATGCATTTGATACGATTCAGTTTCATGGCCAGAGCTAGTGAAAACAAGACTCCCTGTCAAGATACACATCTTCTGCACGTGGCTTTATGTTACGGGGTCACAGAAGTCTGACCTCATTCGCTGAACGTCGACCGCTACTCCCTTAAGAGCGTCGCCAGCAGTCAGTGGCTGCTCTTGTCGATGGCATTCCTGAGTCTTATTCAATCGGATGTATATCATCCCGGTGCCATTCATCGCTGGCTCACACTGCTCAGGGAATATTAAATTGAAGCGGGGCACAATGCAGGTCCTGCAGAGATACAGAGATTCATCATCGCTGCGAGGTGTTCCTCAATTACGCCAAACAGACCGCCGATTGTGAGGCTGGCTGGCAACAACACACCATAACTGGCAGGAGCGAGATCGTCTTTTCCACTCTATCGAGATACTGAGCATGATTCGGGATTAAGCTTTCCCCAGAGGCGGATCACAAGTAATTAGTCTGTGCCTCACAATTATTTCTGAAAACTATTCCTTCTCCATTGGCTTGACTCCCAGCCACCAAAGTAAACATTAGAGTCAAGGGGGAAGCTGAGATATTCTAATTTATAGCGTTTCATTCAAAACAGTCTTCTTTTTGTTAAACAGCGCTGGAGGCAGTCCAGGAAGAAAACGAGAAAAATACACAGAGTATAAATACGCGAGGGTTTTGCACTCCCTGTGTTTGAATGACACCGCGCATTTATGTCTTTTCAAGGAAACACCTCAACTAATATTGAGTTTACTGTATTTAGGCTTAAGAGAGCAGAAGATGGCCAGCTTGGCACTGTGAGACTGTATGATTTTATGAATAGGCTGCTGACTCTGCCTGACCCATTAATACCAAAACAAACATAGTTTCTGCGGATTTGCACACTGTTATATTTTGAGTCATACCTCATTAAGTTATCATTTATTGCAGTATTTCCTCGGACGAATTCGTAGAACTAATAATGTGAACGTGTATTAGAGGAATAGTTGAGGCGTTGCTCTAAATGCAACTTATTTATTAAAGAAAAAGCAAATCTCAGCAGCCAGAACTCCCAAAAAAATCACAAATCAAATGTTCAAGACATACATTAATAACCAACAAGGGGCTGGTGATGTGCACTTCACAAAGCCTCAAAACATTTACAAATCTAGTTTCGAATCAGTGGTTTGGAGGTTGTTTGTAAACTCGAGCAAACGAGGCTTTGTTACGTCCAACCATGTTTTTGAAAAAGTCTAATGGTTTCCTGCTGAAGGGTATTGATCTGATGCACACGTTGGCGAGTGTCTAACGCTTTTAACTCCTATATGGTCAGTTTTATAATGTAAGATAATTATTTAATGAATTGTAATAATACTTATGTGCCTAAGCGTGTATAACACAAAAAGGAGAAAGACATGTAATTGCTTCTAATTGGCCTAGTTTGCTCAAGTCCTGCCAAAGGTGTAATTATACACCGAATCATTTTTTCAAAGTAGCAACGAGGCTTTGTTACAAGGGACATCTGATAAACAGAGGTACATCTGATAAAATACAAGGGACATCTGATAAACAGAGCTATATAAAGAACTAACGATGGCAGTGTCTGAAACCGGCCCCATACCCTTATATGAGGGACAGCCATTAGTAGTGGTGTCCGAAACCATAGTGGACGTTATCGAGTGCACTCATTCAATCCCACAATGCACCGCGACAACGAGAGTACAACCGATTTACGCTCAACGGCTAGAGAATACCCATAATGCACTGTGAGAGTTCACGCGTTTGACCAGAAGATGGCGCCGCAGCTGAATCATCCTTCCATCCATTTTACAATCCGCTGGTTCAATGTGGGTACAGTGTAATATCATCCAGGTATACCATCATTTTTACTTGATTATTAAATAGTTTAATTAAGGTTTGTACATATTTTCCATGCACACTAACTGAAGGAGCAGATTAAACAGGAAGAATTAGGAAGAATACAACAAGAAAATACAAACTAAGAGTCTTCAACGTGACAGTGATCACATGACAACTACCCACATACTGATTTATATTAGATTACCCTCACTAATAATGTGCCATGGTAACCACAGTTGCCAACACAATACTGTATTGTAAGTAAATTCCAGTGATTGTTACTGCAAAACAACTGTGGTAACTATAGTGAGGGGATGCCATGTTCAGTTTGTAACATATAGACCTATACATTTTTGAAGGAAATATGAATCTATGATATCTGATCTCTAGATTCTCAGGTCCTTCCTTCACTCAAAAAAAAAGTTGGGTTATTTTTTTCTACCCAAATCCTGGGTTGAGCCTTTTGGGTACCGTGTTTGAGAAGTTTTGGTGTAACCCAGATCCTGGGTCAGACGTAACAACCCAGTGTTTGAGAAGTTTTGGTGTAACCCAGATCCTGGGCCAGACGTAACAACCCAGTGTTTGAGAAGTTTCGGTGTAACCCAGATCGTGGGTCAGTCGTAACAACCCAGTGTTTGAGAAGTTTTGGTGTAACCCAGATCCTGGGTCAGATGTAACAACCCAGTGTTTGAGAAGTTTTGGTGTAACCCAGATCCTGGGTCAGATGTAACAACCCAGTGTTTGAGAAGTTTTGGTGTAACCCAGATCCTGGGTCAGATGGTAACAACCCAGTGTTTGAGAAGTTTTGGTGTAACCCAGATCCTGGGTCAGATGTAACAACCCAGTGTTTGAGAAGTTTTGGTGTAACCCAGATCCTGGGTCAGATGTAACAACCCAGTGTTTGAGAAGTTTTGGTGTAACCCAGATCCTGAGTCAGACGTAACAACCCAGTGTTTGAGAAGTTTTGGTGTAACCCAGATCCTGGGTCAGACGTAACAACCCAGTGTTTGAGAAGTTTTGGTGTAACCCAGATCCTGAGTCAGACGTAACAACCCAGTGTTTGAGAAGTTTTGTTGTAACCCAGATCCTGGGTCAGATGTAACAACCCAGTGTTTGAGAAGTTTTGGTGTAACCCAGATCCTGGGTCAGACGTAACAACCCAGTGTTTGAGAATTTCGGTGTAACCCAGATCCTGGGTCAGACGCAACAACCCAGTTTTTGAGAAGTTTTGGTGTAACCCAGATCCTGGGTCAGATGTAACAACCCAGTGTTTGGGAAGTTTTGTTGTAACCCAGATCCTGGGTAAGACGTAAAATCCCAGTGTTTGAGAAGTTTTGGTTTAACCCAGATCCTCGGTCAGATGTAACAACCCACACTCTAAAAATGCTGGGCTGTTTAACCCAACTTTGGGTAAAATATGGACAAACCCAAACATTGGGTTAAAAATGTAATTAAAAAATTTTAACCCAATGGCTGGATATGTCCATATTTGACCCAAAGTTGGGTTAAAACAACCCAGCAATTTTTAGAGAGCAGTATTTGAGAAGTTTTGTGGTAACCCAGATCCTGGGTCAGACGTAACAACCCAGTGTTTGAGAAGTTTTGTGGTAACCCAGATCCTAGGTCAGACATAACACCCCAGGGGTTGAGTTATTTATCTTGGGTTTGTTGCGCCTCTTCAGGAGAGAGCAGCCCAGCTACGTCAAATAGTTGCATGTCTTCGGTAAAATGGAGGTTTGTGTCTATACATTTGCTATTGTTCTATATATTGTTTAATTTTATGCAAAGCAACATACAGTGGCTGGATGTGAGTCACCTCAATGAGTGTCGTGTCGATCTTTTCGCGTGATTGAAACACCTGATGCCTTGCATAACATTTTATGATTTTATCCCCCAAAAAAGATACAGAATACAAATGCTTAGAAAGTTCAAATATGTTCTCAGAACTGTACACTCATTGTTTATGGACAGGTTATGGAGTCAGTCAACGCATATATGGAGTATTTTAACAAACAACACTAAAAGGTTTAGAGGATTTAAGTCCATAAACATTAATCCAAAACATACAATGTACACTGTAAAAATGAATATGCTTTATCTAATCAAAAACATTGTGGCAACAGATTATAGCAATATTATCAATTAAATGTAACAAATTAGAATTGAGGAATAAATCAAATTAATTTCTTAAAACTTAACCATTTTAAAAAATGAGTAAAAGTTACAGCAACAACCAAAAAAACATAAATTGAAGTCACCATTATGGTGATCGGTGTTTGTTTTAGGTTTGTTTTAAAATTACGGTTTTCTCCTTCAGTGATTCTGCTTGTTAACATCAGGTGTCTTCAATGTTTGCAATAGTTTAAAAAAATATGTTTTTAATTAATCTTTGACATCCATCTGTACATTTTTTGGTGTAAACTTTACTCATTTTAAATGAGGAAACTTTTAAGGAATAATTTGATTAATTATTACTCAATTCTAATTTGTTAAATTTAATTAATAATATTGCTTGTAATCTGTTGCCACAATTCTATTGATTAAATAAAGCACATTCATTTTTACAGTGTATGAAGTAAAAAAAGCTAGTACTGTAGTAAAAATGAATCAGCCCAGTATGCTGGGTTAACCCAATTTGCCGGGTAAAATTAACCCAACATGTATTCTGTGCTATATTAACCCAGCCCTTGGGTTGAAACAACCCAAATTGGGTAGTTTTTAACCCAGTGTTGTCCGAGTCTTCAGTTTTAAGTGCGTGGGACTCTGGGACGGTCAATGTAATCACTGACCTCTCCTGAACAAGCCGCACATCTCATGTAGTCATGTAATTTGGTGGAAGCTGTTAGTGCTATGGTGCATTTCTGTGAGATGAATGCTGTTGTGAACGTTTAGCTAGTTCAAGCGTCGACTTTGACATGATAATGTGTAATTCCAGGATGTGGGAATTATGACATGCCAAAGCAGCGCCAGTAGCTGTGTGTGTGTGGCGGGCCGAGAGCGGTTCTGGCTAGCGCGTCCCAGCAAACGCACATGGCAGCTCTGTTCACGCTAGCCACACCGAAACCAGCAGTGGTCGAGCTTTTGCATCATCACTATGGGCAAACACAGCTACGCTCCAATACGCTTTGTTTGTCATCATTTCTGAGAAGCAAACTATGTACACAATATTTGTGGGCTGCAGTTTTTGGCAGTAATCAAGCAGATCTTTGGTGCTGAGTTGACTTTACTGCGGTCATCTGCAGTTTCAGCTCAAACTTTCCCAGAACAATGGAAAGAAAGGCGGACAGTCATGGGGTGTGTTGTTTTATGTCCTGGGATTGATAATTACAGTTTTTAATGTTGCTTACACACTAAAAATGGTAAAATGAGGCACACTCAGTGCACACATTATCCTCTTTACACTCGCTTTGAGATAAACACAGCTCTCTGCATTAGACACATCTCTCAAAATGCACAGCTCTTGTGTTTCGGTCGGAAAACACTACCATTGAATTCATTTACCCAACACCCACATCCAGCGGTTCACTTAGAAACCGGAGCTTGAGCACTGTAAACAGGCATTACGTCGGCTTTCTTGGTTTGGACAAAAGTGGAGGTCAATGTTTAACTGAACGAGCATTTCTCTCTCTAAACGCAGTGTGAGTCGTCAGCTTCATGTTCAGCCAACACTGACTCGGAAAACATACGTTTATTAATAAACTCTTCAGATGTTCAGACAGTCTGCTTGCTGTTTTTTAGACGCATTCATTAGTTTGCCGGTGCACTACAGCAAGCTTTATATGTGCGCTTGAGTGCTTAATTTATGTTTTAAAGGCTCATTATTATGGTTTAGTATTTCTCTATAATGAAAACCAATGTTATAATACTCTATCTCAGCTCTGAAACCAGAAAATGAATATGTCAAATAAAGGGAAGTGGGAATGGTTTAAATTTGAAACAAAAAGGTTGGCAATTGAAATGGGAAAAAGCATGTCAAGAACAAGTAAACTATAACACAAAGAAATACTGAAAAGGATTAGCATACTCTGTGGTAAAACTAATGCTTCGGAGGAAGAACTAACGGAGTTAAAAAAAAAAAACTTGATGAAATCTATTTAGAAAAAGCAAGTGGAGCCTTTGTACGGTCCAGGGCTAGATGGATCGAAGAAGGTGAGAAGAACACAATGTATTTCTATGGCTTAGAAAAGTCTAGACAGTCTAAAAAAGAATCTGCAAATTAATAAAAAACTGCATGTTTGGGAAGGGAATGATTCAGATTTCCCATGCCACATCCACTAGAAGACAGACGGGGTGCTCTCGTCACATCTACGTCGTCAAGATCTGTTTGAGTCTGCGCGTCAGGGACGGAAGTGCTAAAAAATCACCAAAAACGGGCTTCAATTGTCTCAATGGAGGTCCAATGAGATCGCTCTGTCCATTTCTCATACTGTCTATGCTCTGTGCACGATTAAAATTTGTCTCGGTACAGCTACTAAAAGATTTACAACCAGTCCAACCTCGATCACATGCCTCTTAATGTTCGGGACATTCTAAGTCAGGTTCTGCGCGTTCAAGATTGCAGAGTCAATTTTTTGCAGTGACTCCACACTGCCACCAGGCCACCCCTGCAAAGCACCCTGTGAGCAGGGTGATCACAACCTGTGACCTCCACATACAGAAGCATCGCCGTATGATTCTTAAGGACGCAAAAACCTATGTCGAACACATGGACGATCTGGCACTGAAGACCAGAGGAAGGACCTTTGCAAGAATGGAGGGTTTTTTTCTAGTTAACCCAGGCTTTCCAGATGTTTTGGATGCCAAAGAATTCTTTGACCCAATGATGCTCGACAACATGTTGGAGGTAGTGCCCATGCTACTTCCTTTTAAGGATAACAACGATGGCCTTGGGTTAAGGCACTTTATTCATCCTATTGCAACATACCTTAGCAGTACGCTCTTCGATCTCCCTGCACGGCCAGAAGGGGCTCGGGGGCTATGGAAGCTCGTATCCAAAATAGAACTGGCTCTCGAACATTTATTTTATGGACGGGGCATGTGTGTGTCATCGAGGCAGTATGCCTCACCCCTCGGTGTGTGTTCCACCAGTTCTAACAGCATTTCAAGAGTGAGGGGAGTTCTAGGTCTAAGTCCAATAGGCTCAGCTAGTGTTGGCGAAGGTCCTCCTCCCCTGGACACATGGTTTAGTGAGGAACTCCAGAAGCTAAGAGTCCTGCGGCTTTTTCCTCTAACAGACTGCTTGCAAGCCGGCATACAAGTTGTGGGAGAAGAGCTGGTTCGTACTTCTCTGCGATCTGCATGAAAGGAATGACAGGATAGACATGGCTTTGTGGAAAGGGCCTAAGCCGCCCCATCGGCCGATTATGTGATTGCCGTACAGTAGGGGAGTTTGCAAGGGAGGTGTGCGAGACAAGAGCATTTGGATACCCCCACACGTTTGGCCGGGCTGTGGAGATGGTCACATCATTCAGCTATGACCCAGTACGGCGTTTACAGTTAGGATTAGGGAAGCTCAAGTTCTTCCCGAAGATTAAATACTGGGATGAGCACCGCAATAAGAAAGCAAGGTGGAACTTTAAGGACTTTGTTGAACTCTACACTGCTACTCAAATCCCATCTGCTGCATCACGCGCTGCTGCGTACTTAGGTGACGTCTGTGCCAAAATTGAAGTGCTGGATCTTTCATACTCAAGAAATCGTACAAAGTATCGTGAGCATGGTATCAAGTAGTAGAAGTATCGAGTTCAGGAGTCGGGACATGACGGTATATTCACTTGCACAATAGGGCCAGCAGTGCATCGTGAATGAAGTTTACCATTTGCACGTCTTTTTAGTCTTACCAGTTTAAACATTCTAGCGATTTTAAACTGATTTTTGAACTAATCAGTGCTCGTGCGCTCTCTGGGATGATTTTCTATATGCACACATTCATAGAAAATCCGCCTCAAGAACAGCTGGCCAGGAACAAAAGTTATTTTTCATGGTTTGTATTGCTTTAGCACGCAAAACTGTGTCGATTTCGGTCTTCGTGAGTATAATAGTCTAAACATAGTCGGTTTTTGTCTTTAATAAGCATAAAACGTATGCCAGTATAATGAACTCAGAATTCGTGCACTTGCTCTTAAAGTGACAGCAACTATATGTGACAGTCATTCATTTTGTCGTCAAAACAACAAAAGAGAGCTTTAAAATAAATGAATCAGGAATAATAGCCTACGTATTTAATTTATTCAGGACTAAAATACTATCCAGTGTTATTTTCCAGTTGATTATTTTATTCAGTTTCTGTCTGAATACTAGTGTTAGACCTATTCCAAAACTTTACTCGTTATTTGTCTTTATTTGTATCTTTATTCTATTGTATTTATTTGTGCAACTTTTCTCAATTTAATTGAACAATTTAAATCCAATGTTATAATACTCTATCTCAGCTCTGAAACTCAAACCATTTTTTGAATGCACACCACCACTACATATTTAAGTAATTACATTAATAGCATAAATGTGCTATTAATTAAACTAGGCGGCTTGCCCTCTAGTGCTCTCCGGTGATTTTTGTTTTTGTAGAATCTTTTACTTCATTGGAATGGTACGAAACTTAGTAAAGGTTTTGGCACTTTCTGCGTGAACACACACACATAAAATCATGGACATGATTTGAAAAGGTTAAATTGGGCCCACTTGTGCTCCTCACGGTCAGAAATGAGCGTATTGGAGAGTTTCCTCTAGTGGAAGCGTTCGGTACTGCACACCGAACACACTCTCACTCTCAAATTTGGTACACAACTTGTTTAGATTCATGGCTTAGTTTCAAAATACGTAGAAAATAGTACTTTATGTTTACACATAACAATAAAAGTAAAATTCTATAACTTTAAGTTAATTTTTTAAAACTTTTTTCACTTCAGCAATAATCTGCCGAGTGTCGTCTTTGAGAAGAGATCAAACGTCAGTCTGTCGCTCTAAAGCGTTTTGATTAATAGGGATCCACCACAGTTTAAGCTGGAAATGTTTCAGGTCTATGCTCAAAACGAGAATAAATGGATTATAAATACTGTGGCAATATAATTTAGTACCATTAAAATCCCCTAAAAATACACAATTTTAAATAAAGGCATTATCAAACTAAAATATAGTACATTAATTTAATTGAAAAAAATAAATTTGGACCATTTTTGAGCAAATTTTTTTCCAGGAACATCTCCAGTGCTGCACCCTAACCACTGACTCACGCCATGAATATGAGTATCAAAGCACAATGATCTTCAGTAACGTAAAGGCAGTGGTCAATCTAAAAACATTGTCTATGAGATCACTTATCCTAATGTGATCAGTTGTTCTGTTATGGTGTATTACTGTCTCTATAAGTCCCCAAGGGATTAGTTACGGATTGAGCTCCAGCATATTCTCCGCCACATCATGTTTATTGCAGATGAAAGGGGTGAAAGTTCACAGGTGTGTGTGACATAAGCCCTCCGTCCCCTGAAGGACCCTGAAGACCGCAGTCTCGAGACAACACCTCGCTATCGTCAGGTACAGCATAGTTTTCCTTCTCCCGTGAAACACAAGAGGAAGTGTGGGGCCGAATGTGTTTAATAACACAGAAGTGGATGTGATTTATACTTCAAGGCTGCGAAAAGGACATAAACTAATAAGGAGCTATTTTAATCCTGGTACAGTTCGCCAGACTTACAGTGCTAGATGTGTTATCCATGCGAGAGATCAGGAATAGCCAACAATCAAAGAATCCTGGGATTTTCAACACTGATAATAAACAAAATGTTTCTAGAGCATCAGATCCTCATATTAGAGTAATTGCTGAAGGATCATGTGACTGGAGAAATGATGATAAATTCAGCTTTGATCACAGGAATAAATTATACTTTACTATATATTCACATAGAAAACAGATGATTTACATTTAGGGCTGTCGCGGTTATGGAATTTCCCTTGCGGTAATGTTGAGTGGCTCAATAGCGCGATATGCGGTATTACCGCCATTCATTTATTTATTTAATTTATATGTATTTGTTGCTATATATATAAAGTTTATGATGTGGACAAAAACGAGGACATTTTCAGTAACCACTGGAACCGAAACTAAACCAGCGTCTACAGTATGCGCATTTGAAATATCCACGTATATATATGCGCATATCCGCGTACCCTTCGCCGTAGCCTGACGCGCACCTTCCTCAAAAATGTAACTACACGTCGCGGCGACAGCGGACCGCAAGATCGGTGATTGGTCGGCTTGGTAGCATCACATTTCCTCATACGTATTTCCGCACGTACCATCTCCTTCGACGTCTTACAAAAAGTGCCGTGCACACCGCCAGGCGATATGGCTTTTTATCGCGCACCCAACACGCGCAACCGCCCACACCGCAATGACGTCATTTTACCGTGCGCCCTTCGCGCTCTTGCCGGACGCGTCGAGTATAAACAAGGCTTAAAGGCCAATTTATACTTCTGCGTAGGGTGCGCGCAGTAGGTACGGCGTAGCATGCGCACAGACGCCGTCCCATACCGCGTACCCTTCGCCGTAGCCTGACGCGCACCTCCTCGGAAAATGTAACTACACGTCGCGACGACGCGGACGCAAGTCGAGTGATTGGTCGGCTTGGTAGCATCGCATTTCCTCATACGCATTTCCGCACGTACCTTCTCACGCATTTCCACACGTACCATCTCCTCCAACGTCTTCTCTCATTTCTGCCTTTCAGTTTTAGTAATTTCACTAAAATGAACTGTTTTTCCACCTCAATAAGCTCCAACTCCAACATGATCTCACTCTATTTCAGGCTTGTAGTAATCCTAGCCGCACGCTCGAGGAATCTAAACAGTGGAACATTAAAACCCTCCGCCGCCAACTAGCGTTTCGGAGCAGTACTGCAGAGACAATGAAGACCGAGAACGCAGAAGTATAAATGTTCACAACGGCGTCACCAGCGTGCGTAGCCAACGTCGTACACTGCGGCGTGCCCTTCGACGCAGAAGTATAAATTGGCCTTAACTCACTGATTTTATTTCGCCGCGACTTCCTTGTGCTGTGGGATGCAGACCAGCGCTGCTGCTGACGCGCATTTATGGGAAAATTCCCATGAACATTAAAATGATGATGCGACAAATATTTCGCTTCCCTTTGACACGACAAGCTTTTCACGATTTCAAAGACAGACGCAGGTAATTGCACGCGCTCTACCGATCTCTCTCATTCACTGTCTGTGTGAAGCCTGTAGGCTACAAATCACCATGATAAACAGTCTTGTTATCATTATGAACTTGTTTAACATTTAATACACATGCATTAAGTTCAAAACAAGAAGAGTATAGCCTTATAAAAAAAAACGTGAATATCACGGTTGCTGCGGTTACGTGCAATCCTCTGCGGTTGACCTGTCAGAAGCGCCGGTACTACAATATTGCGGTTATCGCAACAGACAGCCCTATATACATTAGAATAATGTTTAACAATATTACTGCTTTCTTTTTTTGTTGTATTTTTAATTAAATAAATGCAGCCCCGGTGAGCAGAAGAGTCTACTTTTTAAAACATTAAAATCTTCCCGATCCAAAACTTTTGAAATGCTGTGCATACTCTAATATATCTATTCATAACTTCACACTGTGCCAACATCTATCTACATATTATTGAATATTAAATTATATAGGCCTACATTACTGTATACTACTGAACATTGTCACCTATTTGTCCATGTATAAAGCGACAAATCCTAGTTTTATTCAATAAATATATTGCAAGATAATACACAATATAGGCTATTATTCGATACATTTGGAGGTTTAAGTACTTACATTCGAAAAACAAGTACAATATATTATTGTTGTCCTGTTGTATTGTTAAACACTTTCGCAGCTATCGGGTAAGGTTAGGGACAGGTGTGGTGGTAGGGGTCGGTTTAAGGGTAAGTTAAGGTGTGAGGGAAGGGTCAACTGTGTAGTTACAAATGTAATTACATAAGTTAATTACAGCTCTAATTACATGCCGGTATTTTTAAAATATAAGTACAATGTAAAAACATGTATGTACACAATAAGTCCATTGTATCAAATTATTAATTTCAAAAGCCACTCAATATAAAGAGGGACCCATTTTTGAATATGCATTAAATAAATATAATAAATGTGGATATATGAAAATATAATTATTATTATTTGAATAAAATGAATTTAGAAGTACCACATTTTTTAAAGTTACCATTTTTCTTCAGTGTGTGACGTAGATTTCAAAGACCATCTTTACTGACTTAAATTAAGAGTGCAAAACACAAACACAGATAACATGTTTCATCTACAGGAAAATAACCACTGAAATCACTATTTCCAAAGCACTAAATCTGTACACATCTTCCCATGAAAAGGCTTCTGCTTGTTTTCTTTGTTTTGGTATTTTGTCCTAACTTTTCCTTCCTTGTTGTTGGCATGCTTCACACACACACGCACACACACACAGAGAGAGAAAGAGGGCAGTGATCTTGTAAAGTATAGCCTTGCCATGGTGTTTTTAATGGCACGTCCACAATCTGGAAAAGACATGAATATGTTGCTTCTGACATAGTGCACCACATGAATGTCCAGCCTGGCCCGTATGAAGCCTGTGAGTCAGTGCCACTCCTCCTCAACTGTGCAATTTGCATTTGATGATAAAAGCCACAGACCACAAGACTGGTTGTCCCTTGGAAATGCTGGCGAAACCACATTCTGACTTAGTGCAGCATTTAGTTCCTAATTACAGTGTTGCATTGGCCAGACCCGACGGAGGACCGGCAGCTCGGTCTGCTGTGGAAACACTGTGCGCTGCTGCTTTAGTGTGGCCCCCTCTCAGAGAAAAAGACATGTTTTTGATCTATTATATAAGAGCTTTTAATATACAGTACACTTTTTTAGTTGGCACTGCCATTTTAATGTTCATCTACAGCTTAAAAACGGGTTATGTAAAGTGCAGAGTGGACACTGGGTGTGCAGCAATACCTTAATGCATGTCGTTGGTTTGTAACTATACTAGACCGAGACCGGGGTGTGTGTGTGTGTGACGGTCAGCACACATCTGCTAACCTGTACGGGCTAGGGCTCATTATGGCAATGACAGAATAACCGCAGCTAGATTACGGATTAGAGGAGATTGGGTTTTAATTCTCTTAAGTGCTGTCTATTTTTGGATGCTACAGATTGACGCTCAGATGCTAACAATGCGCGAAGAGTTTGAGGGACTGAAAGTGCAGGTTTAATGTGCACAAGCGCCGCTGTAAGGCTTCCTCGTCCTCAGTAAATGCTCAAGCGTCGCTTCTGCAGAGGTGAGCGTTTACTCTGAGGGAGCACAGGTGCGTTGAGATGCTCTCAAAGGCCCGAGGCAGGGGAGCCAATGGACAAATTAAAGGATTTCAGGCAGGCGAATATGATTAAGAATAAGTCTGAGAGCCCTTCAAAGAGATATCCTGCGACAAATGAATGATGACATGTCTGGAAAACACACACACACACACACGGGAAAGGATGAACACCAAAAGCTCTGTAGCTTCAGACAAACTCTCAATCTACACTTGGAATTTGGAATTAAGTAAACTCTATTTAAAGTTAAGTGAAAGTTAAAAAAAGAAAATAAGTCATTTTAAGTTGGTTAAAAAGATTGAGTAATATCTATTTTGTTGAAATTACCAAACATTTCATTGAACTAGATAAAAGGGAACTCTTCTTATGCATATGCTTTACATAGAAACATCTAAGCAATTATTACAATAGAATTCTATTAAACACTATATCTACATGTTTTACATGTGTGTGACATTATTGTAGTTCTTAAAGTGAAAGCAACCCCATATATACACCCATATACACCCATATATACACCCATACACACTCATATACACCCATATATACACCCAAATACACCCGTATACACACCCATATATACACCCATATATACACCCACATACACACCAATATACACCCATATAAACTCATATATACACCCATACACACTCACATACACACCCACATACACCCGTATATACACCCATATATACACCCATATACACTCATATATACACCCATATACACCTGTATACACACCAATATACACCCATATAAACACCCATATACACACCCATACATAAACAAATAAACACATCAATATACACCCATATAAACCTATACACCCATATACAAACCAATATATACACCAATATACACCCATACACACTCATATAAACACCCACATACACCCGTATATACACCAATATACACCCATATAAACTCATATATACAGCCATATACACCCGTATATACACCAATATACACCCATATAAAACCCATATACACACCCATACATAAACAAATAAACACATCAATATACACCCATATAAACCTATACACCCATATACAAACCAATATATACACCAATATACACCCATATATACACCCGTATACACACCTATATATAAACCAATATATGAAGAGTTCAGATGCAAAAGCCTCTAAATGCCATTTGAAATTTTCTTCTAAAACGACCATTTTTATCAAGCTTGTATATTTAAGTTCAGTAATTTCACTTAAATGACAATTAATAGGTAATCTTCATTGCCATTTAATTGAAATTACTGAACTTTAATATACAGAGCTTGATAAAAATGATCATTTTAGAAGAAAATTTCAAATGGCACTTAGAGGCTTTTGCATACTAAACTCTTCATTTACACTAATATGCACCCATATACACCCGTATATACACCAATATAAACCCATATATACACCCGTATATACACCAATATACACCCATATAAACCTATATATACACCCATACATAAACAAATAAACACATCAATATACACCCATATAAACCTATACACCTATATACAAACCAATATATACACCAATATACACCCATATAAACCTATATATACACCCATACATAAACAAATAAACACATCAATATACACCCATATAAACCTATACACCCATATACAAACCAATATATACACCAATATACACCCATATACACACCTATATATAAACCAATAAATACACCAATACACACCCATATAAACCCATATTTAAACCAATATATACACCAATATACACCCATATATACACCCGTATACACACCTATATATAAACCAATATATACACTGATAAAAATATCATATATATCATATATACACTAGGGGTGTCCATGGTTGTCCAATCGATTAACCGTTTAAAATTGCATAACCGAGTGAAACCTTTTTGCTCGGTTAAGGGGCATCAAAACATTTTGCACAAAACTATTGCGTTTTTTTTTTGTTTTGTTTTTTTTGAATGTCGATAAAAAATATTGTGAAATGACGGCGTTTCCATTAACGATGTTATGCGACTAAAACATCTTTTTTTCCTTTCGCGATAAGTCATTCAATAAATAATGGCAACGGACGTATATCACAGCCACCGCACTAGAAATTATGGTCTGGATTGTGGCATTTCTTTGAGGTTTAGTCTAGTAGGCTATTCCTTGTTTCTTTTATGATTTTTAAAAAGAACTCTGCCTCGTATTATGTCCAAACGGTCAGTGTACTTTTGTGTTCATTCGTTTCCCCTTATTTAATCCCTAATTGCAAAACGAAAAATGAACAGTTGTTGTATTTTTTAAAACGCAAAGTTGAACACCAAAATCTTTATTTGAACTGTAAGCCTACGCCAAATGCTGCGCAAAAATAAACGGCCAAATTAGAACCTGGAAATGATATTTTCCCTGCAGTGCTGAATGAGAAGAGCCGTAAGCTTACAGGAAGGGGATATATAGGTGATGTATAGGCTACAATAAATGTGTCTGATAATAAAATAACATAAAATAACGAGGCATTATTGTTTATCAATAAACTATTGTTTTCTAAATCCGCTTCAGCTAAAAACATATCTCCATCTCCGGATGCACCTTTAGAGAGAGAGAAATACTTAGCTACATAATTACTTAGTCAGAAGATATTAGCTTTCAATTCGAATTTGTTCGTTTTAAATTGGACATTTAAAGCTTTAATCTACAAAGGATTTAACCTCTGTGGACTAAAGCTTTAAATGTCCAATTTAAAACGAGCAAATTCGAATGCGTTGGCTGTTTCAGTTCTCGCGCGCAGACCAGAAATGAAAGAGTATTTTAAGTTGTTTCCAATGAAAGGAAACTGCAAGTGTTTGTATGGGCGTCTCACAGCCATTAGTGTGCGCTCCACACTCCGCACACACACTGGATATGCGTCGAAATATTGTGTTTATTTGTGCTTTGTTCCCATTTTGGATAAAGACGTCTTACGACATATGCAGCCTAATAAAATGTTACAATAATGATGATGATTATTATTTTGCGGACAGGGACCCAAAACACACAAAACATCGCATTGCAGTTTTGTGAAATATACTTTTTTCAAATTGCGGAGTTTTTGCGAAATGGACATGTTTCCAATGTGTATTTTCAATTGGCAATTTCAGTTTGAAGGGTGATGGAAACGCGCCTACTTTAACTGCTCTGTACTTACCACTGCGTTTTATTTCTATAAATTAATTTCAGTTTGAAAAGGGGTCCAACCAGTTATTAAAGGTGTTAAAAATTAACTCTGTATCTGGAGGTTGCGGGACACACATACTGTATGGTTAACCGAGTATTAACCGCTAAGGGACTCAGTTAACGAAAAATTTGAAAACGTGCAGCCCTAATATACACCCATATACACCCGTATATACACCAATATAAACCCATATATACACCCATATACACCCATAAACCTATATATACACCCATATACACACCCATATATAAACCAATACATACACCAATATACACCCATATAAACCCATATTTAAACCAATATATACACCAATATACACCCATATATACACCCGTATACACACCCATATATAAACCAATACCCCAATATACAACCATACACCTGTATACACACCCATATATAAACCAATATACACCCAATATACACCCATACACCTGTATACACACCCATATATAAACGCAATACCCCAATATACAACCATACACCTGTATACACACCCATATATAAACCAATATATACACCAATATACACCCATATATACACCATATATACACCCGTATACACACCCATATATAAACCAATATATACACCAATATACACCCATATAAAACCAATATACACAACCATATATAAACCAATATATACACCAATATACACCCATATCTACACTCGCTCCTGTCTGTGTCGTTAGTGTTAATCAAACAACGAGTCACAATGCTGTACAACACAACACAATACTCAGCATGTAACACAAACAATTAGCTACTTAAACTTAAAGCACTCAAATCTCAATCTTTCTGTTGAATTTTTTGTCCTATTGTCAGTTGTTTCCTAGTTATAACTTTATTACTGTTTACTTGATTACTTCATTACTCTAAAGTTTACTTCTAATATTTTGTTCATATTTCCCATCGTTAAAGACAGTACACAACTGGACCAGCCTTTTTTAGTAAGATGCCAACATAAAGTTTCATGCATTTTGTTTGTTATAGCGACATGGATGCCTGTACACCAATAAGACAAGAAACGAGTATTAAGGTAAACATTTTGATTCTTGAACTTCCCGTTGGTCATGTATGGGTCAGCATCTTCATAATCTCATCAGAAGATGTTTCTAGAGTCGCAGCCGTCTTCATTCCCGCCCTGACGGCTAATCCGCGTGTTTCGCAGTGCTACTCTCGAGAATATGAGTGCTAATGTAATTAGCTGTAATATAAACATTGCCCGTGACCAAAAGTGTTTTCTCTAATAAAGCTCATTTCTATGAGCTACTGTGAGATGGTAATGTCATTTGAAGGACATGAGCTACAAACCTATCTAAAATGGCCTGTGAAATTACATCAGGGCTTTGCTGTCACATCCTTTTAGTTGCACCTCTGGCGCTTTAACCAACAAGTCAGTGGCAAACGACACGCCGGCTGTGACGCACGCAGAGAAGGCCGGGGACGCTGGCTGATATCATCACGCAGAGGGAGAATGTCAAGCGCTCTATAACACCAGACTCGAGAAAAGCTTTTGGTGTAAAATGTGATAAGACGTGTTGTGAAGAGCGACTCTTGTCTGAAGCCGATTAAGACGACACCTTTCGTAGATGTTATCCTGTCTAAAGGAGACACAGTTATAAATGAGATTACAGCTCATCCATGGTTCAAATGAACGGGTGGTAATAATCAACAGTGGCGGGTAACACTCAGATCACCAGCCAATCTGACTGCTTACTCACTTTGCTGGGAAAGTTTGTGTAAACCAAATCTGCACGTGAGTCCTCATGATATATTAAGTGTATTGTGCGGAATCGGCTCATATCTGGCTTACTTAAACACACGTCACTACGCAACATACACTCACCGGCCACTTTATTAGGTACACCTGTCCAACTGCTCGTTAACACTTAATTTCTAAGCAGCCAATCACATGGCGGCAACTTAGTGCATTTAGGCATGTAGACATGGTCAAGACAATCTCCTGCAGTTCAAACCGAGCATCAGTATGGAGAAGAAAGGTGATTTGAGTGACTTTGAACGTGGCATGATTGTTGGTGCCAGAAGGGCTGGTCTGAGTATTTCAGAAACTGCTAATCTACTGGGATTTTCACGCACAACCATCTCTAGGGTTTACAGAGAATGGTCCGAAAAGAAAAAACATCCAGTGAGCGGCAGTTCTGTGGCGGAAATGCCTTGTTAATGCCAGAGGTCAGAGGAGAATGGCCAGACTGGTTCGAGCTGATAGAAGGGCAACAGTGACTCAAATAACCACCCGTTACAACCAAGGTGGGCAGAAGAGCATCTCTGAATGCACAGTACGTCGAACTTTGAGGCAGATGGGCTACAGCAGCAGAAGACCACACCGGGTGCCACTCCTTTCAGCTAAGAACAGGAAACTGAGGCTACAATTTGCACAAGCTCATTGAAATTGGACAATAGAAGATTGGAAAAACGTTGCCTGGTCTGATGAGTCTCGATTTCTGCTGCGACATTCGGATGGTAGGGTCAGAATTTGGCGTCTACAACATGAAAGCATGGATCCATCCTGCCTTGTATCAATGGTTCAGGCTGGTGGTGGTGGTGTCATGGTGTGGGGAATATTTTCTTGGCACTCTTTGGGCCCCTTGGTACCAATTGAGCATCGTCTGCAACGCCACAGCCTACCTGAGTATTGTTGCTGACCATGTCCATCCCTTTATGACCACAATGTACCCAACTTCTGATGGCTACTTTCAGCAGGATAATGCGCCATGTCATAAAGCTGGAATCATCTCAGACTGGTTTCTTGAACATGACAATGAGTTCGCTGTACTCAAATGGCCTCCACAGTCACCAGATCTCAATCCAATAGAGCATCTTTGGGATGTGGTGGAACGGGAGATTCGCATCATGGATGTGCAGCCGAGAATCTGCGGCAACTGTGTGATGCCATCATGTCAATATGGACCAAACTCCCTGAGGAATGCTTCCAGCACCTTGTTGAATCTATGCCACGAAGAATTGAGGCAGTTCTGAAGGCAAAAGGGGTCCAACCCGTTACTAGCATGGGTACCTAGAAAGTGGCCGGTGAGTGTATAACAGCGCTTGTTCATTTGCATTAAAGATTAAATAGCATTTGGTGAACAGAAAAGATCCTACATTTCTTTGATGTTCCTCCTAAAACACATTTATGGTGATGACGAAGAGGATGCAAGAGGAAGGATCGGGAGGATATTGTTTGAATAAAAAATGACTGTATGAAACCAAATTAAATTGTACATTAACATTTGACATTTTAAGCAATTTCTTAGCAATTAAGTCATTATAAAAGTTGTACACGATGTGGACAGACTCCTGAAGTTTCTGATATTCTACATATTCTGTGTGGTGGTCAGTGTCAGAAATCATATTTTCCAATAAGTTTAAACTTACTTGTATCGTTTCTGGCATTTTTACCATTATAAAGCCATTTTAACCTAATTAAATGTCTGCATTTTTTGTGTGTGTTTAATTCTTACACACAATAGGATTGTTTTCAATCAAATGAAATCAGTATCAACTAAATCAGTCTTTGCATTGCAGATGATGGTGGCGTCTAAGATGTATTTACACAGACTGTTACATATTTAAAGATAACGATATTAAGTGTGAACGTGAAACCGCTAGTAAACTGAGATTCAACCCATTCATTCATTCAGGAACAAGGCATTTTACTGTCTTGAAAAAAAAAACATTTTGCAACATATAGTTTGTACGTGTTTCCATTGGCCGTATTTTAAATTCGGAATTTCAATTTGCGCAATTTGAAGGGTAATGTAAACGCGGCTAGTGAAACACAGATGTGTGATGAGCCTATGGCTAATGGAGAATATTGTGTCCAATGAAGTAATGGTTTGATCGTGTTTTGCAGTGTTCAGCCAGAACAACTCCATAACGGGTTTTAAGTGCCAGGATGGCCCAGTTTCCAGCTGGTCTATTCAGAAGCGCCAGCAACCTCGGCGGCCCGCGGTGAACTGGCAGAGGTCAGCGGAGAACGCCTGTGATTTGCGTAAGTGTCTGATTGGAGTTGAGGAACCATGGGCAGAACGGCTGGGAGTTAATCAGAGACTGCCTAATTAACAGGAGGTGTCTCTCGTCTTGCTCCACACTCCCGCCCTGTGATTAGCTAGTTAAATGGCCTATTGTAAGCTAACCCTGAGCAAGGTCAAATGTTGCTCCGTCTCAGTTATCAGTCATTTTCGTTGAGAGTTTCATGGACTTATTGAGGAGCGCATGAATGCACACAGAATAAATAATATGCACCCTCATGCCCCTTTGAGTCGAGTGCCTCTTCTTTGGCTACTGTCTGCTGGCTTTTTTATTCAAGTAGAGTCTCTGATTTGCATAAGTCGCTTTTGCTTATGCTTTTTCTAGTGTTTCTATATCTTACTAAGACTGATGTTTTATATGATGTGGTGGGATTTCAAGGCTCGTGTTAAAATGATAAATGCTGGTGTCAGTGCAATGCAAAGCAGAATTAATTCGCTTAAAGCATTGTTTTGTTCTCTGTATTCAGTAACTCAGTATCTCTGTAAGTGTTTATTGTTTGACAGAGCTTGCTAAAGAATAGCCTGAAGCATTCCCACGGTGAGCGATGAAAGTGTCAGAAAATCCTCGGCCATTGACCTCGAGTCATGCAGTGATGCATCAAAAAACAACTCGACCATTTTATTTCAGGCATATATTAATTAAAGCCACAAGAGATGATAATATGTTGTTTCGATTAGCATATCACGCACCATATTCTCTCGTTACACAAAGAGCAGTGTGAGCTCATTCGTTTTCACACAGAGGTATTTTTACATAATCTTAATGCATCATTTTGTTTGTTTGGTGCACATACAGTTATTCATGTAAGGACAATGTCTGAAGTAATTTCTCCTATATATGCACATATTTAGATATGTAAAATCTTTGAATCATATGTCCTGGGTCAACACAATATCGCAGCATGAATCTTGAGCAATTTAATGGCAATTTCTAAATCAAATCCAGAAGAGGCTAATTAAAATGATTTATTAAAGTCTAAAGTCACTAAAAGTGAAGTCATCTGCAGTATCAATAAGCTTAAACAAGTTTGAATTAAATACAGTGAATGTTTAACAGTGTTTCTGTGTGTCACACAAAAACCGAATAAAACCGATTTAATGTAATATTAGTTTAACTTCGTCAAAAAATGTGATGGCATTAGTTAATCTCATTTATGAATTCAATATTTTGTGATATTGACTTCATAATTTCTCTGCGGTCTCTTCATAATTTTAATAGGTTTTCTCACTTTTTTAAAGTCAATAAACGAATGCGTAATTAAAAATATTTGAGTTACGGAACTACAGACATATTCCTCGTAATATTATATATATATTCATTTATATGTATATATATATATATATATATATATATATATATATATATATATATATGTATATATATATGTATATGTATATATATATGTATATATATATATATATATATATATATATATATATATATATATATGTGTATATATATGTATATATATATGTATGTATATATATATATATATATATATATATATATATATATATATATATATATATATATATA
>JAQIUQ010001178.1:0-217500 GCA_030378365.1 Hybognathus amarus | reverse complement strand
GGCGTCGAGAAGCAAGATCTCTCGCTCTGTTGATCTTTGACTGCATGAGGAAAAAGCAGATTGTGTGTGTCCGTACAGGAATGCAGGTTGTGGCGCTGATAGTGCAGTATTTACTGCACATGCTCTCTGCATATATTACCCAGCAGTCACGAGGGCGCGCGGGCACTGGATAAATGAAGCCCAGTGTTTGGCCACAGCGTCAGTGACTCGAGCGGGAGAGAAGCGCGACCCTGCTATACTTCTTCACTGTCCTTGCATTACAAAACGTCTCAAAAAACCCATTATACAGGGGTAAACACCTTCGCTGGGAAAGAAAGAAATGCTCACGTGATACAAAACTTTCCACTCTCCTTAGGCACACAAGCCGACGGTAGAGTTAATCTGTGATATGGTGTCAAGCCAAGACCGTTGGGATTACATAGAATAATATTTCACGAGAGTTGCGTTTGCGAAGGCCTTTCTGCTTATCTGAACATTGAATCGCATAGTGTTTTTCCCAAGTGTTACTGAGACTGCTGGCTGGAAAATCTAGAGCAGGGAACTGCATACTTACAAACTCCCATAAGCCCCTGAGGTTTGCAATGAAACTAATAAAGGTCCTTTTAAGAATCCCCCACCCAAGCCCTCAGCCAGAGCTCACACGAGTTTGGTGCCGCCTGGTGAAGAGGCAGTACAGCAAGACCAGGAACTTACTCTGCTTCTGCTCTCCTCCATCTGCATCTGTCTGTAGAGTATGAGCATAGAGTTCATCTCTAGATCAGTGTCAGGGTTTCTTATGGGAACGAACACCAATATTCCTCATTATAATAATCCATACGCAGAATAAAGAGGCGGGGCCTGGTTGAGTTAGTTAGTAGTAGTGTGTTAAACTGGTGGTTATGGTAATGGGGGTTCTGTGTGTACTCAGTGCTGTCTCTTAAAGGGACAGCACTAATATTCCTGCAGCCGGCTCTATGACAATAGCACTCTATACAACACTCTATAACTAAACACTGTGAAATAAGACTAAGAATTAATGTGAATGACGTTTTTTTTGTTTTGTTTAGTTTTTTACCTTATTGGAATCAAAATTATGAATTGATAAGTATTTGAATCGATAAGCAGAATTGAAATTGAAATCTTTAAAATTGAAACAAAACCAACAACTCTGTAAAATAATAGGCACAATAAGTCCTCTTTAATTTAAATTAGTTCTTGCTACTAGAGGGTGACGACCCGCAAAAACAAGGTAGCAGGAAAAGGGAGTGGAGAAGAAAAAGTTCACGAGTGAGGATTTTCACATGGTAACATTACTCTGTCAACCTGGGAGTTGAGGAATGCAGTGCTGCCTGGGATCCTGGGGCCAGGACATCCGAAGAAGACAACATTCACCGTGGATTGAGTCAAACTGACTGAGTCAAAGCCATCGGAAGTAGGCCATTCTGTCTGAACTATCAGAAGACTCACTCCTGAACGTGCGATGTTTGGTGTATAGAGAGAGAGGTTTGGCAGCTTGTGGCTGATTTTTTAACCCCACTAGCTATTACTGACCAGAGATCAATCCAAAATCACAGCCAATCAGAAGAGTGTGTGGGCGGAGTCTCTCTGCAAGGGCACTGCACTCACAACCAAATCAATCTAAAATCACAGCCAATCAGAAGAGTGTGTGGGCGGAGTCTCTCTGCAAGGGCACTGCACTCACAACCAAATCAGTCCAAAATCACAGCCAATCAGAAGAGTGTGTGGGCGGAGTCTCTCTGCAAGCGCACTGCACTCACAACCAAATCAATCCAAAATCACAGCCAATCAGAAGAGTGTGTGGGCGGAGTCTCTCTGCAAGGGCACTGCACTCACAACCAAATCAATCTAAAATCACAGCCAATCAGAAGAGTGTGTGGGCGGAGTCTCTCTGCAAGGGCACTGCACTCACAACCAAATCAATCTAAAATCACAGCCAATCAGAAGAGTGTGTGGGCGGAGTCTCTCTGCAAGGGCACTGCACTCACAACCAAATTAGTCCAAAATCACAGCCAATCAGAAGAGTGTGTGGGCGGAGTCTCTCTGCAAGGGCACTGCACTCACAACCAAATTAGTCCAAAATCACAGCCAATCAGAAGAGTGTGTGGGCGGAGTCTCTCTGCAAGGGCACTGCACTCACAACCAAATCAATCTAAAATCACAGCCAATCAGAAGAGTGTGTGGGCGGAGTCTCTCTGCAAGGGCACTGCACTCACAACCAAATTAGTCCAAAATCACAGCCAATCAGAAGAGTGTGTGGGCGGAGTCTCTCTGCAAGGGCACTGCACTCACAACCAAATTAGTCCAAAATCACAGCCAATCAGGAAGAGCGTGTGGGTGGAGTCTCTCTGCAAGCGCACTGCACTCACAACCAAATCAATCTAAAATCACAGCCAATCAGAAGAGTGTGTGGGCGGAGTCTCTCTGCAAGGGCACTGCACTCACAACCAAATCAATCCAAAATCACAGCCAATCAGAAGAGCATGTGGGCGGAGTCTCTCTGCAAGGGCACTGCACTCACAACCAAATCAATCTAAAATCACAGCCAATCAGAAGAGTGTGTGGGCGGAGTCTCTCTGCAAGGGCACTGCACTCACAACCAAATCAATCTAAAATCACAGCCAATCAGAAGAGTGTGTGGGCGGAGTCTCTCTGCAAGCGCACTGCACTCACAACCAAATCAATCTAAAATCACAGCCAATCAGAAGAGTGTGTGGGCGGAGTCTCTCTGCAAGGGCACTGCACTCACAACCAAATCAATCCAAAATCACAGCCAATCAGAAGAGCATGTGGGCGGAGTCTCTCTGCAAGGGCACTGCACTCACAACCAAATCAATCTAAAATCACAGCCAATCAGAAGAGTGTGTGGGCGGAGTCTCTCTGCAAGGGCACTGCACTCACAACCAAATCAATCTAAAATCACAGCCAATCAGAAGAGTGTGTGGGCGGAGTCTCTCTGCAAGGGCACTGCACTCACAACCAAATTAGTCCAAAATCACAGCCAATCAGAAGAGTGTGTGGGCGGAGTCTCTCTGCAAGCGCACTGCACTCACAACCAAATCAATCTAAAATCACAGCCAATCAGAAGAGTGTGTGGGCGGAGTCTCTCTGCAAGGGCACTGCACTCACAACCAAATTAGTCCAAAATCACAGCCAATCAGAAGAGCGTGTGGGCGGAGTCTCTCTGCAAGGGCACTGCACTCACAACCAAATCAATCTAAAATCCCAGCCAATCAGAAGAGTGTGTGGGCGGAGTCTCTCTGCAAGGGCACTGCACTCACAACCAAATCAATCTAAAATCACAGCCAATCAGAAGAGTGTGTGGGCGGAGTCTCTCTGCAAGGGCACTGCACTCACAACCAAATCAATCTAAAATCACAGCCAATCAGAAGAGTGTGTGGGCGGAGTCTCTCTGCAAGGGCACTGCACTCACAACCAAATTAGTCCAAAATCACAGCCAATCAGAAGAGCGTGTGGGCGGAGTCTCTCTGCAAGGGCACTGCACTCACAACCAAATCAGTCCAAAATCACAGCCAATCAGAAGAGTGTGTGGGCGGAGTCTCTCTGCAAGGGCACTGCACTCACAACCAAATCAGTCCAAAATCACAGCCAATCAGAAGAGTGTGTGGGTGGAGTCTCTCTGCAAGGGCACTGCACTCACAACCAAATCAGTCTAAAATCACAGCCAATCAGAAGAGTGTGTGGGCGGAGTCTCTCTGCAAGGGCACTGCACTCACAACCAAATCAATCTAACAATCACAGCCAATCAGAAGAGTGTGTGGGCGGAGTCTCTCTGCAAGGGCACTGCACTCACAACCAAATTAGTCCAAAATCACAGCCAATCAGAAGAGCATGTGGGCGGAGTCTCTCTGCAAGGGCACTGCACTCACAACCAAATCAATCTAAAATCACAGCCAATCAGAAGAGTGTGTGGGCGGAGTCTCTCTGCAAGCGCACTGCACTCACAACCAAATCAATCTTAAATCACAGCCAATCAGAAGAGTGTGTGGGCGGAGTCTCTCTGCAAGGGCACTGCACTCACAACCAAATTAGTCCAAAATCACAGCCAATCAGAAGAGTGTGTGGGCGGAGTCTCTCTGCAAGGGCACTGCACTCACAACCAAATTAGTCCAAAATCACAGCCAATCAGAAGAGTGTGTGGGCGGAGTCTCTCTGCAAGGGCACTGCACTCACAACCAAATTAGTCCAAAATCACAGCCAATCAGAAGAGTGTGTGGGCGGAGTCTCTCTGCAAGGGCACTGCACTCACAACCAAATCAATCTAAAATCACAGCCAATCAGAAGAGTGTGTGGGTGGAGTCTCTCTGCAAGGGCACTGCACTCACAACCAAATTAGTCCAAAATCACAGCCAATCAGAAGAGTGTGTGGGCGGAGTCTCTCTGCAAGGGCACTGCACTCACAACCAAATTAGTCCAAAATCACAGCCAATCAGAAGAGTGTGTGGGCGGAGTCTCTCTGCAAGCGCACTGCACTCACAACCAAATCAATCTAAAATCACAGCCAATCAGAAGAGTGTGTGGGCGGAGTCTCTCTGCAAGGGCACTGCACTCACAACCAAATTAGTCCAAAATCACAGCCAATCAGAAGAGCGTGTGGGCGGAGTCTCTCTGCAAGGGCACTGCACTCACAACCAAATCAATCTAAAATCACAGCCAATCAGAAGAGTGTGTGGGCGGAGTCTCTCTGCAAGCGCACTGCACTCACAACCAAATCAATCTAAAATCACAGCCAATCAGAAGAGTGTGTGGGCGGAGTCTCTCTGCAAGGGCACTGCACTCACAACCAAATTAGTCCAAAATCACAGCCAATCAGAAGAGCGTGTGGGCGGAGTCTCTCTGCAAGGGCACTGCACTCACAACCAAATCAATCTAAAATCACAGCCAATCAGAAGAGTGTGTGGGCGGAGTCTCTCTGCAAGGGCACTGCACTCACAACCAAATCAATCTAAAATCACAGCCAATCAGAAGAGTGTGTGGGCGGAGTCTCTCTGCAAGGGCACTGCACTCACAACCAAATCAATCTAAAATCACAGCCAATCAGAAGAGTGTGTGGGCGGAGTCTCTCTGCAAGGGCACTGCACTCACAACCAAATTAGTCCAAAATCACAGCCAATCAGAAGAGCGTGTGGGCGGAGTCTCTCTGCAAGGGCACTGCACTCACAACCAAATTAGTCCAAAATCACAGCCAATCAGAAGAGTGTGTGGGCGGAGTCTCTCTGCAAGGGCACTGCACTCACAACCAAATTAGTCCAAAATCACAGCCAATCAGAAGAGCGTGTGGGCGAGAGTCTCTCTGCAAGGGCACTGCACTCACAACCAAATCAATCTAAAATCCCAGCCAATCAGAAGAGTGTGTGGGCGGAGTCTCTCTGCAAGGGCACTGCACTCACAACCAAATCAATCTAAAATCACAGCCAATCAGAAGAGTGTGTGGGCGGAGTCTCTCTGCAAGGGCACTGCACTCACAACCAAATCAATCTAAAATCACAGCCAATCAGAAGAGTGTGTGGGCGGAGTCTCTCTGCAAGGGCACTGCACTCACAACCAAATTAGTCCAAAATCACAGCCAATCAGAAGAGCGTGTGGGCGGAGTCTCTCTGCAAGGGCACTGCACTCACAACCAAATTAGTCCAAAATCACAGCCAATCAGAAGAGTGTGTGGGCGGAGTCTCTCTGCAAGGGCACTGCACTCACAACCAAATCAGTCCAAAATCACAGCCAATCAGAAGAGTGTGTGGGTGGAGTCTCTCTGCAAGGGCACTGCACTCACAACCAAATCAGTCTAAAATCACAGCCAATCAGAAGAGTGTGTGGGCGGAGTCTCTCTGCAAGGGCACTGCACTCACAACCAAATCAATTCACAATCACAGCCAATCAGAAGAGTGTGTGGGCGGAGTCTCTCTGCAAGCGCACTGCACTCACAACCAAATCAATCTAAAATCCCAGCCAATCAGAAGAGTGTGTGGGCGGAGTCTCTCTGCAAGGGCACTGCACTCACAACCAAATCAATCTAAAATCACAGCCAATCAGAAGAGTGTGTGGGCGGAGTCTCTCTGCAAGGGCACTGCACTCACAACCAAATCAATCTAAAATCACAGCCAATCAGAAGAGTGTGTGGGCGGAGTCTCTCTGCAAGGGCACTGCACTCACAACCAAATTAGTCCAAAATCACAGCCAATCAGAAGAGCGTGTGGGCGGAGTCTCTCTGCAAGGGCACTGCACTCACAACCAAATTAGTCCAAAATCACAGCCAATCAGAAGAGTGTGTGGGCGGAGTCTCTCTGCAAGGGCACTGCACTCACAACCAAATCAGTCCAAAATCACAGCCAATCAGAAGAGTGTGTGGGTGGAGTCTCTCTGCAAGGGCACTGCACTCACAACCAAATCAGTCTAAAATCACAGCCAATCAGAAGAGTGTGTGGGCGGAGTCTCTCTGCAAGGGCACTGCACTCACAACCAAATCAATTCACAATCACAGCCAATCAGAAGAGCGTGTGGACGGAGTCTCTCTGCAAGCGCACTGCACTCACAACCAAATCAATCTAAAATCACAGCCAATCAGAAGAGTGTGTGGGCGGAGTCTCTCTGCAAGGGCACTGCACTCACAACCAAATCAATTCACAATCACAGCCAATCAGAAGAGCGTGTGGACGGAGTCTCTCTGCAAGCGCACTGCACTCACAACCAAATCAATCTAAAATCACAGCCAATCAGAAGAGTGTGTGGGCGGAGTCTCTCTGCAAGGGCACTGCACTCACAACCAAATTAGTCCAAAATCACAGCCAATCAGAAGAGCGTGTGGGCGGAGTCTCTCTGCAAGGGCACTGCACTCACAACCAAATCAGTCCAAAATCACAGCCAATCAGAAGAGTGTGTGGGTGGAGTCTCTCTGCAAGGGCACTGCACTCACAACCAAATCAGTCTAAAATCACAGCCAATCAGAAGAGTGTGTGGGCGGAGTCTCTCTGCAAGGGCACTGCACTCACAACCAAATCAATTCACAATCACAGCCAATCAGAAGAGTGTGTGGGCGGAGTCTCTCTGCAAGGGCACTGCACTCACAACCAAATTAGTCCAAAATCACAGCCAATCAGAAGAGTGTGTGGGCGGAGTCTCTCTGCAAGGGCACTGCACTCACAACCAAATCAATTCACAATCACAGCCAATCAGAAGAGTGTGTGGGCGGAGTCTTGAAAGGATTCACAATCGAATTCCTAAATATTACACCACTTTAGGATAATTAAAAATGCAAACTGAATGACTGAAACAATCTTTGTCATGGAATACACTTGTTTGTTCACAGTTTGAATGTTCTTGTGAGGTGAATTGACCATTGTTGCTTTCAGTACGGCTATAAAGATCACGCAAAATGATATTCAAACTCACAGTAAATTATTTTAACATTAAATAAAGCACATAATCAGTAACTGAGATAATCAAAGTCATAATGTTGTTGTTCCAGCCACGACGTCAAAAGAATAGAAACTGTTTCTAAAACTGAATTCGCAATCGTCATCGTATATCACCGTTGCAGCTTAGAACAAAACCTTTTGTTGAGGCGTCACTTCACGTCTGGTTGGGACAGTTCATAATAAATCACGTCAAGTCTTTGTGTGCCGTTTATAATTTTAATGCCTGGACCCCAAGGCTGAAAGCAGGAACGGCAGAGAACGTCAATATAAGTTTGTGAATGCACCAAGAGACGGCCACTTTCTACAACTCCAGCTCAGGAGAGCGGTCCAAAGGTTGGTATCCCTACATTAGGAATTAGTTCCAGTGTGATGTATATATAGCTTTAGTCATCTGATGAAATGCTATTTCTCTAGTTCTATCATAGATTCTGTCAGATCTAAAGTTTCACAGCTGTAATTGTATATAAAATGTGTGGGCTAGTGTATCCAGCAAAAGAAGAGGAGAATTCCCTAGGTTTGCTACAGTCTGTTGACATGTTTCCCTAGTGTCTAAAAAGACTATCTTCTTCACACAGTCCTTCTGTACGCATTTCCCTTTGAAACCTGTCAGCTGCCCACATATGGCACACATCATTTCAACCAGACACATGGAGAAAAATCCTTTTAATAGCAGGTCTACACAGAAGCATGGCAAAAACTGCCTCCTCCTTTCTGAGATAATGATCCTAGTGTCTTGGCTGTGTGTATTAATTCACACTTGGTTCAATTGCATGGTCTGAACCGGAGCTCAATTTCACCATCCTCCTCCCCTGCCGACACTGATCTCTTTTCACACTGTACTGTAAGAACTGTGCTGTGTTTGCGTCAGCGACCGCCAATACTAGTGGATGATGGTTCAGGAGGACATATGTCACCTGCGTGCCATGGACTCGAAGAATCCCTAAATGATCTTGCTTTTCAATGACAATTCATTTAGAGCAGCTATTAGAAATGTACATTAATAAGTAGATGAAAAAAAAATTTATAGCTTGAGTAAGATTTTGATAGCCTCTGCAAGACCATCCTGATCTTCGCGAGCTTTCAAGGTTTCACTCGCAGATCAGTCTGGATACTTTCCGTTAAAGAAAATTTGGGAGCAGTTCACCAAACGAACGTCCAATCAGCGTTGGCTTTGAGGCGGGTTGAGGTGTGACGCAATCAAGCGGAAGCAACGCGTATCTAGAAACATTTTCAGACAGCGGTAGTCCTAATTCTTTTAGCCGCTCGCTAATGCTTTTTCTCTTGCATCCTTCTTGTGAAATATGGACCGGGCAGCTGAAATGGTGCCTTTTATTCGCAAATTGTAGTTACATAAATGGCAAATATCCTTTGCCGACATGTTGCTTATTTGCTGAGCTAACGAGCCTTTACCTGCAGCAGCAAGTTAGTACGTCATGTGCTTCGTTGATCTGATTGGTTGATTTGGCCCGTCTATCACCAACATAGGCCAATCAGCTAACCAGTATTTTCGCCCTTACCAAAACTTCTTCAATCGGAAGGTTTCCAGATGGATATGCGGAGCAAATCCATCTGGCGGAGTCAGGTTAAGATTTTGATGACATGGACTGAATCAATGACTTGAGGTTTTAAGGATCAAACTATTAATTTAAAAGTTTGTCTTAAAGTCCCCCTATGGTCAATCCTATTAAAACTAAGGTTTCATCACCAAAATGACATATTTAAATGTTTTTTTCTTTGAAAAAAAAAATCATTCATGCCTTAAAATAGTCTCATTTAGTATGCGCAGCGTTGATCTGATTGGTCACAAGGTCGTTTGTGACGTCAGAAACACCAGCGATTTCAAACCGTATTTTTGAGACTGTCTTTGGCTCACTGCAGTTTTAAGCAGAAATATCTCGCAATGCTGTCCACTAATGAATTTACACATGGTGTGTCTCAAAGCAACATTAAAAGCTGGATTTTCACTACAGCGGACTTAATAATGCAAATAAGCCAAATATTATAACCCTAATGTTGCAATAGATGCACTTTTTAGAAACTGTCCCTATTAAGTTTAACTTTAAATCACATAGAGTGATCAGAAAGCTTGAAATTGATAATAATAATCATACATTTTTCTATGCTTCATTGTATGCTCTACAAAATGTATATTATATTATATAGACCTACATGTTATACTACAGTATATAAATGTGTTGTAATCTACACAACATAGGCTTGCTTTATCCACAGTTGTAAAGCAGATATATAGTTATAAATTACTAATTATAGATTTAGAATAAAAGTGAATCTAACACAGTTACACATTCATGTCATTAGTTATTTTTGTGGTGCTGAAATCATATCACAGTTACTGTTATGTAAATATTATGTTTTTGCACAAATTTTATGATGCATGAAGTGCATATTTTAATCCAAATGACTGCGTTCATTTCTCTGCATGTTTGACACACAAGCACATGCGTTATGAAGATCATACCTATAGTTCAGTTCAGTTATGCCAAACTTTAGTGAAATAGAAATAAGCAAATATCTGTAATGAAAGTAATGTGCTGAGGAAACCATCTCTCAATTCCATTAAACCTGACATGGTAAGTGCCTCAGCTAATAAGCCTCTCTCTTTGAATGGGGAAACATCATTAAATATCAAATTTGAAATCGCCAATGAAATCTGACAACAACCATCGCATAAATTGTTTCTAAATGCTCGTAACATGACAATAAACATGTTTTTTTTCAGGCTGGATTAAGCTAAAGCGCATGTGAAAGTGTTTCTATAGCAACCAGAGTTTCTAACGGCAACTGCATTGATGCGGTGACTTTAACAATCAGCGATTGGCTCTTAATTAGAAGGCGGGACTTATTCCGCCATATTGTAGCGTCGCATATTTCCCCATTCAAAACAATACGAGTGACTTGTCTTGTGTTATTCTAGTCTTTGCTGAAACCCTAAACATTTTAACATCAGAAAACCTCTTCATACAAAAGGACATCAAATGTTCCACCCCAAATATTTCAATTCTCCTACATGTGGGATGTCCAACAAAATCATCAGTAGCCAGCAAAGAGACATCAATGTATAATGCATAAATGAAGTCCCTTTACACAGCGCTTGGCACATCATGGACTCCATCCAGAAATCTGACAGCTAAAATGCTTCTCGTTGAAATATTTGTGCTAGCTGTGTCACCTATTTAGCTGGCTGTAAAACCGGCATTGAGTTACTCACACTCCGACATTCTTTGAGTGGAAACGGCGTGGGGAAAATCCTTGCAAAGGTCAGGGGAAGTCAAGTAAACAACATTTTCCTGAGTCAAATACTGCCATCATATTGCTTTACCACGCCAGTGAAACTGAGGCCTTAACTATTAACACGAGCGTTATGAGCTGAACTGGTGCCAACGCTCGCTGTATGTCAGACCGCAGACCGGCTGCAAATTAGGAATATTCAGAAAGAAAGATAGCGCTTTCAATCGAGGCATATTTCTTTCCAGTTGCTTTTATCCTCAGTATGGAGTATTTAGCTCTGGTGGAGGAATGTTGACTCCTTTCGTGGGAGTGAGCTTTATGGCACAGATACTTGTCCACTTGTTGTGTTTTCAGTCTGAATGTGTAGTGGAGTGCTGGAAGAGAAGAAACCAACCTTCCAAACTCCCTTTCCACACAATGATAGCATTAACACTCCGCGACTCCCATCACAGCCACTGCTTTTCTTCTCCTCGACACTTAGCCTTAACTGGGAATGATGCATTCTTTCACACAAAATGGAGCACATCTTTTCCATATGCATTCAAAGCGTAGATACACTGTTTCTGACACAACGATGCACAAAGTTCAACATTTCAGAATCATGTTCAGACTCTATGGGCGCTATCACACACTAGAGGTCTTCACGGGTCCAAAAGTGCATACCCAAATCTCGAAAGAGACCCTCAATGTGCTACACCTAACCCAATCTGGACCCGTCGTTCATTTCAAAAGTTGGACCCGGACCCGTGCAGACCCGAGAAATGTCATAAATGTACTGCCCCGGACCTGACCTGAACCGTCTATTATTTGAAAACTGACGAACTCGGCAGAAAGACACAAACCCGACTCGACCCGATTGTTGTCACATATTATTTCACATCGAACTTGCGAAAAATAAAGCTTTTTGTCTTACCTAATTTTAGTAGTTCGTCGTCTCACTTCCTTGGAACTTACCTGACTGACTGTGATGCATTACAATCCACCGAACAAGAAAGTTCTATCCATGTTATTTCTCTCGTTATTCCAAAGCTTAATCCACTCATTATTTCAGTTTTAAATGTCCACTTGATGTCACGGTGATGGATGACAAATGCATTCTTGCACAAGACATGTACATTCTGACTCGAGTTAACTTGCATAATAACTTTTAACTGTTTGCCCTTTTGAACTATATTTAACGATTGCTTGTTCAGCTTGATCATATCTGTGCTCTCTGTTCTTCATTAGAGTCTAAATCTGACCACCAAAACTTTAAGATTAAACAAGACGGCTCATTTATACTATTATAAAAATAGGACAAATGTAAAGCGCTGTCTGGCGGAAGCTCAGCTCTGATTGCCATAGAAACATGAGCACGCGCTTGAGATTGGACTTTTGCACTTCCGAATTCGCACGGGTATTACACACAATGTTAAACAGACCCGGGACCCGAAGAGATAAGTTCGGAACCGACCCGGACCCGGATGATCATTTAAAATATATGACACCGAACCCGTACGGGTCCGGGTTCGGGTCCCGGGTCTCACGGGTCTCGGGTGCACTGTGAAGACCTCTATCACACACCCGGAGCGATGCAGCGTTAGGTGCGATGCAAGTGTGTTTGCTAGTTTCAGCCCGACGTAGTTTGCATTTTCACATCCAGCGCCACCTTGTTTAAAGGTGCAATATGTAAAAACTTTGAGTATCTATTAGAGCCAGACCGATATATTGGCCGGCCGAATGTTATATTGGCCGATATTAGGCATTTTCCTAATATCGGTATCGGCAGTTACAATCGCCGATAAATTAATATTTCAAAAATAAAATTAAAAAGGATGAAACACGCTTCAATCGTCTCCTTGCCCTGTTATATTGAAAATGTATGTTTTACAATTTGCAGTATGACGTTATCTATTGCTAAATTATGGCTCGTCATAGACTAGCTAACCACAAAGCTAGCTAATGCCACTAACATCAGTGGAAGACCGCTAGTGTTAACATTAATGAGCTTGGAAACCCCATTTGAACTTTTTCTGCCTAAATAAAGTAAAGATTACTATATTTATAACTAGCATATCTCTAGTTACCGTCCCTGCATTGTAAAATGTAAGTTAGACTTGCGAGGAGTGAACATGTAGACATAGAGAAAAAGTATCAAACGTATCTTGTGCATAAAAGTTAGCTTTTCTTTTACACGCATTGTGAATCACTAAATAGTAGGTTTTAGAAGGCAGGCAGCAACTGATGACTGAAAATGGTTTGATGTAGCTTGATGGAAAGAATTTAAAAAGTGCAGGTAAGGGGATAAGCAAGCTGACATTGTAATTATAAGGTAGCTTATAAGGCAATGTAGGGACTAATTATTATTTTTTTTTAATCAGAACTTTAATATATTTTGATTATATTTTGATGTTCCTCTTTTGTGACAATAAAAGAAACAAGTCTCTTTTTAAAATGCTTTATCATATTATTTTAGTTAAAACTCAGTAAATAACTACAAATAACTATGTTGGGAAATCTGTTAATGTTTTTGTTGCAGCGTTTCTGAAATAAAAATAAATAAATAAATAAATACAAATATTGGCCGATATATATATCGGCATATCGGATTTTAAAACCCCTAAATATTTGTATCGGTATCGGCCTTCAAAATCCTTTATCGGTTCGGGCTCTAGTATCTATTAACAGAAATGCAATGTGACATCCATAACTATGTGGAAACTAAGTTTAAACAAGGGTTTACGCTTTAACCAGCTCAGCCACAGTACAGCTCATATTAGCCAGCTAAACTTTTTTTTTTTATAAAAACGGTTAGTTCCAATCCTTGATTCTGATTGGTCAATAGCTGTGTTTCCTGTGTTGTGTTTCTTTTTAGCTTTCATGCATATTACACACTGGAGCGTTGTTGTCTGTTCACGGTCAGGGACTATTTTTTCTAGCGGAAGGAAGGCTTTTAGTGATTTTACTTGCACTAGTAAGTTGCATTAATACATTTTTTTTACTTTTTTTATTCTGTGGTAACCGTTTTATAAAAGCAATTAGATACTCGAGGCAAGTGCTGTATGGTGAATAAGTAACGGCTTAAGGGGTTACTCCGCTCCGCGTCGGGCCTATCAACACCCTTTAGCGTTACTTGTTTAAACTCGTCACGACACAGCACAGCCTCTCGTTCCTTATTGCTTACATATAGTTGCATATTATCATGTGGTTCTTCTCCCTCACTCTATTGTGGGTTTGCTATGTGGGGAGAAATGTGCTGGTTACGTTTGTGAGACAATCAGCTGATTACTATTATTATATGTAAGCAATAAGGTACGATAGGCTGTGCTGTACCGTGAATAAGTAACGGCTGAAGGGCAGCCTCTACTGTCAACCCTTCAGCCGTTACTTATCACGAATACAGCACTTGCCTCGAGTACTTATTGCTTTTATAAAAACGAGTTGCCACAAAATATTAAATTTAAAAACAATGTATTAGTTCAACTTTCTTGGAGTAAACTCACTAAAAGCCGTCCTTCCGCTGGAAAAAAAATAGTCCCTGAGCATGAACAGCAACAACGATTCCAGTGTGTAAAATGCATGAAAGCTCAAATAAACACAACACAGAACCGCAGTGTTGCGCAGCGACCAATAGAACCGTTCGGGTGAAGCGGTCATAGCCGTGTTTTATTGTGAATAAAGCACAGCTCTTGACCAATCAGAATCAAGGAATCAAACTAACCATTTAATAATATTTTATTAAGACCCTTGATCCTCACCTGACTATGGCTTTGTAAACTTTAAGTGGTTTATAATGGACTGTGGTACAGAAACAGTGACAATGTTACACACTCTTGGCTTACTCTGGCTATTCTCTGCTTACTACACACACAGGGATGCACAGCAGCACACACACATACCAAATATTAAAAATAAAAAGGATTAATGTGTAAAAGATTATTATTGTGTACATAAAGATACGATGAATTCGGAACTTGTCCCATAGATGGTCTGCTTGAGCTTCAACCTCACACACACACACACACACAGCTTTAACCTAGCACACGAGCAGATCCGTTTCCTGCTAGAGAAGCGTTCAGTCTTCCCTCTTGCAAATTCCCTCATGTAACTGGCGAATTCGCTATGGCGCGAGCGCAACTGGCTTTTAAAGGGAATGGGAGACGAGACTCTGATTGGTTTATTGCACATTACACCCAAAACACACCCATCACTCATTAAGAGAATAGAGACAAAACATACCCATTAGCCTACTTGTTAAGAGAATAGGGACAACCCTTTTAGACCATGCGCCGGAAGAGCCGGCCATTTTCCTGTCGTTAAACTAGCAAACTGAGTTTATGCCCTAACTGCACTTGCGCCGTGCGCTTAGATCAAATACATGCAGAAAGTTCACCACCGGAGTGAGCCATACGGTGTCGCAGGATCGCGAAGTCGCCAAACTGCTAATTCCCTGCTAAAAGCTAATGCTAACCTCATGAAAGTGTTGGTCCACCAGCTAGACCAGCGTAAACCTGGATTCATGGATGTTTCAGTATTGGTTAAACCAATGGTGGGAGCTTGAGGCAGGAGTGTCTGCTTGTCTGACCAAAGGAGGATTGGGACTGTGCTCAGGAAACCTGTTTAAAACAGTGATTTCACCACTACCAGGACCTACCTTCAGTACCCAGAGGATGAGAATACTGTACAATGGCACCATTGTGACCCTCATACTGAATGCAATAAGAGCCATGTGTCATGACAAACACTATCACTCTACAACTGACGCATCGGTTCCTCCTAGCAAGTGCTCGCAAGGTCACAAGGCATGAACTCAGAGAGGAAAAAAGTCTGATTGCAATCATGACGATTTGTACCCAGTATTAGACACACAAATGTAAGGGCCAATCAGTGGGAATGCTTCCTGAAGGTCAGAGCTGTCATAGTAACTGTGAAACACTGCTGATAGCGTAAAGTGAAGCGGTCTGCGCTGTCAATTCTCAGACCTTTATAGAAAATCCAGCGGATGCACTGTAAGAATAGAGCAGACTCCAATGTGTGTTTGCTGTGAAGAGCTGGAGAACAAACGCGGGTCGAAAGCCAAAGTGGATACAATTTGTTCAATGGCAGTTTGTGGAGACACTACTGGACATTCAGTCCCTGAATCCAGAACGTTTATAGGCCACATGTCTGGAAAAGATAGCAAAACCTTTCTGCGAAACATTGTTCTGCATGTACAGTATAAGATGCTTATGAATAAGAGGACCTCAGAGGAAACAAATACAAAGTGCTGGGCTACTACATTTAAGTAGACTGGTGGCTTCAAAGATAATGTGATTTATTTGCAATGGGTAGGGACGAATCTCAGCAAACATAAAAATGGGATATATATGAGGAATGGTAAGAAATAACTCTAGACAACCTATTGCACAGATACACTGTGAAATGGAGGAATACTTTTATGTCACAATGGATGAATCTCTTCTATATAATCTTTTCATTCTGTGGATGGGGGTTCAGAATAACACTACAGCATGACTCATACTTTTCATTTGTAAAAGGTGCAAACACAAATATTCAGCAAATGTTCAAACTAGTTGATAGTGTCCAAGAATAAATTGTTTCTTGTATTTATCTCAGAAAACTGTTCTTCTCAAGAAAGTTCAATCCAAGTCTGTTCAAAGGACTTCTAAAAACTCAATTAAAAAATAGAGACATGGGTAACAACATTACACTCTCCCACATTTCTCACACACTGTTCTCTATGTTTAAAGGCAGGACGTACAGCACAGATCTTTTTATTAAAACAATAATACTAAACGTTCCTTAATCGATGAACATAGGCTATTTCATCGTTCTTAGCAAATGATAAATACAGTAGGTGATCAACCAGAATGCCACTTACCGCCTAAATCCACCGCGGCACAAATAAACCAGCCGTGTTTCAAAGTCGGTTCGCAAAATGACCACCAGGTGGCGCAAAGGGACATTAACCGAAAGCAAAACGTAATTATATAAAAGTAGCCTACATTTTAAATAGAATAGCTTTAAATATAATATAAACTTTTATACCAGAACATTTATTAATCCAAAGTTAAAATAGGCCTATTCTCGCAGTCAGCGAAAATAAATTGGGTGCTTTCAATCCCAATTTTCGAGAGCGCTTCTCTCGCGCGCACACTGAACTTCTGGGCATTTCTCAGTGAGAAAAGTTGTGGTCAAGTGGTAGAATTTAGGTTCAATCATTTTGATGACACTGTTTCAAATCCCGAATAAACATGGTATTAAAATTATGTTGTTTTTTTTAAACATAACCAAGCTAAGCAAGTTGCGATTTGCCGGTGGGGTATTTCCCCTCCAGTAGCAATCAATGCTATAGCCTAAATAGACAATATCAAATAGGCTATGTATATACATATATATATATATATATTAAAATATGCAACACGCACGTTTAAACAACAAATAATAAAATCTGAACCAGCGCTTCTGCTCCTATATTGAGATATAAGGTACTTTCCTGTTATCCGGACCCCACCATATAAAATTTCAAATAGGCGCCAAAATCACTGTTTCCAACTCCCACCAGTATTTTTTCCTGTTATCCGGTTTAGGTTTTAGGGTGGGTTAGGCTACAAGACCCGCCAGTATTTTTTCCTGTTATCCGGGTTAGGGGTACAAGACGCAGGAGCTCGAGGCGGCCGGGTTCGAGCATTTCAAGGTGAACCATCGCTACAACATCGTGGATCCGGATACTTCACGCACACCCAAACCTTGGAGAGAATGTGGATATCGGCCAAGTGGAGGAACAAGAAACACCGGGGCACTGATAGGCACTTCCTCAAGTCATACCTGGTGGAATTCATGTGGAGGAGCTCAATTGGAGAAGAGGAACCCTTCAATGCTATCCTGGAAGAAGTGAAGATCCATTGGCCACCACAAGTATTGTCATGATCTTATATTGCTTTGTTGATTGCTTATTGGATGAATGGGGAATAAACTATTTCAAAAAATTTCAATTTTACTGTTTTTTGAGGTGGGGTCCGGATAACAGGAAAGTACCACATATAACATGCAGCGAGGTTCAGTTTCAGTGGCCTTAATTAAGATTATTCGACAAACGCGGCGGTGCTCACTTGAATTTATTTTTCTCATAACAGCTAAAATAAAATCATCTTTTAAAACTGTAAAAGGTCTAAAGTAGGCCTACACTCACAATAGGGCAACGACAAAACGTTGTCTTGCTCATTTGAGCAAACACAGACTGGAAAAATAAATGTTTGGGCTCCTCTATGGTTCTACCACTACATTGACATGGGTATTTTATATTTAGGCTATTACTGCAGAAAGATTTGTTCTAAAACTGTTACACCATTCAGTTTTTTTGCTTATATTTAAAAAATAAAATTACCATGCATTTCTATTTTACACTAAGGAACAAATCTCTTCCAACAGATTGACTGACTTTCAGTTATGTAAAAAAAAAAAGAAGAAAATAAAACTTAATGGGGTTCCATGTGGAATAAAAAAAAAACATACCCAAGCTATGCAAGGATTTGCCGGTAAGGGATTCCCCCCTCCACAGTAATCAATGCTATAATTAGCCTAAATAGACAATATCAAATATATGTAGCCCATATATATTTTAATATAGAACACGCACATTTAAACAACAAATAATAAAATCTGAACCAGCGCTGTTGGAGATAAAATGCAGCGCGTTTCAGTTTCAGTGGCCTTAATACATTGATTCACAGCTTTTTAAAATGTCACAAAGTGTTTTGAGGTGGTTTTGAATGAAATATTGAAGTAAATAATTGAGTGTTTTGACACAACACGCGAGTGCGTAGGCCTATTCTAAAATCGGGTTTTATTCTGGCATTAATTAGTGTTCGACAAACGCGGCGGTGCTCACTTGAATTTATTTTTCTCATAACAGCTAATATAAAATCATCTTTTAAACTGTAAAAGGTGTACTTTTTTGTAAATGTTTCCTTTCACAATCTATAGGTTTGTAAATTTACCATTATATGTAACATATAATAAAAAATGTAAATATTTGCAATACGATTAAGATAAGATTCCTGAGCATCTATCAGTTCTCTTTGTGTCCAGCACTGTTGGTAATTATTGTCTTTTTTCATGCCTGTCCAAATTAGCCACATTTGACCTATAATCAGCTTTACCTTATCGATATCTAGAGAAGGACAGATTCACACTCCTCCTAAAGTAGCGGCAAGTTCAATAATCCACTATAACAGAGGACAAACTGAGTTGTCGTTTGGCAGGGTGTTGGGTCATTAGCTGGGTCACAGCATCGGTCTGCAGTTCTTCTGTGGATAAATAAGCGCGCAGCCGAGCAGAAGTCAGTCATGCGGCGGGCATTAGCCATGGCTCATGAGAAGTTGTGTTTCCTTTTTAATAAATGCAGGAACATAGAGAGTCACTTAGTCTCAACAACATTTCCTGAGATGGGACTCTTATTCTAGATATTATTCATATACGACCATTTTTTGAGAATGTGCGAGTTAAAATTGTATGTGGTCGCATATGTGCGAGTGGACGCTCGCGCAACAGAACGCCGGTGTATCAGCTGCTGCAGTCCGTAACTTATGTTCAAAATGAGCGAGTAGAGCTACATCATGAATCCATTTTCCAAACCGTGTTTTTGACTTATCCTTTTTGACTGAGCTAAAACATTTATGCTATTTTCTCCCATATAAGTTTACCTTTTATTTAATGTAAGTTAGATTACATTAATGGAGATGTAGTCTACTTTTTTAATCAGCTTACAGTGGTTATAGAGATCAACGTTTGCTATCATGTGTTGTTTTTGCCTTGTTTCACGTTCACGCGCTTCTTATAACTGTGAAACAGCAGACTTGTAGGCTATTAATAAATAATGGATAACGTTATAAGATGACAAATTACGTTATAATAACCGTAAAACTACTAAACTATAACTTACCTGTTCCATCTCTAGGGCCCTATAAAATCCGTTTTATTTTTTCCCAAATTCGTTTATTTTTCCCAAATTCAGTTTTTTCCGTTTTAATTTTTGCAAATTCCGTTTTCGTTTAATTTTTCGGAATTCAGTTTTTTTTTACCCTTTAATGTTATTTTAGTTGTAAAAAGAGCTTTTAATGTTGCTTTTAATGTTAATGATTAAAATGTACACAAATAAAATAGGCATTTACTCTTAAAATGACAAATACTGCATGATGCAACATAACACTGCACTCTAAGTACTTCAAGTAACAACAAAATATGGTTATGAGCTTTAAACTGTCCTGTTAAAAATAAATTATATTAGTTTATATAAGTTAAAATAAAAGTCACACTATAGCTGCGTCGTAATGTGCATACTATCCATCCTAAATAGTATGTGACATTACTGTCAATACTATTTTGGGCATAGTATGCACATTGGGACGCAGCTTCTGTCTCTCGCGCGCACTATCGAGCGCTCTCTCGGACACACTCGGTCTCTCTCGCGCGCTCTTTCGGACACACTCGGGTCTCTCTCAGCGTGCTCTCTCTCTCGCGCGTACTGTCGAGCGCTTTCTCAGACAAACCGGTCTCTCTCGCGTGCTCTCTCGGACACTCGGTTTCTCTCGCGCGCACTGTTGAGTGTGCTGTCTCGTCTCCGCGCTCTCGCCTCGGGCACACACTCGGTCCGGCACCTCATAGACAGACGTGCACGGAAGGGACTTTGTGTGTGTGTGTGTGTGCGCGCGCTCGCGACGAGTTTTTTTTTACTTTTTCGCCGACGAAAGCAGAGCCGTGGAGAGCCGCTTCGCCATGCTTTCAGTGGAAACGCGGCTATTGTTTTGATGCCGTCATGAGCTGAAATGACGGGAGGGGTTGTGTCGCCCTGATTTGCTTCCCCGTCTCTCTGCATTTTCCCCAGACATACGTTCTTCTCCCACACCAAAACCGAATTTCATTCCAAATATGTAAAATTCCGTGAAATTCCACGTTAACACTAGATTTCGCGTTAATTGGCCAATTCCGCGATTCCGTCCGCGATTCCGCGATCGCGGAAATTATAGGGCCCTACATCTCAGCACTCTGACTCTGTAGGCATTATTGTCCGACTATGCTCAAAATGAACGTTTAATCTTTAGGCAATCATAACATACATTGATTCTCGTGGAAAAGTGAAAATGACAGGTTATGACTCCTTTAAGTGGAGCGCTAATGCTACGGTTTGCAATCTTAGCTAAATAACATAAAAGGAAACACGGAGGTAATCCATACAGCTCCCGTTGATGAATAAATGACCTCTGGAGCAACAAAATAGCAGTAGGTAAGAAAAGCGCCACCATTCTTTACTTTTTAAAAGGCTATAAACCATCGCTTCATCCGCGGGTTCTGAAGCATGAAGCGTAAATGGGCCGAACGCTGGTCAAACCAACTCGAACCTGGTTTAGAAATCCCTCAATAGATATGGCCTAAATGAGATCCTACTTTGGTACAGCTTTGGAAAATGATGGGCAATAACTTGTGGGTTTTTATCTCTTTAAACACTGTTATCAGCAAGTACAAAACAACACAGACAAAAGTAATGGCAACCTGTGGAAAGACCGAGGCTCTGTTTCTAGATTTAGTGACATACGTCACTGTTTTCATGAGTTACTCCCTGACAAATAATATATTTTACTGTTTATTTTTATTCAGAGGAGTAAAGGTCTATCTATTCTGTGGTGCTTTGTCTTTTTATTTTTAGCTCTAGCATCTTACACAGTGCTTTTTTACGAACAGTGTGTTTATTTCTGCATTATTGCAAATCAGGAACAGCAAAAAGCATTTAAAACATAAAATATGTACAGTACAGTCCTGTTCACACCAAGGACAATAGCTAAACTGATCATGTAGAAAGATATTGTAAAGAAGTTGTATTACTAACATAAAAGAATACACTGTATAAAAAAATCTGTTGAATTTACAGGAAAACCCTGGCAGCAGTGGTTACCAGAATTTTCCTGTTAAAAATATCCATTAATTAAACATTAAACACCATCATGGTAACATGTTGAAATTTAAAAAATGCAATAAGTATTAATTTAACAACATTAAATGTAACATAAAACCCTAATGTACATAACTGATTAGAAAAATAACTACGAAAATTATGAAGAAACAGTTAAAATACATTAAATGTGAAGTGTCACGCAGGGAATTGTGGGAATGTCAATTTACATTTTTTCACTGTAAATTATACAATGACTTCTTTTTCACTTCCAAAAACTGTAAATTTAACAGTATTTTACAGTAAAATTACATTAAACGTACCATTATTTATATCACAGTTATTTACCGTATATAGTAAGGAAACTTTCTGTTAACCAATTAACAGTTTTTCACTGTAGCATTTTTACAGTCTTTTACTGTTAAAATCACGATAATTTTTTACAGTGTAGCAGTCCACACCACAACTATAACAACAACGACGCAAAAAAAATATCATTAGGATCACCTTTAAAAATGATGTATGATCTTTACAGTTATAGTCATTGGTGTGAACGGGCCTTAAATAAGTGATTCAGTCAGTATTGTCATACAGTATGTTGATTTAATTGTAAATTACAATGTTAAAATGTAATTGAATGGGCAATTTTGTAGAGAGGAAAAGAAACTCATTCAATGTTGAAAAGTAAGATGGTGAAACAACAATCAATGTTGATTCGCTTTGTCAAATCAGTATACTACGATAACTCAACGTTGATGCAAGGCCTTAAAGGGACAGTCCACCTACAAATTAAAATCATTTGCTCGCCCTCATATCATTCCACACCTGTATAACTTTCTTTCTTCTTCTATATTAAGAGTTTTGAGTATTAGGCATTGAGAAAGGTCACTTGACCGAAACATTTGCCATTTCTTAATTAAAGTAGTGGTTTTATCTTGCAATTGTCGGCTTTCCTTAATTGTTAGACTGTGCAAACCGTTTAAATATGTATCCGTTCTTCTGTGTTCGGTTCCCATTAACAAATGCAATAGAAGTCAATGGGAACAAAACAGTCTGGATGTCAACATTCTTCAATAACTCTTCTTTTGCGTTCACCATAAAAAAGAAATGCCTACGGGATAGGAACGACTTGGCTGAGACGACAAAATGTTCATTTTAGGGTGAACTATCGCTTTAATTCACCCACATTGATAGGTAAGATGGCATCAAAACTGATTCAATTTGCTAAATCAAAACAAAATTCAGCCTTGATCCACCTGTCAATCACTGCTGAAATGCCTGCTGGGTAATATACAACGTTTTGCAGCTTTAATACGAACAACTGTGTGTTTGATAAATGCAGTGAAGACTACGCTGTGTTTTATTTTATTCAACTGCAATGTAAAAAAAAAATCCGTTAAATTTACAGGAAACCCCTGGCAGCTGTGGTTACCAGAGTTTTCCTGTTAAAATACGGCAGCAACATTTTAGATTTTACAGACTTTTACCGTATTTAATTTTACATCAATAAACCGTATTTCATTATCTGATATAATGTTAATTTACTGACCTTTTGAAGTATTAATATCTGTTTTGTTCAATTGTAATACACTGACTGCCAACAATCACAGCCGTAATGAGAGTCAAATGATCAATCAAAGCTCATCATAATCAGATCTTCCACAAGAAAGTTCATACTGTTATATAGAAGCTGCACAGTGTCATTCACACAAACATTAAACACCATCATGGTAACATGTTGAAATTTAAAAAATGCAATAAGTATTAATTTAACAACATTAAATGTAACAAAACCCTTATGTACATAACTGATTAGAAAAAAAACGAGAAAATTATGAAGAAACAGTTAAAATACATTAAATGTGAAGTGTCATGCAGGGAATTGTGGGAATGTCAATTTACATTTTTTCACTGTAAATTATACAATGACTTCTTCTTCACTTCCAAAAACTGTAAATTTAACAGTATTTTACAGTAAAATTACATTAAACGTACCATTATTTGTATCACAGTTATTTACCGTATATAGTAAGGAAACTTTCTGTTAACCAATTAACAGTTTTTCACTGTTAAAATCACGATCATTTTTTACAGTGTGATGAAAATTGCAAATACTTTTAAACACAAAGCAAGGTCAATGGTCATAAATCAGCAGCACCATCCGCTATTGGTGATTGTTTCCTAAATCGTCCGTAGTCAACATGATTGTCAATTACCCGATCTTAACACAGATAAATGTTGCATGCTTATTTCATTATCTCTTTCTGTGATTTAAAGGACCAGTAAAATGCGATCTCCGGTTTGGAGGACCAGAAGAGTCCTGAATGTTATCGATTACTCAGGACTGGTTGATGAATTAAATAGAGATTAATCAAGTCGGGGCGGCTTTTGCACCAAACACACGATTGTTGTTTTTTTTGTTGTTGTTTTGACCGGTCTTTATTCCGGACTTGCACACAAGCGGGGGATAATTTCGAGCTATAATGAAAACCGATGAAAACCGATCTTACTCACACTGACTGACAGATCCGAAGTAGGGCTGTGAAACAATTAATCGCATTAATCGCATCCAAAATAAAAGTTTGTGTTTCCATAATATAAGTGTGTGTAGTGTGTATAATTATATTGTATACACTACACACACATATTTTATGTAACACAAACTTTTATTTTGGATGCGATTAATCATTTCACAGCCCTAATCCCGAAGCATGTGTGTACAAAGAGTGTGCGATCCTGACATATATACAGAATCACAGTCTCAAATACCGGTTAACTGTTGGGGAAAACATCTGATGTGTAACATCATATTAGATCCGTGCGGTACAGTTTATCAAACAATTGTGGTATCATGTAAAACAATGTGAATATGTATTTTCCTAATATAGATATATAGGAAATATCTGGTTTTGACTTGGTGTTTTCCAAATGTAATGTTATATCCAGGGATTTTTAGGTATGGTTGGTAGGGGATTTTCAGAAAACTTAAACACTTACATTTTTCTCAAATTTGACTTTGCTGACTTTATCGACTTCAAACTGATTTCAACAAATCGAAAGCTAATCATCATTCTGAAGGTGTTTAATAGTATTAGAGAATGTGAAAATAACAATAACCTATTTGTGAAAATTTGCTCTTTGCGACTCATTTTGCCAGCATGGGTAAAATATATATATATATATATATATATATATATATATATATATATATATATATATATATATATATATATATATATATATATATATATATATATATATATATATATATATATAAAGTAGATAAAAACTGTTGTAAAATGTGTTTACCACATGTAGACTTTAATGACAGGATCTAACAGAGCTCTGCTAGCTGGTTTACTGTTCAAAATGTTTACATGGTCTTTGGTGCAACTGTGTTAGGTTTATGTAATTAATAAAAACAAAGGCTTTGATTTATTTTTTTTGGTGTACTGCAATGGCCTATGTTAGCGTATGTAATAGTGCTGTCAAACGATTAAAATATTTAATCGCGATTAATCACATTAATGTCATAGTTAACTCGTGATTAATCGCACATTTTCTAAATGTCTTTTGATTTCTTTTTGTTACATAATTTTTTCTCATTTTAATGCTCTTATCAACATGGGAAAGTGGATTGGCTTGTTTAGTGCAAATGTTTTTTTTATTATTATTATTGAAAATAACATTGGAATAGTGTTCAATTTCACACTAACATACCAATAATCTCTCACACAATGTAACACTGTCTATCAATAAAAGGGTGAAAGAAATACTGACGAGGTCCTGATATTGGCGAGGGGGTGGAGAATTCGCATCATCTGTGTGTGTGTGTGTGTGTGTTTGCTTGGCCATCATCAAGTGGTGTTTCAGACTGGACGTGCTGCGATGATGATAGCTCAGTTCACAACGACAAACACACAGATCCGGCGTCTCGCGCTCGTCATCCACTCAAAACGTAACGTTACTATTTGGCCGGCTCGCAAGCTCGAAACGAAGTGTGTGCGGCACAAAACGTCCTCGCGCTGCGATCTGAAACCCATTCATTTCAATTGCTTGCGCCGCTGCGAGGACGTTATGTTGCTTCTTCGACCAAAGCGCAAGCGGATCTAGCTAGACCGTATAACAAAACAACAGGCACGACGCACACACTCGTTTGGGCTTGCGAGCCGGCTTTGATTGGATGACGATCGCGAGACGCCGAAATGGATCAGGATTCAGGACGCATGCCGTCCTGTTGCAAAAGCATGTGAAAAAAGTACAAAGTTTGCTAGGACAAGACCGTTAAAAAAGACCGTTAATCGCGCGATAAAAAAATTAACGCCGTTAAAATGGGTTTGCGTTAACGCCGATAATAACGCGTTAAACTGACAGCCCTAGTATGTAATAATGTGGACGACAAGCATGCAAAACCAATTATAAGATTAGCAAAATATTGTATAAGTGAAATAAAGACAAAAGAAAAATACACCTGAGCTTTACAATGTTGGTATATTTTACTCAAGGGAAATTACATCAAGTCTGCTTCTGGTGAATATACACTATTTATATAAAAAATAAAAATAAAAAAAACACTAGCAAACATAATATAGTAAAGACTGTGCTCTACTAAGCAACCATAGCGACCACCAAGCAGCATCCATAACACCTTAGCAACGACAAAGAAACACCATAGCAACCAGCCAAAAAATCAAGCACAACTCAAAACTCAAAATCTGTTTTTTAAAGGTACTTTTAAGGCACTTTGTAAATACGCTCTATCTAATCACATACAGCATCTAATGCAATTCCAACGTTATTTTCTGTTCCTGATGCTCGACCAGATTCTGCAGCTCCTCTGAAGATAAAACCCCGATGGTGCCATTTTAGAAAAATGTGTCTGGGAAAAATAAGAGGTACAATCCATTCGACCGCTTTCACTCTCAAAGAGTCAAAGACTGAAGCAGGGTCAAGCAATTCTCGAGAGCCACTGTTAACACACTAAAGGCACTCTCTGGACCAACAAGAACTCCATTGCTTTCAATGGGAAACCTTGGGAGTCACTGGGAAACGTACCGCCGTCATGGATTAAACTAGGGTATAATTTCGTCGTTGTGACATGTGTTGGGGTCTAAATTTCAATTTAAACACCCACGATCATTTTATTTTCATTAAACCATAAGACATTTTTGAGGCCCATATAATACGGAATGGCATACAAACACAGACACAATTTATTATAAAATTACAAACTAGACTTCTGAGGCTTAACGATAGCTGTGTGTGAGAAACATACCTAAAACTAATGATCCATCCGCTGTCACGCTCAAGTCTTGAACACATTCAAACACTGAAGAATCATTACTGGCAGGCTTGACTGTGAAATGTGTTTCATGCCAGAGATGTGAAAGCTCAGGTTTAGCTTATGAATCAGATGTGACTGCGTTGATGGAGTGGAAACATGTTCAGGGTTGAAAACATTGTGTTTCTCGACATAAAAAATATTGTATGAACCATGTTTGTACTGTTTTTGGCCAGTTTTTCCAATAAATGACTGTTTTGTCTTTCACTTGCTTTCCATCCTGACAGATGGTTGTCACATGAGATGTCTGATATATGTATATATATATATATGATTTGACAGTTACTGCTGAAAAAAACATTGCTTTCTTCTCGATTGACAAAATACAATCCCGACACACCGGGAACACAGTACATAAACACATAAAAACCACAGTGGAGGAGACAAACAAAAGCAATGCCAAGTACGCCAAAAGATTTCAATCACTAAATGACAAATACCTGACAAATAACTTCAGTCTCCAAACCACAGTAAATACATCAACACAGATGCGCAAACAGCGCAACAAAAAATGTAGTGGCAATCTGCATAATCTATTCATGTCACGTAGCATCACTGGATATACCGTATTATTATCGCAGACTCAAACTTTCCTTGAATGTGTGCTCAGATTGTCAGAAATGCACAGAATGCGTCACAGCAAAGCATCTCAAACAGCCACAAAGTAATGCATTTCTGTGTTTGAGATGAAACAGTGGTTCCTTTGCCAAAGGCTTGTCCCGTTTTCACAAGAATAATTTGCGTAATGAATTCAAAAGACGGTCAACATAAAGACGCAATGTGACGACACATTTGACCAAACTAATCCGGTATACTGAAGTTCTGTCCGCACTTTTGGTGTTTACTCTTTTATATGCATTAATTTCGTGTGTGTTTTTAATTAATTAATAAAGTGTTTATATGCAAGTTGTGTACATGGTATTTCAAGCGTCACTATTCACAATTTAACATCAAATCTATCGAAAAAATGCGAAAATAGTGCAAGACTTCATTAATGATGACCATTCATAGCACCTAATATGCTACATTCACACAGATCTGATGGAAAAGGACATGTCAACAGCTAGTTTGCTTATCTCTTAGCAGTGGTCATGTATTTCCAGCCCTGAAGGTCAGGGCAGAGTTAGGTATCATGTATACAATTCAAATGGATGCAAAGCCCATCTTCATCAGACACATGAGAGCAATTGAAAGCAATGTAGTGGAACTTGAGCATGCTTTAGTTTCTGATGGCGTAGGGAGCAAGAATAGATTAGCATAAAATACAGTGATGAGTATAATAAACTGCGAGCTTTCACCATACAGACTGGCTTTAGTTATACAGTCCACATCTGACTGTGTGAAGTTGTAAAGGACGACATCCTGTCAAGTGAGAATTCCATCATATCAGGACTGATAAAGGTCAACCAAGGTTTGGCCAATGTAAAGGCAAAATCAGGTTTATGTGATGTGGACTGTGTCTTTAGCTCTGAGGTTTTTGTATGTAGGCTACATACAGCATAACGAATGAAGACAAATAAACCATCAATCAACAGTAAAATAAGACAGAACATCGATTAGACAAGGCTATTAGTGGACAATCCTGTCTAAAAAAAGATGAGGCTGCATGGTGATACCATATAATCTTTAAATAATTCCCACTTGTGTTAATGTACATCTATAAGAAAGTCAGTCAGAAACATCAGTAAGCGAAAAAAAGAAAGAAAAAGAAGAAAGAAAGAAAGAAAGAAAGAAAGAAAGAAAGAAAGAAAGAAAGAAGAAAGAAAGAAAGAAAGAAAGAAAGAAAGAAAGAAAGAAAGAAAGAAAGAAAGAAAGAAAGAAAGAAAGAAAGAAAGAAAGAAAGAAAGAAAGAAAGAAAGAAAGAAAGAAAGAAGAAAGAAAGAAAGAAAGAAAGAAAGAAAGAAAGAAAGAAAGAAAGAAAGAAAAGAAAGAAAGAAAGAAAGAAAGAAAGAAAGAAAGAAAGAAAGAAAGAAAGAAAGAAAGAAAGAAAGAAAGAAAGAAAGAAAGAAAGAAGAAAGAAAGAAAGAAAGAAAGAAAGAAAGAAAGAAAGAAAGAAAGAAAGAAAGAAAGAAAGAAAGAAAGAAAGAAAGAAAGAAAGAAAGAAAGAAAGAAAGAAAGAAAGAAAGAAAGAAAAACTCATCCAGCCCATAGACGAAGCTCAGCAAGGTGCCGCAGAAGAGGAGCCCTAAAGTGTGCACGACCAGCGTGGCTCCCATCCTGCCTCGGTTCACTCAAACTGCTGTCAGATTACACGGGATTTCTCTGAGGTTTGCGTCTGTTTTAGCGCCGATAAAGAGCCAGTCATTTCTCGTCCATCTGCTGCCCTCCCATTACATCGTTCGCTTGTGAAATTATGAAAATTTTCTCATGGCTTTTCCTTGTCACAGATCTCTTCCCACTCTCTCTCTCTCCCGCTCGCGTTTTATTTCTCTGCATCTGTCTGCCTTTTTTCCTGAAATTACATCCACATGTCAGAACTATTTATGTCCTTCTCCTTCTGCGGTAGGAAGTTCAAATGATTCTTTGTGGAGTAGAAACCGACACTTTATTTTTAGGTCTTTTAAATTTCCCTTCAGCCCTGCTGTAAAAAAAGCGACATTATAAAGCGGTGTCCCTCAGGCTCAACCATCGGCTTTTCCTCCTCAGGACACCGAAAAGCAGCACAAATACCGGCAAAACGCATTTAACAGCATCGATGTGCTGAAACTAACCGAAATACACAATACGTGAAATATTCGCGGGCTTTTACTGCTCATTAACACCGTCAGCGAGTTTAACTGACAGACTTTAAGCGCAAAATGTTGTCTTTAATGAAATGTGACTTCGCTTAAAGTTCGTTTTATGTAAATAACAATTAAAACAGGCTGCTGGGCTCTTTCAAAACTAACTGAAAGTTTCACATCTGTTCCTAAACGGATATTCGCGTAAGTTTTGAGGCAGATGTTGATCTGACAGCCGCATTGAGAGGCGGTACAACAAACGTTCAGATAAATGTGTAGTGGGATATTTTAAAAGGACAGATTCCTACGTTCACTTCACAACTGACGTCACGTTACGCCGCGTCGCTGGAAAAAAATGACAGAATGAGTTGTTTTCAGGTTATTTTAAAGCAAGTTGTCCTCTTTGACAAGACGCCTCGAGTCTGAGCACAACTCTCACTGAACCTCTGAGAGCACTGGAGTAGAGGAGACAAGAGGCAGGTATCGCTTACCGGCGTGAAGGATTCTGATTGGCTCACGGGGAGGGGGGAGGATTTGATTGGCTCACGGTCTCCAGGGGTTCATTACACCACGACTCAAACGATACGCCCCTTTCGCACAAGACGCGCATTCAGTGCTGTGCTTTATGTTGGCAGAAGAGCGTTTATTAGCGGCGCGCGTCCACACCGTGCGATGCAACTGATGAATATGCTAATGCGATGCTGGCCTCAGAAATATATCTTTCAGTAATGGTTTTAATTTTTTTTTTTTGCTTTTCTTAATATTTGCTCTTTCATTAAATGCATTCTTGAACAGTCAGTCAAGTTCACTTATTACAACACCTTGTTTTAAACACTTCGTTTATGTTATTGATTTATTTTTATTTTTTATTCTCACACACACATACTATCTTTTGTGGGGACTCTACGGTAATGCGTTTTATACTGTGCAAAATGTATATTCTGACCCTTACACTAAACCTACCTATCACACAAAAAAAACTTTCTCCATTAAAAAAAAAAATAAAAATAAATATATATATATATATATATATATATATATATATATATATATATATATATATATATATATATATATATATATATATATATATATATATATATATATATATATATATATATATATATATATATATATATATATATATAAAATTTATTTATTTATTTATTTTTTAATTAACTCAGCATATTTATTAAGGTAAAAATAATGTATAAAAAAGTTGCAACCATGAAGTTATGGCACTCCTATGGCAAGTTATGGTTCACCAGATAAAAACCACGAGTCTAATCGCTTGTTAAAGTCACGTTTACAGGAAAGAGCAATAGCAATGGTGATGCTAAACAAGTAAACATGCATAGAATAGCTAAAGTCATAAGTTTACAAAGAATGCAGAATTAGCCAAATGTTAATAATCTTAAGAAATTAAGATTCGTAAAATTAGAAAGTGTTTTTGTTTGTTTGTTTGTTTGATGGTCTGAATAAGCAACATCGTCCATGACAAAATAATCCATTTGAGATGTCATGAAAGAGAGGAATCGTTCAATTTTCATTGAAGTTATTGGTTTTTGGTATAACAAAGACATATAAGATACATTAAAAAGGCATTTTGCATGACATCTGAAAAGTATGCTATTTATATTCTAAATGGTGTCTCAATAAAGCCATAAAACTGTGTCGATGTGTGTTCATCGGGCTACTAAAGTTATAAATAATGTAATCCCAAATCTGCTTTTGTTGTGCAACATTAGAACTGATAGTGTGCAGAAGCTCCAATTACACCATAAAAGCCCCGGATAAGCCATCGGTAATCCCATTTTCTGAATCAATGGCTTTATATGAAGAACATTCCCAAATTTATTTATGTTTTCACTGGCATACACTCATTATAGTAGTCTGTCAAACATTTCACTGATTTCTGGACGATGTAGTCCCTTAAAGATGATTTGTAAAATGATTTACTCATAAACAACACGCAAGAAGGGTTGGTTCTGTTTTGGCTTTGTTTGGAAGAATTTTAGAGCAAAGAAACGTCTCATAAATGGTAGCATAACATCAGCGTTTCTTCCTCTGGCCATGAGCTATTCCCTGAGTGAGTTAACGTGAACGCTTCTGCTGTAAATACATGGACTGAGAGGCCAATGTTTGGGCATTCCAGGTGGTTTTACACTCGATTATATTTTATATCCCTGATGTCCTAGTGATTCAAGTAAAAGATTTTTAGGCTCAATAAAAAATATGAAATTTTCCACTGATTAAAAGACATTCTCCCCGCTAGGGGCAATATATACGCCTGCCAGAAGCTTAAAGTCCCCCTGTGGTGGAAATTCAGCTTTTTAACGTTGTTTATATGTCTATGTGGTGTTTTTAATACGCTTTAAGACAAACCATGTGTAAATTCATAAGTCAACAGCATTGCTGAGTATTTTACCAAAGACAGTCTCAAAAACACGGTTTGAAATCGCTGGTGTCACAAACAACCTTGTAACCAATCAGATCAACGTGCGATCGTCAACCAGGCGGGGCTAATTTGCATATTCATAAAACCACGCATACTAAATAAGCCAAGGGTGTCGAGTTACATTCAAGATATTTTGGCATGAAGATTTATTTTTCAAGGAAAAAAACGTTTAAATATGTTATTTTGGTGATCAAGGATGACTTTGAATAAAATGATTGACTATACAGGGCGACTTTAAAACTCTTAGGGATTTAAATTAATTTTTTTTTCTATACTTGTTTCGATTTTGCAGGGAAAAAACACTCTTGGGATTCAATAGATTAATCTGCAGTCTGTCAGAGCACATACAGAAATATGATATTTTACATTAAAAGATAAGAGTTAAGCCATTTTTCACTTATACTGAATCTGAGGCTTTAAAACTCACTATTAGTGTCAAATATTTAATGTCAAACATTTAACAATATATTTCTGCTTTCTGCAAATATGTATCTTTAAAAGAAACTAAAATACACCTTTATCTTCATCCAAACCTAGGTGAATACGTCTGTTTCAAATGTATAACAGATTATTCCAAATTCAACATTTTTAATTCTATTCTTAAACCTGTTTTCCCCCAGTACTTAAGGATCAGTGGAAGATGCATTTTAGATGTTTGCTAGATGAAACCACACAATAAACTCCATTTCATCTAACTTAGAAGGGCATGTTTTAGTCTTTCCAAAACAAGGGCTTTCCTCTAATTTTGACACCTTCAAAACGTCAGCAGACAAGCGGTGAGATGTGTGCGTTATGAATGTTAGGAATATGCTGATTGAGAGCCGTTGAGAACGTGTCACGCGGTAAATCTGCCTCTGCGGAGGTTCAGTGTCATGTTTGAAGCTTACGAGCGAATGACTCACACTCAAAGCAGCAAAGTTTAAAATGATTAAAAATAACCCTATCCTTCTATGGTTATACACTGGGACATTTCACAGCAAATTAGCCATTGTCATTTCTCAAAAAATGGCAACAAGTAACCTTGCAGGTCCAGTGCCAGAAGAAAGGGTGCGTTATGAACTCTTCCTATAATCCCCAGCGATACTAAACCCCTGCAGTGGAGATCCAAAGGAAGGCAGCAATTTCATTTCCCTATCATACACACTCAGTGCACATTATAAGCCTGTATCGTTAGTGGATATTGCAGTATTTCCATTAGTCGCTATATTGTCATTGACACAGATAGCCTCTGATCTCTGCCATCTGCCAGCATTACGTCCACCTCCAGCACAACACCAGCAGATGAGCAGAGCTTTACGAGGACCGTGATAAGCCTCTTTACGGCGGAGAGAGCTGTTCACTTCTGAAATTACACAGTCAGGGAACGGTACAAGTAGCTTTCCAAATGGGCCCTTGCATATCTACATATATATGTTGAAGAGCATTGCTTAGGCAGTCCCTGTAATAATGTCTCTGATTGTTGCGGTGAGTGTGTTGGGATTGTGATTGTGATTGCCAAGGGTGACAAATTGAGCTTTTGTGCCACTCTGAAGTTTACAGTTGTGAATTATAACAACAGCTTCAGATTGATTCACAATTTTCTGTGTGTCTTCAGCTGTATGAAAAACCTATGTTAGGGTTATGTACTGTAGCTCTTGGAAGGGAACGAGAGGCTGTTGTCAGATTCTGAGGCAATGGGAACGCCTTCGGTGTGTCTGAAGCATATATGTAAGCAATAAGATACGAGAGGCTGTGCTGTATTGTGAAGAAGTAACGGCTCAAGGGCGTTGTTAGGCACGACGCGAAGCGGAGTAACCCCTTGAGCCGTTACTTATTCACCATACAGCACTTGCCTCGAGTATCTTATTGCTTTTATAAAACGGTTGCCACACAATATTTAAGTAAAAAACAATGTATTAGTGCAACTTTCTTGAAGTAAAATCACTAAAAGCCGACCTTCCGCTGGAAAAAATAGTCCCTGAGCATGAACAGCAACAACGTTCCAGTGTGTAAAATGCATGAAAGCTCAAATAAACACAACATAGAACCGCAGTGTTGCGCAGCGATCAATAGAACCGTTGGGTGAAGCGGTCGTAGCCGTGTTTTATCGTGAATAAAGCACAGCTCTTGGCCAATCAGAATCAAGGATTCGAACTAACCGTTTTATAAAAAGATATAAAGAGATATAAAGATGCACATGTGATAGACATCATTCATTACCAAGCGGCAACCTCCCCGTCTCTCTCTTGAAACCAACACGGAAGTGAATTAAACTGCAGTTCATCGAGTGGCCACTTGAGGCAGGCTGCAAAAGCGAGGGTCAAATCTGTATCTCCCCATGTTAAAATGTAGCCTCGCGAGACCATCCTGATCTCGCGAGCTTTCAAGGTTTCACTCGCAGATCAGTCTGGATACTTTCCGTTAAAGAAAATTTGGGAGCAGTTCACCAAACGAACGTCCAATCAGCGTTGGCTTTGAGGCGGGTTGAGGTGTGACGCAATCAAGCGGAAGCAACGCGATCTAGAAACATTTTCAGACAGCGGTAGTCCTAATTCTTTTAGCCGCTCGCTAATGCTTTTTTCTCTTGCATCCTTCTTGTGAAATATGGACCGGGCAGCTGAAATGGTGCCTTTTATTCGCAAATTGTAGTTACATAAACGGCAAATATCCTTTGCCGACATGTTGCTTTGCTGAGCTAACGAGCCTTTACCTGCAGCAGCAAGTTCATACGTCATGTGCTTCGTTGATCTGATTGGTTGATTTGGCCCGTCTATCACCAACATAGGCCAATCAGCTAACCAGTATTTCGCCCCTTACCAAAACTTCTTCAACGGAAGGTTTCCAGATGGATATGCGGAGCAAATCCATCTGGCGGAGTCAGGTCAGTTAAAATGCCCAACTTCACAGCAGAAAAAAACATGTTTACAGCCTGGTGGCAAATAGTTGTTTTGGTCTATACTCGCTAATTTTGCCCTTCATGAACGACTGTTATGGGGTGAACTCATCCGTTTTAAATTATATTAAGCCTTAAAGTTCTGCATAGATTAAGGGCGTGGCCACTTGAGTGACAGGTGGGTTGCTCACTGCGTGTTTGCTGCTGTCTGTTAGCGTCAGCAGATTATTTCATACAATTTAATACATGTATTGTACCTTCGCCCATGCACGCTCATCAGATTCTGTTGTTGTCGAGTATGGAGAGAACAATCTGCGCTGTATTTCCAGTTGTTTCTCTCACATGCACTAAATGGATGTCTGATAACTTCAGTGCTTTCTCTCCGTCCATGCAATAGATGCACACTCTTGAATGAGCTCAGATTTCTTGTGCATTAACTTCTGAGGAAATATCTTTGGTTTGACCCATCTGAGAAATTGAGAGGCGGCCAAAAACAGATGAATCAGTAAAATGGACTAAATGAAGCTCTTCACACTGTAAAAAATAAATCGTAAATTTTACGGTAAAAAAACGGCAGCTGTGGTTGCCAGAACTTTACCGTTAAAAATATGGTAGGAACTTTAATGGTTTTACAGACTTAAATTAAAATTTACAGTAATAAACCGTATTTTATTTTCTGATAAATCATTGATTTACCAAGACTTATTGACGTATTGATATCTGTTTTAGTCCATTGAAATACACTGACAACCAACAATCATCACTGCAGTGATGAGAGTTACATGAGCAATCACAGCTCATCACAAGTGAATACTTGTATAAAGCAATACTTATTCAAAGAAGCTGCACAGTGTAACACACATGATATTAAAAAATGCAATAAACATTAATTTAACAACATTAAATGTAACATAAAACCCTAATGTACATAGCTGATTAGAAAAAAAAACAATAACCATAGTTATTTCAACAAAAATACATAAAATGTGAAGTGTGACGCAGGGAATTGTGGGAATGTCAATTTACGGTTTTTCACTGTAAATTATACAATGATTTGTTCTTTTTCACTTTCAAAAACTGTAAATTTAACGGTATTTTACTGTAAACTTATATCACAGTTATTTACCGTGCATAGTACAGAAACTTTCTGTTTACCAATTAACAGTTTTGCACTGTAGCATTTTTACAGTTAAAATCGCGGATATTTTTTACAGTGTACGAACTTGACGTGCAGTGCCGCGCTGACTGACATGTGCGTGAATCACTGTCACGCACAAGCTCAGAGCAATATTGTAAGTAACTGTCTGCATGATTATTACATTTTTAATTAGCAGAATAATAATTGCGTTATCGATACACTTCACAAGTTCACACTTACAAATAAGTCAGATAGAATAAATGCGTATTTGGCGTGATGTCTAGCGTTGTTTTTAGCTTGAAAGGATGTTTGTGTGGGTTTAGTATGTTTCTTACGCAGTCACACAGTAGATTTTTAAATACACTTGTTAGTACACCATATTTTTTTCTCAAATAATACAATATAACCCCGTTTTCATACATTTTTGTTTATTTTGTGAAGGCTTGTGCCCCATTCCATATTACAGCATAAACAATCCTGGCTTTCAAGAGACTTCTGGATCTCCGGCATGATAAAGACCATGATTTGTCCCTGGCTGGGCTGGGGCCAGTGAGCTGGAAGAGAGAGGCCCTGGGCTGGGGTTCTGCCGCTGGCGCTGACTCACCTGGGTCTCTGAGCACACACTCCTGACGTCTGCGGGCCGCTTTACACATGTGTGCTGCTCTCCAAATGCCGTCTGTACAGTTGTGTGCTTTGACCTAATGCAACTGAGAAATGTTTCCATGTCAGAATGCTTATATAGTAGATTGTGACATGATGTGTGTACGTCTATCTTAACCTTTGGCTTTGTGGGATGCTGGATCCCAGCACATAAAACAGTTAAATGCCAACGTTAAGGGATAAGCAGAGAGTGCACTATTGTTTCCTAAGGATAATTTTTGGTAACACTTTACAACATTAGTTATCAATAGTTAATGTATAAGCTAACATGACATGAGCTAACAACGAGCAATACATTTGTTACAGTATTTATTAATCTTTGTTAATGTTAGTTAATATAAATCCAGCTGTTCATTGTTTGTTCATGTTAGTTCACATTGCATTAACTAATACAACCTTTTTAATAATGTATTAGTAAATGTTGCAATTAATATTAACTAAGATAAATTAATTGTTCATTCTTAGTCCATGTTAGCTAAAGTATTTAACTAATGAAGAACCTTATTGTAAAGTGTTAGCATTATGTTATGGGACCCAAACACTAACAGTGTGCAAGGCCCTATTTGTCTCTCAAGGATAAATACATGTATAATTTCATAATTTTCCCTTGTACAGTTTATAGGGCTGCCAATAATAAGAATACTAATATAACCGAAAGCAGCAATAGAGGCTAAAAGTGCATCTTAAGAGCGAGAGCGAGGAGGGACAGAAGCCACAGAAAAACGTTGCCCTTTATAAAGGTAAAAAATACAAAAGGCACTGAAAGGCACTATGGCTGGAGTGCGTTCATCTTGACCTCGACTTGATTCACACACACGATTTTACTTAATGTGTTACTTTATTCTACTAATGCACTTTTTCACCAGGTACACCAACAAGTCTAATGTTCACTTTTTAGTTTACAAGACCTTTCTCTGTTTCTGTTTAATTTAAAATACTGTCTTCTAAATGTTGCCAATGCTTTGCATATTTATTTTTCTGATTTTAAATGAAGTGAATTTGCTTCATCACTGAATGCACGGCTCGAATGACTCGCTCATAATCACAGTGATTTGCCGCCACCTATTGGTGGTTTTATTTTAATATTTAAAAGTATCAATATAAAGTAATCTTATATCATTATTTGTGGCATTATAATCCCATTCATGCTATATCTGCCTTCTCAAGGCCAAAGATGGCTTTTACTGATCCTGATTTCATTTCATTGATTTAGTTTAATGTTTGGTTGTAAGAGCATTATGAAAAGCAGTTACATGAACAGCAGAGTGATACTTGAGTCATTTATTTATTTGAGGTCACAAAGATATATCCCATATGGGCCAGCAGGAGTCACTACTCCCTCACCAAACTGCTCATCCCCAAACATCACTCCATCTCTGAGAGAGAGAGAGAGGGGTGTGTGTGTGTGTGTTTCTGAGTCTGTGTCCAACATGGGGCAACACAGCAGCCTCTGCTGGCTAAAGACTATAACTGATATATGAACTGAGATACTGAGAGAGAAATGTGAATTTTAACTAACTTTTAATACAATTACATTTCACAGTATAGTTAAATTACAATATGCACAAATTAAGAGCAACCCCAACTCACAAGAAATGTGCAAAAAATCGAAATCACCTTTAAATATACACACAACGCCTCATTGCAACACAAATACCTTCAAAAGTGTATTTGAAGGCCATAGCCATTTAGCTAGCCATTCTCACCAATTAGGCACTTTTCCACTGGCAAGCACGAGCACAGAGGCCAAAATCATGCCTAAGGCAGTCCTGGAAATAATAAATAGCTATACAGATATATCAGACGCTGCCATTTAGTGTTTATTTACAAACTTGTACACCAAACGTGGCTATTGATTGACCACGAACAGGTAACTTAGCCTACTTGCATTTTCCATTCGTTAATGTTTCACGGTCTTGCTGTTTTTTTTTTTTTTTACAATTAAAACTAAAAGTCTGTTGTAACTCAAGCCTCATTGAACATGTAACGAGTGAAATATTACTGAAAATTGATTAGTAATGCCTCACACTTCTGCGTTACAGCAAAAAGTAATATGTTACTGTAATGTATTACTTTTGTAATGCGTTACTCCAAAGGCACTGAGCTGAGAAACAGCATGGCCCGCCCTGAGACACCAATCCTCCAATTCGAGACTGAACGGGACACGTGGAGGGTTACACTTGAGCCTGGGCGACTCGTTTCAGCATAGATGACATTTCTAGATCTGGCTCGGGTACATTAAACTCCCAGAGGGAGAAAACACAGCCAAGAGGCCAGCTCAACCTCCGATGCTGCTATCAACATCTTATCCTCTGGGGGAACCCCAAATGAAGTGGCCGATCAGTCCATTACAGAGGGACCAGCACATCTAAGAGAAATCTAACAGTGAGGAGCCCACAGAGAATGGTTACCGGGCAAGACATCCATCACTATCCTCCAATCACCTATCCCACAGGGCACCCGAGGGTGGGGCATAGTAACGGGGATTCACGCTTTGCGGACAAAAGTGAGTCTTGATCTCAACACTGCGGCAGTCGTATTCCTGGAATGGGAACATGAACCGTCCACAAACACTGCTTCAGCGAGCTGTTAGCCCAAACACGTGACACAACAATTGTGACCGTCCAGAGAGGAAAAGGGAACGACTCGCATCCAGAAAGGCACAGGCGGAATGACATCTTGAAAGACGCAAACGCACCCGTGTTGCTCTTTTAGGAAATAGGACCATCACCAGTGATTCATTGCTGTTAAAACAGCATTTGAGAGCTCAAAGCTCGCGACCACCGATGCACTCACGCTGTAGAACACCTGCACTGGGAGAGTTTCCCGAAGAACACCGACACACTCGCTCGTTGTAAACAACAGCACTCTTCAGAGATATCAAACGGTCGGCTCCGAAGCGGAAGACAACTGGTGCGTGCATCCACTTCCGTATATGTACCCGCGCGCGGGGCGGAGTCTGTGATGTCATCACGCACGCCAATTTTCTTGGCTCGTTCAATATCACTTCGAAGATGATTGGCTCTCTGCGCGATCCCCATTCAGTCGACGTCGACTACGTCTGAGGTTCTCTGCTGAAAGGGAACACAAACGAGGAAAATTACCTAAACACAGCTGACACACTTGACCTAATAATGACAGTAACCATGGAGACAGACGATAAAGCAACCTTTGCCACAATTATATCATTTTCACTTCAAAAAAATTCAACATATCAAGAATAAAAATAATGTCAATCTCACAATGCTACTCTGTGCAGAACATGAGAATATGATGCAAGACACAGTTTAAAGTCCCCCGTGGTGAAAATCCAGCTTTTAATGTTTGTCTATGTCAACCACATTTAACAGTCAAGCACCTTGACATCCTTCAGACAGGTCCTTGAAACTCTTTGAACTTGCTTTTTCCCATTAACAGACTTTTCCAGTTCTTCATCCTTCACGACACTTCTCTTGATTGGCATCTGCTTGTCCATGTACCTTGTCCATGTATCTTGTGGAACCATGTCTATATACCTTGTTGATTTTGAGTGAGTTTGAGTGTCTAGAAAGCGTGATACAAATTACATGTATTATTATTATAATAATTATTATTATTATGTATGTGGTGTTTTTGAACACAGTTTTTAAACAGTTCTCCTCCTCGCATGGTCTAGAGGGTAGGGACCCTGTGCTCGCTTTTGTTCAACGACTTGTGCCTGGAATTCGGGGCCGGAAATGTGCCCATAGTTCCTGCCTCTCCCTTAAACTGGGAGCGTGGTGGTGAGCCTGCAAGCGCTGCCCTGGAGGAAGCAGACCCTGCCCTGGCTTTCTCTGTCCATCCACTTCACTGTAGTTATACGTGCACAGAATGCAAGCCTTAGCACCTCAGACCAGCTCGTATCTGTTCAGGAAATCAGCAGAGAGGGAAGGCTGTTTCCCACTGAAAGTGTGGCTGCCTTCATGGTGAAATTGGTTCCAATAGCGGCCCCTATTGTTTTCCTATGGATTATTTTGGTAACACTTTACAATAAGGTTATTAAGTTTTATAGGTTATTTTATATGTAAATTATAGTGACATAAAACATGAAGGAATCTGGAATCAAAACCAAATTCTGAATCTGGGTCTATCTTCTACAGTAAGTATTTTACTACTCGTTTATAGAGACGTAAGCTCATTTAAAACAGGAGCCTCTATACATTTGTGAAATAAAATCAGAAGAAATTATATCAAACTTGAAAATCATTAGTTTGAACTATGAGAAGCTTTAATTCATGCTGTTTTTATAACGGTTTACTCTGATACACTGATCCGTGTTTACCGCGAGTCGAGTGTTAAAGACTGCTTTAGCCAGATTAAAGCGGCGCAGAACTGAGTGTGTGTGTGTGTGTGTGCTCAGGGAGTGTGGTTGCTCCACACACAGCCATCCTCATGCTGTTTCAGCTCAGCGGTGTGTGTGTGTGTGTTCAGGGAGTGTGATCGCTCCACACACTGCAGTCCTCATGTTGTTTCAGCTCAGCGGTGTGTGTGTGTGTGTTGCTGAGCTCCAGCAGCTGCTGTTAGATGTGAAGGTCACTGAAGACGGGCTCGGATGACAATGGCCATTGTGATTTAGCTTTCGTTCCAAGAGAACAACAGGTTGTTGCTAAAATAACAGATCTTGCATGGTTTACAAGGCTGTCTTCTGCGGTCTGACGGCTGGCATGTGCAGAATGATCGGATATAGTTGAGCCATATATACCCATGCGCAGAGGCCTGTCCATCTGTGAAGAGCAGCACGAGCCGTGTGTGTGTGTGTGTAACGGCAGGGTTAGGCACTTAGAGAACTGCTCAAGGGTCCATTAACAGTTCCCTTCAAAATAATTGAAAGTAATATTTATACGCCACCAGTCAAAATAAAAAGTCTCTTCTCTTCTGCTCATCAAGCCTGCTAAAATATTACGATTTAAAAATGTTACGAATATTACGAATTTTCAGTCTTCAGTGTCACATGATCCTTCAGAAATCACTCTAATATGAGGATCAAGAAACAGTTTATTGTTATCGATGTTGAAAACAGTTTAGTTTAGTTTGGTATTCTTTGATGAAGAGAAAGATAGTAAGAACAGCATTGATCTGAAAGAGAAGTTTTTTGCAATATTATAGACTATACCGCTCTAAAGTTTGGGGTCAGTAAGAATTAAAAGGGGACTTAAATAAATTAATTTAATATATTCAGCACGCATACATTAAATTGATCAAAGGTGACAGTAACATTTATAATCTTACAAAACCTTCGATTTTAGATAAATGCTGTTTATTATCTTTCTCTTTATCGAATAATACCAAATAAATGTTTTACACAACAATTTCAACACTGATAATAATCAAACTGTTTCTAGAGCATCAGATCCTCATATTAGAGTGATTTGTGAAGGATCATGTGACACTGAAGACTGGAGTAATGAAGATAAATTCAGCTTTGATCACAGGAATAAATTACACTTTACTATATATTCACATAGAAAACAGATGATTTACATTATTATAAGATATTTCTATTCCTTGGGGAGCAGAAGAGACTTCTTCTAAAGCATTTAAACATCTTGGGATCTTACAGAAAACATAGGACCGGCAGTTGTTCCAACACTTGATTATTATTCTCAGACCATTTGAAGATGCATTTACTGTAAACTGTGGCAGTTTGGGCAATCTTTTCATCTAAGCTCTCTATTACCCCTATGACTGAAAGTGGAACGGGTTAATGGTTTATGAGCTCTCAAGCAAGGCAAATGGCTCTGTTACTGCATCCTCACTGAGCAGCTGATGGTCTGTGTGTGTGTGTGTGTGTGTTGTATACACAGGATACGTACTTTACCAAAAAACCTTTAAGCTAGCTATGATAAAACCGCTTGTTAAAAAACGCAACTTGATCCTGCAGAATTAGTCAATTACAGGCAAATCTTGAATCTGCCTTTTCTGTCAAAGATACTGGAAAAAGCAACTGTGTTCCTTTCTTGAAAGAAATGATATCTGCGAGGATTTTCAATCAGGATTTAGACCACATCATAATTCCGAGACAGCTCTCATTAGAGTCACAAATGATCTGCTCTTATCATCCGATCATGGTTGTATCTCTATTAGTGTTACTCGATCTTAGTGCTGCATTTGACACAATTGACCACAACATTCTTTTAAATAGACTAGAAAACTATGTTGGCATTTGTGGAACTGCATTAGCATGGTTTAAATCATACTTATCTGACCGTTATCAGTTTGTAGCAGTAAACGAAGAGATGTCTTATCGATCACAAGTTCAGTATGGCGTACCACAAGGCTCAGTACTAGGACCGCTGCTGTTCACTCAGTACATGCTACCATTAGGAGATATCATTAGGAAACATGGAATTAGCTTTCACTGTTATGCTGATGATACCCAGCTGTATATTTCTTCAAAACCTAACAAAACTTACCAACTCACAAAGTTAACAGAATGCAGAGCTGATATAAAAAAATTGGATGACTAGTAATTTTCTACTACTAAATTAAAAAAAAACCCAGAGATTCTGATTATTTTAAAAAAATATCTATATGTAATATATGCTCTCATTGACAAATGTGGAACAATTAGTTCATGTGTTCATGACATCAAGGCTAGATTATTGTAATGCTCTACTGGGTGGTTGCTCTGCACGTTTAATAAACAAACTTCAGTCCAAAATGCAGCCGCTCAAATTCATACCAGAACCAGGAAGTATGACCACTATTAGCCCGGTTCTGTCAACCCTGCATTGACTTTCTATTAAACATTGTATACATTTTAAATATTGCTGATTAATAAGGGTGTAAACGATGCACGAATCTTTATTGAACCGTTCGGTACAAGGCTTTCGGTTCGGTTTTCGGTCCGCATTTTTCCTGCCGACCAACATTTTGTTATTTCAAATAGGCGCATCACGCGTGTCAAGCACATTCATAATGTAAGAGCCGCTGGCGTGACCACAACATTGCCCAACATCAAATGGCAAATGTAATGTAAGTGGAACGAAACTGAGCTACTCGTTATTGTGTGGTTGTCTGGATGACGGACCGTTTATCAGTTTGGACCAATGCAGCGCGAGCCGATCTTCATCATCAGCACTGTTACTACACAGACTAAATCCAGTAAAGAAAACATTAGAATTTGCCACTGAAGTAATAACATCGCTGCGAGATCTAGTCACATTTCACATCTTGTCACATTTCAAACATTCACATTTCTCCGTTATTAATCGGATCAAACAGCGCTGACGTGGAAACCAGGAAGAAACTTTGTGCCATGAATGAACTATCCAGTGTCCACAGATCAGCAACATTCACCATGGATTTACTGTATAACACTACTAACCGTAAGTTTGGCAGGAATAGTAGGCTATAATGCTTTCAAGTAACATCATGTCGGTTGTATTTTTGACATTATCAATACAATTGCTGCCCTCAAATGTTAATCTAAACTAAAATAAACCTTTGTTTATAACAATATTACATTTCATTTTGTCCAAGGAGCTGTTTTGTTTTATGCTCCTAAGAAAAGTCAAGTATAGTTCCATCATTGCTCAAAGTTAAAAAATATCATACTTTATGATGTTAGTTTTAATAAAATATAATTAAAAAAAATAAATCAAGGACATTTCTCTGCCATTTCTTTCTTTTTGCTGTATCTGAAACGTACCGAACCGTGACACAAGTGTATTTTGAAAAACCGTGAATTTTGTGAACCGTTACACCCCTACTGATAACTTATAAAGCACTGAATGGTTTAGCTCCCCAGTACTTGAGCGAGCTCTTAACGCATTATAGTCCTTCACGTCTATTGCGATCTCAAAACTCCGGCCAGTTGATAATACCTAGAATATCAAAATCGACTGCAGGCGGGAGATCCTTTTCCTATTTAGCACTAAAACTCTGGAACAATCTTCCTAACATTGTCCGGGAAGCAGACACACTCTGTCAGTTCAAATCTAGACTAAAAACACATCTCTTTGGCCTAGCATACACATAACACACTATAGACTTCCTAAATTCAAATCAGGCTGCATAGTTTAGATCAGCCGGGACCGGGAACACGTCCCGTAAATCCTGATGTACTCGGTTCATCATAAGAAGGATGGTGTCTACGCTAATATCAGTTTCTCTGTTTATCCCGAGGGACCCTCTATGGTGGACCTGCGCTGGACCCATCCCGACTCATCCTTAAGTGCCGGCCTCATCGACACGACAGCCATCGGCACTGATCCTCAACATCTCGTCTCCAAACCGGCGTGATTACTTCGATTGATCTGTGTTGTATTATTTTCATGTTATCACTGTGAAGCTGCTTTGATACAATCAGTATTGTAAAAAGCACTATATAAATAAATGTGACTTGACTAGTGTGCACTGATCAGGAGTCAGCTGTGACTCGCTCGTGTGAAGCTGACGGTGTGTGTGGAGCTAACACCCTGAGAGTTGATCAGCTGGCGGTGTGTGTGGAGCTGTGATAGAGTTGATCAGCTGTGAGTCCTGTGAAGCCGCTGGTGGTCTTCGGCTGGTGAATCCCCACTCCAGTCTTTTATGATGTCCGTGAACATCACACGGGGGCTTTTGGCTGAGTCTCCTGCTTCTGCGAGAGAAACACACACTTCAGAAGAGACTTCAACAACATCAACACACACACTGTGTTCAGAGGATTCCTGAGCTGCAGACTCTAACGCCTGAGTCTTTAGAAGATCTCAACCACTTTACAAATCAAACATTTCCTTGCCATACAACGTAATATATATGACATTGTGTAATATTACTGCCTAAATTATCTGCACTTCTAGAATTATTCTCAATAATTAAATGTAACTAATTAATTTGACTGCTAAAATTTGACGTGAAGTATGAATTTCTAGTAGTTTCACTCTCATTCCCCTCTTACACACAGATATGACTTCAGTCATATCTGAAATAGTTATGATTTAACAGAAGAAATCAGTGTAAAACTATACCAAAATATTTTTTAAATACATTTATTTCATACTAAGTAAACTACAAATGCATTAAAATATTTACTGACATAATGCTTGAGGCATACTGATAAAAATTTTATTGACTTTGGATAATAAGACGTTGTATGATCTCCCATGCAAGATATTAAAAGTGAACCTTGCAATAGTTCCACTTTAGCACAATCATATAAATGTAATGTAAAATTAGTTGTTCAAATTTGGCAGACTGTAAGTACACCAGTTTAGTTCACTTGCAGGGTATTTATTTATATGTAAATGTATTTGTAGTGTACTTTGAATAATATAAATGTGTTTATTTTTCACTTGGGCAGTTAAGATGTGATCTATAGTGATCTCCTGAGATGCACAATGCTATTTAAATAGCGGTTCAGTATTTACAATATTAGGGTTGAAGTTAAATATAATTTTCGGAACCACCTGAAGACAGTTTTGATCACATCTTCCTCCAGTAACGCTAATATAACCTTTGATAACTGTGATCTGGTATTTAATAATGTCCTCAAAACGCAACGCATTCTCATCCTTTATCATCATATAGAACGCTATATGAAAAAACGGCGCTATACTACGCACATGGCATCCGTTATCGTTAATAACACGCGCTAGCGCAAAACATTATTAATAGCCTACATCATTGATGTCTTCATCTGACGGTTTTTAAATGTTGTAGTTGTTTCAGAACATTCAAAAGTAAGTTAGCAGAAGACAAAATAAATTACAAAATGCATTCAAGAAATAACGTTTTTAAAATTTAAAGATTTCTGTACGCTGGGATGAGACAACTTAATCCTGCAGTTCCGGTGTGAGTGATTGACAGATGACATCACAACACCAATCTCCAATCAAAAGAGAGAAGAAGATGAGGAAAAAGAAAGACTTGTTTTAGGAGATTAAATATACTGTGTTATTAGTAGTAGTATTACTACAAGTGTTTAACTTCTTTGCTGTTGTGCAAAAAACAAACAAAGTAGTATCGAAAATGCCTGAGGAAGTGCTTTAATCAAAATAACTCAAATTTAACATTCACGTCGTTTCAAATGCAGGCTTTAGACGTGATTCAATGCCTGAGTCTAAAGTCCTGAGGCAGAAAACTATGAGCTCATGAATAGGCCTACATGTTAATGAATGTTAAGGAAATATAGACAGTTAATTAATTAGAACTGTGTGGCAATGAGAACTTTATAATTGTCATACAAATAATGTCACAAATGCAAAAAGTCTCAAAAATCAGCTGCATTTTCATTCTTTTCTTTTCTGATTTTGGGGGATTTTAAATATATTTAATGAGACAATAATTCATATTATTTTTGACAAAGTTTTGATTGGGCTCTGATTAGACTTTTACCATGGAGTGACTTTACTGACCTTACAGAAAGCAGGAGTAATATTAATGAACTACATGTGCTGACTATAGGGTTAGGGTTTGGTTGAGGGTTAGTTGCATGTAATCATGCTGTCTTTACTATGGTCAGTGCATGTAACATATGTAAAATATGTTACTGATCATTCCACCTCGAACCGGCAACCATTCCGGCGCTCAGTACAAATGTAGAAATTGATTAAAATGTCTAGGCCGACTTGCCTGAGCAACAGACAGTAAAAGACAATGTGAAGATGACCAGAATCAATGCATTTGTGTGTATGCTCTGAAACTGGAGTCTGCGTGGCCCTGTACAGACGCACGGCAGGGTCTATTGTGAGAGAACAATGTGTCTCAAATAGAAGCATTAGCGCTTGTCCTTTTACGGCCTTCCTCTGTGTGTTTGGCACCATCCCGGGACAGAAGGGGGCCGGCCTCACCTGCTGTCGGAGGATAAAGCCCGGGCCCGTGGACAGTGCTGTACCCAGAGTGTGTCCCAGCCTGTCTCTGTGTGTCTCGTGAACATCAGCATGGCCCCCAAGAAGAAGGAAGAGCCCAAGCCAGCCGCGGCCCCCAAGCCCCCAGAGCCCGAGCCACCCAAGATACCGGAGTTTAACCCCGCAGAAGTCCAGGTACCAGCCACACACACACCTCCGGCTGATCGCTCAGATCCCCAAACACATTCGCACAGTTTACTGAACGAGTTTGCATTTCCATTCCTATCAAATGTGTCTATACTAGACTAAATGCAGGGTTGTTTTAACCCAAACTTGGGTCAAAATGTGGACTTTAAAAATGAAACCCAATGACTGGGTTTGACCATATTTAGCCAACATTTGGGTTGAAACACCCGGGCATGTTTTAGATTATAGTTTGGTTTGCACGACAGCGATTTGACTTAAAGCCGAGACAGACGACACCAGTGTCTAAAGCGATCACATTCACTCGTATCTACGAACACGGCTGAAAGCGCTTCTGACTTCATCATCTTCACCCGTTTTTGTTGTTTACAAGGAGACCGTTTTCAAAGAACTTTCATAAAAGTGCTCTTTTAAAACTTTTCAGGCGGCCAAAATGGCGCTGTTGTGTAAACGAATGGCTAAAACGCAAAAAAAAGTTTTACGTTTTAATTTAAAAACGGTGTCATGTAAACGGCTCATTCTTCTGTTTCCTCATTAACTACAGTGAGAAACAAGATTGCTATCCTTTCTACTGTGAGACGTTTAGCGCTTTTTCGTCATAGAGTTTCAGGGGCTTTTACACTACACCGTTTTCAACTTTTTAGGTCGTTCGTTTACACGACAACAGTGTTTTGAAACCCACACTCATTCGAGACCAGGGAGGACAAAAGTTCCCCCTACTGAACAAATCTCACAAACAGACCCGCAGGTTTCTTCATGATCCATGCACTCTTTGAAGAACGGGGGTGGTACGTCCAGAGGTAAAGCTGCCGTTGAGTAATGGACAAACTCGTCTGTACGTGTCAGAACTGACTCTGGCATTTCAGTGTTTGTCTTGTTATATCAGAGAGCCTCTTTCCCACACACAAATGTTTCAGCAACTCGCATTAGTTACACATATTTAAGCAATGTGCTCAAACATATGATCTGTGAAACCCAATGGCATATTGCTTTCTATGCAGGTCAAGAGATAGTTTAGAGATTTCAGTGGTCAACATGGCCTCTCTGCACCACATCTCCATAGCTGAAATGTTGCGGTTGAGAAGCCATGATTGATTCTGCACGGCAGTGAGGTTTGGGCCACACAATGTGATTTAGATCACGCTGGACCACCCAAACTCCACAGCAGCTTCACATCACACACAGCTTCAGTTAAGGACTTAAAGCAAGCACGTCAATCGCATATAACACGTTTCCAATGAGAATAATCATTTACAGGATAATTCCCTGATCCAGTGCAGTGTTTCCGGGATTAGTGGGCTTTACCGTTATCCAGTGAACTCTTTATTGCAGTGTTAGGGCGATATATCCTAGCTGTGCCCTTATCGTTTGGCACGTCTCCATTTGCCGAGGCCGTAAAGAGCATGTCGCGAGTGTCAAGTGTCGGCGGTCTTCAACCTTGACGTCTGAGCGCTGCACAACAGTGGTGTCGGGTGACGGGACACACACTCCTCCTGGCCCGAGGCTCACACACGCCTGAAGGACAAACACCAGCGGCGCTGATAATCACATCTCAACATCTAGCCGTCAGTGACATTGAGTCAAACTCAGGCGCTTGTTTGATTGTTCGATATTTGATTTTTTGTTTCTCTCTCTGACAGCTTGAGTTTACTGCCGAGCAGATTGAGGGTAAGTCCAGTTTGTGTTTGCATTATGTTCGCGCAAATATTACATTTATTGAATGTATTTTATGTAGCCTAACGTATTTTATTTAACGTAAGCAATGCATGTTGCTGGTTCAGAATATCGGCACTAGAAAAAATATGACATTTTATTTAAAATGTATATTCGCTCACCTCTTTTAAAGATATTTAAATATTTTAAATTCAACAATATTGAATGATGAAATTATGTTTCGACCTAATTGCTGTAACAATCACTACAATCAGTCTGAGATTTCATATAGAGCTCTACACAAAGTTATAGAAGTTTAAGCAAATGAACATTTATACTAAATATATATTTTACAAAATAATATGCTTGTATGTATAACCAAGTTGCGTTCCAAATTTGACATGAATATCCTAAAAATTTAGCCACTAGAACATTTGAAGTACTGTTTTCTTAAAGAAAGCAATGACCAATTTCAAGTTTTCACAGGATGAGTCTCAAGTGTTTAAGTATGTGAAATGAGACCTAATTTACGACGGTTAAGAACATGTGATGGGGAAAGGCAATAAAACAGGCCAGCTGGAGCCTAAAGGATCTGATCCTGTGCCTGCAGATTTCAAGGATGCGTTCCAGCTGTTTGACAGGACGCCAACCAACGAGATGAAGATCACCTACGCCCAGTGCGGAGACCTGATCCGGGCCTTGGGCCAGAACCCCACCAACGCCGAGGTCATGTACGTCTTAGGCAAGCCCAAAGCTGAAGGTGAGACCCTGCCCCCTGGAGAATACACACACACACACACTATACACCTGCTGACACATGTGCGCTTCTGTTGTCAGACATGCAGGTGAAGATGCTGGACTTCGACCAGTTCCTGCCCATGCACCAGCACATCTGCAAGGCCAAAGACCGCGGCACCTTCGAGGACTTCGTGGAGGGCCTGCGAGTGTTCGACAAAGAGGGAAACGGGACAGTGATGGGCGCTGAACTCAGACACGTCCTCGCAACTCTGGGTGAGCGGCATCATCACCACTGCAGGTCTTCTGCACGAGCGAATGAGTCGAGCGGGAACGTTCCGGAAACGCCACGCCATTTCAACGACTTCTGCGATAGAATGTTATTATCCTGCCCGTTCTCATCCCAAGGCGTCATCTAACTGACACTTTTGACCATGCGTCTAAATCCAACGCACATGGCAGCGTCATGTGTGTCAATAGCGTCAGTATGAGACGCGCCTCCTAGTGGTCAAACCCTAACCCAGACCTAAACCTACCCGCTTCCTCTAACTGACGCTAAAGGTTGCCATGTGCGTTGGATTTAAGACACATGGTCAAAAGTGTCAGTTAATGGCCTACCTCATTCATAGAAAGTTTTATGTCAGTTTTTTAAATGTAAAAACTTTTTTCGGAACGTTCAGAGAACATTCTAAAGTAACATTCCAATAATGTTTGAAGAACAATGAAATGGAGCGTTCACTTACCGATGGCGTGACCAAGAGAAACCTTTACACTCTAAACAATGCTGGGTTGTTTTAACCCAACTTTGCGTCAAATATGGTTATAATTTAAATGTATGTGTGTGTCCAGGTGAGAAGATGAAGGAAGATGAGGTGGAGCAGCTGATGACTGGACAGGAGGATGCCAACGGCTGTATGAACTACGAAGGTCAGTTTCTACACACTTTTTCAACTCTTTCGTTCTTTCAGTCAGTCATCAACAGAGCGATCACATCACAGTTTATGTCTATGAATGTAGCAAAAGTGATATGAATGAGCTTGTTCTCCTGGCCTCTAGATGGAGGTGTTGATCCTTCTACTACAATATTTCCTATGAAACTCTTTAGGATGACTTTGGATGTGTGTAAATTATTCTCCCATTAAATGCAAACCATGCTCACATGACTAAAGCAGAACTAGTTGAGAATAGTGTAGACTTAACATGCATTAGCACAGGATACTGATTCAGATCTTGTCTTCCCCACAGCTTTTGTAAAGCACATCATGGCTGGCTGAACAGGTATGAAAAGAAATCTTCATCTCCAATGAATTTCTGTTCAGTTCCCGTCTGCATGTGCGCTCAGTGTTAATGTAGATTTCCCCGCTGTTTTTCAGATGATCAAGACACTTCATTGTGGATCCAGATGTTATTTGGTCGTTGTTCTTTTGTAAATGAACGCTGGTGTTTTCCTCCGTGGATCTGTCTGTCTCTCAAACTTTCCTTTTGTAACGCTCCTCCGTCTGCTATGCCAGAACACATCACACCTGCTCTTTTGTGAATACAAACACGTTTAATAAATGTCATGCTTGGTTTAAACAGCCTCTTCTGTCTTTGTCTGAATATTTGGCTCATTTCTCGAATGAGACGTTTTCTCTCAAAACAACAAGATCAGATCTCTGAACAATTAGTATTGAATGCAGTATTTAAGCAAATTGCATGTGTTTTGGTGCAGGTGTGTAAAAAAGAGTTAGTGCAAGGTCTACACTCTGCACAATAGCTTAATGCACATGATCAAAACTGATGATTCTCAAAGTGTCAAACTCTTCACAACTTCTAAATATTCTTTCATCGTGTGAAACATCGCATTTTTATGGCACTCCACAGTTTTTGAATTAATACTATAATAATAATAATAGTTTAAAGTAAAAATAATAGCTTTTAGTCAAATAACACCCCTCCACGCCCGTGCAACTTTTCTCCCTCAAACAGCAAGCTACACACAGCAATACAAACAATATCTCTCATGCTCTCTTCACGTAGTTCTAGTAAAATAATAATAATAACTAAACAAACATAAAAATCATTTCGCTGAGAATAGAACACCACTTACCAGCAGCCGCAAGAGTTGAAGATATCCTCTGGGAATGCGCGATTGCGCGTAGCCGCGCGAAATTAAAAAATGCGCGTCACAGTCCCGCATGAGTTCGTCAGGTGAAAGGTCATCATGTGGGTCATTTTATTTACGGCTAAATTATTATTCATTCAGTTTACTACTAGTTAGATGGGGCAGGCATCCACAAAAGTGCCTTTAAATAAAATAAAAAAGAGAGGAAATTTTGTCTTGACAAAAGGGTCAGGGACAGACAGATAGACAGACAGACAGACAGACAGACAGGTATGAATAAATGAATTACACATGAGTAACACATATTTTAGAATAAACAGCAACAATGAAAGAAAGAAAGAAAGAAAGAAAGAAAGAAAGAAAGGAAGGAAGGAAGGAAGGAAGGAAGGAAGGAAGGAAGGAAGGAAGGAAGGAAGGAAGGAAGGAAGGAAGGAAGGAAGGAAGGAAGGAAGGAAGGAAGGAAGGAAGGAAGGAAGGAAGGAAGGAAGGAAGGAAGGAAGGAAGGAAGAAAGAAAGAAAGAAAGAAAGAAAGAAAGAAAGAAAGAAAGAAAGAAAGAAAGAAAGAAAGAAAGAAAGAAAGAAAGAAAGAAAGAAAGAAAGAAAGAAAGAAAGAAAGAAAGAAAGAAAGAAAGAAAGAAAGAAAGAAAGAAAGAAAGAAAGAAAGAAAGAAAGAAAGAAAGAAAGAAAGAAAGAAAGAAAGAAAGGTGGATTAAGGGTGTAATGGAATTACATGAATCCCAGCTGCAATTACATGAAGGCATTTTTTAAATATAAGTACATGTAAGACGGTAGGCTATACACAATCTTAATTAATAAACAATTACGTTTGAATTTCAACATCACAACAGATATCTTTCATTCAGTTGAGCACTTGTAAATATGACTATTTATATTATTACATTTAATTAATAATAACTGTATGTAATGCACTTGGATGTATGCTATTATATATCCAGTAAAAGAAAATGTGCTCATTTATTATGTATTTAGAGAATTATATAATCATACCTCAAACTTCACTAACATGCACTACTGTTGAGTAGTAGAGATAGATAGAGAGAGAGAGAGAGAGAGAGAGAGAGAGAGAGAGAGAGAGAGAGAGAGAGAGAGAGAGAGAGAGAGAGAGAGAGAGAGAGAGAGAGAGAGAGAGAGAGAGAGAGAGAGAGAGAGAGAGAGAGAGAGAGAGAGAGAGAGAGAGAGAGAGAGAGAGAGAGAGAGAGAGAGAGAGAGAGAGAGAGAGAGAGAGAGAGAGAGAGAGAGAGAGAGAGAGAGACTGCACTCTCTAATCAAGGCACTAGAGGGCAGACATACATCATACTGTACACAACCTTCCAGAGAATCAGAGCTACACCTATCTAACAAAGAAATGCTAATTGTAAACAAACAACAAACAAACCAAAAAAGCTCAAACTGTTAGTTTTACACATTATATAAAAGGACATCCGTGTAATCAAAATTGTTTTGTAGCATTCAGAGCCTCAAATTAGTTTGAACATCCTAGATGTATTGTCAAAATATTACAATATGTCAAATATTGTGCTTGGTGAGACATGATGTTCCCAGCATTACGCAGTCATGTTGGGCTGCCCATAATGGCCTGTCATAATACGTTTACAAAATCAAACTCAAGTGAAACACGCTCACTTTATAAAAACCCGGTAAAGTCTAATAATATTTGTTGGCTCAGTCTCAACAGAAACATAAGATGTGAGATGTGTGTATGTCTATGCATTAGTACAGTTCCTCGTTCCTGGGGTTCCTTATGATTTAGGTGGTCGCTCTGGGATGAAGAGAGAGCATTGGCATTTCCACTCACATAGAAGCACATAGAAGTGTCCTCATAGTTGTGTCCTGAAGTTCATGGCCAGTTTAATAGGGCATAAACATGCTATTAAATGAACAAAGGCCTGCATTTATTTGACAGCGCAGACAAAAAAATGTAGTAATGTCTTTGGACTTTGTATCTGCAGTACGGCAAGAGTGGATTATTATTAGCCTCACAGATTTATACCACAGTTTTAAATTCTCTGCCTTAGTAGATATAAAATCACGCTAGAGAAAATGCAGTCTGCCTTTTAGCCCTCGTTGCCAGAGGACTCAAAGGATTACAGTGAATAAACGTTCTTTTGTGTTTGTCAGAGCAAGATGTGCATCATATGCATGAAAACACACATACATACTGTAAACAATAGAACTGTAGTCTATTGAGTTGTCTTTGTGCTGCATTCACAACAAAATCTGAATGTGTTGAAGTGTGAGAGCCTTTAGCAGCGAAGACTCCACAATTATTAATGAGGTTTGAATAGAGAGATTATCTGTCTGCTTGTTGAGGTGCAAAAAAATGAAATACAAATGAGTAAACAATAACAAATGAGCTTCTGTGTGAACCTTGAAGATGTCAGGTTCTTTTCACCTCAAGACTGACAATACATTTTCAAGTCAAAAATGAGTATGAGTCTGTCATATTATGAACAAAATTGCACCCATATGTCACTGAGGTCATTAAGCTGATTTTCTGCTGCTCTGTTGTCAGGGTCTCAGCTGAACCACTTGGATTGTTAATCCACTAGAGTTTTAATCCACGCCAGTTAGGCTTTTGCAGTATGTTTGGGTCACCAAGGATAAGTCATTCTCTCAAGTCCCAGGTAATGCAGTGTCCTCCAACTCCAGCTGTTAGACACGTATGGATCGAATGCTATTGAATAAACAGAAATCAAGTGATCTCTTGAACTTTTCTGAACCATTTTTGCAAACAATTTAACTAAGTGTTGCCAAATACATTTCTAGTTGTACAATATGAAGTTATACCTGCTTAAATGTATGTTTGTCAGCCAGAAATGTTTCTCAGTTCTCTTTCTTTCCGCCACTTTACAGAGGTGCACATCTGAGCTATATTAAATGGGTCATCACATTGATTTTAAACAATTATTTTCAAGTTCAAGTTAGTTTATTTCTTGAGCAATTTTAATACCGGCTTTTGGCCAACCAAAGTGCTGTATAATAATCACAATACAATACACATTGCACCAACAACATTCCTATCGTCATCAAATATGATGCATTAAAAAAAAAATAATTAAAAAGAACAAAGTATATTACATATTAAAAGCTAATTCAAACTAATAGGTTTTTAGCACTGTTTCAAAAACTTTTACAAACATTTTAATATGTTCCTTGAGATTCACTTATAATGTAAACTTTTTTTGCATAAAAAACAACAAAACAAAACAAAAAATATATATGAGGAAAACGTCTATTTTCAATCTTTATTTAATCATAAGAAATGAATCTTGCAGTCTCCTCTCACACAGGAATCAATGCATTAAATCTGCATATAACGTGGGAGTTGAAGATCGGATTTAAATCCGTTTTTGCAAAAACACATTTATGTGGCCAGGTGTAAAGGAATGATAAGCAGACACTTATTATAAGTACACTTATTATGTACAGAACACTTATTATAACTCGATAGTATAACTTATCTGGATGCAGATCTCATTTTAATACCAGGTGTAAATGGGGTCTGATGGTTACACACTCCAGTCATGGGTCAAGTCATGGGTGTGGAAGCATTTTGGCCTCAGGACAACTGATGGAGGAGCAGTGGTAAGAGATGTTGCCGTTTGAAAAAAAGAGAAAGGGTGTCAGTCCGAGATAATAGATAAAATGCAAATGCATTTTTGTCATTTTGTAGTGAATGTGCTGTAGGCTTATGTCCTTGACTTTTGTTACTTATTATTATTGCACTTTAACTGATTTTGTGGAGTAACTGTTCTATTTGCAGTTCATCTACTGCAGAGGATGTGTGACCATTACCTCTAAATAAGATGCAAAACATGCAAAAAAAAAACGTGCAGGGTTGTTGTATTTGAAATTTACGACTGTAGAGGTCAGTCTTTGTTTGTTTGTTTTAACAGTGAATAGGCTAATTGGCCATAGCTAGACCTGCACTGTAAGCATTAGACTTAATTATTTTTATTTTGTTCTAATTACAATTTATCTGATGGCACTTTATTTTAACTGTAGATGCAGTAACTGTTACATTTGCTGTTCTATTTGTAGTGCTTTTGAGCACAACATGCACACTGATAATTCGCAATAAAAGGCTAAATATAATTTTTTTTATTTATTTGAAACTTAATAGATATCATGTAAAAATATCAGAGCCTTAATCATATTGGAAATCGCATCAGCGTGGAATTTTGAAGTATCGAAAATAATCGGATTGTTGGCTTAAGAAATCGGTCTGATGTTCGAATCGTCATGAAGGCCCTGATTTACACCCCTAATATGGAAGAAGAGGATTTTGAAGTTCTGCTGCTCGAATCCGAATGTTCGTGGCTATCTTTACGAGACGCAGTATAGTGAAGAGCAGCTGAGGCTGATGGAGGAACAGGAGGCGGCTGCCTGTCGAGTCGAGACCCGCACTGACTCTGGCGCTCAACGACTTGCTGGTGCCTGTGCTCTCGTTGCGTGCTACGGCCTACGGACACAAGAGTTCGTCTGCTGTAGAGAGTTTCAACGATGGAAATTTCTCCTGGAGGAAATCTCTGAATCAGACGAGCACACAGACGTTTGTGTTGTGATAGTTTCGCCTAACAGAACATCCAGGTATCATGCAGTAATTCACCAAAGCTGATATAGAAAGAAATACAAACGAGGAGTAATTCACTAATGAGTTTGCCAATGTAACGTTAACGGGGTTTGTTGTTGTGGGAAAAAGGAGGCAGCAACCCGCGAACATTTAAACATTTTAATAGTAAAATGAACAAATACAAAACGAAAGTATAAGCCAGCAGCCCCTCATTGACGACTGCTGTAACGTTACACACAACAGAAACAAAACAACATAAAATCAGGCCTGTTTCTCTCTCGATCTGCCGTCATCACTCCTCATTTTATGCTTTCGCTCCTCCGTGAGAGACGCGAGACCGGCGCGCGCCTCACAGGTGTCTTTCATTATCACTCATTATCACGCGCCATCCTCTTACATCCCTCGCCCTCGATCGTCCTGCTCGCCACAGCCAACTAGACATTTTGTGTGAAATGAACTTCAAACTCTGGTGACAGCTAATGTTAGCCTTGTAGACAGAAGAGTGAATTCTCTGTTTGCGCTGTTCTGGATTAGTGGGTGTGGCTTGCGGAGCTGTGCAATGTGGGACTTGTAGTCCTTCATTACAAATGCGCCCCTTGGTTATTTTCTTTTGGTTGTCTTTTCTCGGTCAAGAGGGCACTAAATTAAAAAAAAATATTTTACATTTCGACTACATATATGATCCACTTTCAATAAAGATTAATGTTGCAATGGGTGAAATGCTCCTTTAAGGGGAGAGCCAGGAGATCAAGAGCACTTCCTCGGCTTTGTGAATGTTGAGGCTACAACAGGTTAAAATCAGTCGTCTCTTCACAGGCATTGAGTCGTCTCTTAATAAGCATTTAGTCATCTCATCGCAGGTGTTGGGGCATCTGAAGTCTCCATGAGAGGCTTAGATACAAACTGGAGCTGACAAACGCCATTTACTTTCGGGACTAGCATCCTGAGATAACAGCAGAAAAGAAGACGGGAAATAATTAGCATAGCTGCTTTTCATATTAATGCATTCAATCTGATTCAACAGTAGTATAAAAGGTAAGCATTATGTGAATGCTTGGCTAAAGAGATTCATCTTTAATAGTTTTAAACTGGGATAGCGAGTCTGAGCCTCTAACAATATCAGAAAGGCTATTCCAGAGTTTGAGAAACTAAATGTGAGAACGCCCTCCTTTAGTGGATATCCTAGGAATGACCAAGAAGCCTCTAAATTAGTGATCTTAAAGAACGCAATGTTCAATGTTGCAATGATTGTAGGGCGATAGAAGGTGCATTAAATACTCAGGAGCTAAACCATTTAGGGCTTTATAGGTCACTAGTAGTACTTTGTAATTGATACGGAACTTAATAGGTAACCAGTGTAGAGATGATAAAGTCAGTGTCATATGGGCATATTTTCTCTGACTTAGTAAGAAATATAGCAGCTGCATTTTGGACTAACTGTAGCTTGTTTATTGAGGATGCGGGACAACCGGCTAATAAAGCATTACAGTAATCTAGTCTTCGAGGTCATAAATGCATGAACTAACTTTTCTGCATCAGAGACAGATAGCATGTTACAGTAGCTTAGCAATGTTTCTAAGGTGGAAAAAAGGCTGTTCTTGTAGCATAAAATATGATTTTCGAAAGACAAGTTGCGGTCTAGTATAACACCCAGGTCTTTAACTGTAGTGGATAAAGAAACAGGACATCCTTCTAAATTAAAGTTGTATTGTAAGAGGTTTTGTGGGTAGTTTTTTTGACCAATAAGTAATACCTCTGTTTTATTTAAATTTATTAGAAGGAATTACATGTCATCCAGCATTTTAAATCTATAAGACACTCTGTCAATTTAGATGAGTTAGTGTTTTCATCTGGTCGTGATAAAATATATATATTTGAGTGTCATCAGCATAACAGTGGAAATGTATTCCATGTTTTCTTATAATATTACCAAGTGGCAGCATATATATTGAGAATAGCAGAGGGCCTAACACCGATCCCTGTGGCACTCCATAGCCTACTGACATTGTCTTCGACACTTGACATAATAGTAATGGTCTGATAAGTACGATCTAAACCAGCTTAATGAACACCAGTGTAGTTTTGTAGTATTTATAGAGTCGAACGCAGTATCTATTGTGTTGAATGTAATGTGAATGTAACGTGTAACCAGATTAAGTAGGCTATCGATACTCTACTCCCTCCCTGCAGAGGGAGTTTGTTGCAGGTTAACCTAATTTGCGTAGTTTTCCATGCAGGTGCTATAGGGCGTGATTGGAACTAGGAAGTAGATAAAAGCAGCACACAGGGTTGAGTAAGGGTTTGTTTGGTTGGCCCGGTCAGCGCGCGTCAAGTGTGAGCTGCTCTTAGAGGAATCTGAGTTTTTGTTCTCCGTGTCCAGCACAGCTGGTTCAGGAGTTAGGCGAGAGTGTTTCGATTGTCCTGGTCGGCACATCGCCGGGTAATTACCGGTCATTTTCAACTGAAAGCAGGGAAAGTAAGCGCCTATTATCGGCGGCATTCCATGTACCAAGTGTGATGCTTTGAACTGATGTATTGAAGTCACATGTTTACATCTCTCTCCTTGTCCTCAGCTGTGAGCTGGAGCAACGAGAGCTTTGCATTTATACTGCTGACGTATTGCAAAGTATTGTTTATTCATTCGGTTCACGTGACGTCACTGTAGCTTTGCGCCGCCATCTTTGCGACCAGTTTGCGACCGACGGTCACATTAATGCCTGCAATGTGTTGTGCAGTTGGCTGCAAAAACAGCCGAAAGAGGAACCCTGAACTGGTATTTTATTCCATACCAAAAGAAGAGAGAATAGAAAATCTTTTTTTTTAAAGACTTAGTCTCATGTTGCTGATTTGTGGTTTATTATATTTCTATTACAGCCTACTCTCAGTGGCCAACATATACAAACAGATAGACAGATAATGTTTTTTCTTCATTAAATTTGTTGGATCTGTTTAAATGCACTTTATCGTGGTAAGTTATTAGATTTGGGGTTATTTTGACATAACTGTCTGTCTGTCTGTCTGTCTAAATCTAATAAATATTTTTCTGAAGTTCATAAAGATGTGTTCGTCTTGCGTTTGTCTTCGTCAGACGCGCTTTAGATGTTATTTTTGTGCAAGTGTTAGCTCTGCAGACGATGCATAATCAGCCTTGAAATGCATATTAAAGGACTAACGTTAGTTCTTCCAAAAATGATAACTCTGCCGTCATTTAACTACTCACCATCATGTGCAAATCCTTAAGTTTACTTTCCGTGGAAGACAAAGGGACATTTTTGAATTATGTAGCCTAAGACTCTTCTTGTCGATGTAATAAGAGTGAATGAGTAACAGCCTACTGGGGGCTGTCAAGCAAAAAATAATAATAATAAAAGACAAAAAACATCACAAAAGTATCATAAAAGTGATATAATACTACTAGTCCGTTATATTAATATCGTTATTTATTAATATGATAGCTTTATGTGACGAACAAACTGCAATTTATGTCGTTATATTATAATCACGAAGAGCTTTACCTCTTGATAGCTTTTAACCGCAGCCAAATCATTCAAAAAGATTCGACTCGAAAGACTCATTTCGATATTTGTGATTAACCTTCTCTGTAAGTTAACTGAACATCTGTTCTATCAAGAGAGATATGGCAGTCTTTTATAATATTTGACTGATGTCTCTGACTGTGCTGATGCAGTTGTCTCTGTCCCAGTGCTGATGTTCGGATTAGAAAGATTCATTCATGCCAGCCGAACTGCTGCAGAGGATTCATTAATGACATCGCCTCGAACTCTCATGAACGCGTGCCATAGCTCTATGACAAATGTATTTCTATTTCATGAAAGGCCAATTAGGGCAAGCCTGGGGCAGATAATAATGGACTAAAGAAAACTGGGGGTAACAAATAAGGATCGGAGCCTAAAATTGAAATTTTCTCAAGGTATCTCTATCTCTCTCTCTCATTCAAATAGGCAGTTTGAGCGGCCGTACCGGGCGAGTCGGTCTCAAATATGGCGGCGTTCTATTTGTAGTGACGTAGGTGGCATCTATGAATAGCTGTAAACAAGAACGGTAAGCATCTGTTGATTGACTGTGGTGTGTAATGTAGGAGGCTTGGTAACCGAGGATTTGTACTTTAACAGAACTATTTCCCTCATTCTCAGCCTCCTTGGTCTCAAATGGGAAGCCTAGTGGGCAAACGGGGATTATTGGTACAAGGTAGCTATTCCTTTATGTAATGATTCAATCCATTAATGTGGGAGGTACAGTGCTATTTGTTTGCCTTCTCTGGTTAAATGTGGTGAATCATTGCAGTGAGTAAAAACAGAGGTTTCATGTGTTGTACAATGTGAAACACTATTTTTGTGACCAGAGAGAAGGACTATACAAATAGAAATTTGTGCAGTTTGTTTCCTACCATGTGTGCTTATAGTATGTTTGTGATTTGTTGCAGAAAATGAGTGCTGCAGGGTGTAATTGCCGCTTTTTCCCATAATTGTAATTAAGAACCATATTGTACCTCCAAGTTTTATTGTACATTTTTGTTTATTTGGTTTTTTTGTTTGTTTCTTTTTGTTCGGCAAATGATATCATAACATTGTGCAGCACTTACCAAAGACTAGCGCCTACTGTAGAGGTGGTGTGGTTTCACATGTAATATTCAGTTTTAAACTTGCTGTGTATAGAATTTTCCTATTGAAGTGCCTGTTGCATTGTTGCTGTGTGATAGTGGGTCTTGGCTGCTGTTCCTAGTGTGCCTCTGCACAGTATTATTTTCCAACGGTCAACCTTTTCAACTACGCCATTAATAAACAGATTATTTTTGTATACCAGTCCTCTTCTTCTCTCTTCTTCTTCTTTGAATCCTTAAGATACCTGCTGAAGGGAACAAAATAATGTTAAGAAGTACTATTTCTATAATGTTACATCTGGCTTAAGTCGGCAGGGTATGCCTGCGATGAACTTTGAGAATACGTCTTTTTGGGTCTGGGTTTGGGTCCCCCTGTCACCAACACTTGAGAAGGCTAAGGGACCTCTAAGCCTGGGGCCACTGAAGGGATGGAGACAGGGGCTGGCACCCTGGACAGTGCATCCACATTTCCTGTTCGCAGAGCCAGTAATATAATCCAGAGTTCATTATCCACAACAATCAAACCCTATGTATATAGTGTATATATGATGTGAATCTGCGGTCGTCAGTAAGATCAGCGTTAGAAGATGATGCCGTCGAGTCGGAAGCCAGTTACCTTTATCTGTGGATGACGTGCGGCGTTCAAGGAAGTAGAGGTCGCTGGTCGGAAGTCAACCAGGTAGTGCCTCGTGGAACTCCGCTTGAAGTCCCGTGATTTATTGTTTTATCCGGGCAAAAGAGTGTTACTGTTGCGTTCTAATCAATCACGCTCTGGATCATTAAAAGTGAAGCATTGTATCCTCGTCATGGTGGATTAGCAGATGGTCGTGAGACGCTGCAAGGCTAATGGTACAGAGTGAGCAGTTACTAAAATCTGGGCTCAGAATTGATGGATTTTGGAGCCTCTAGCCTGTATACTCACGTCAGCATTAAAGAACCAAACCAAACTAAAATCCAAAGAGTGTGCAAAAACGTTACAATGCTAAGACGGGGGTGCTGATCAGACTGGGGTCCAGCCGTCTCCTACATATATTGGCCTGGGACTTAGGCCTATTAGAGCCTGTCTCCACCTTGAGCAACCAATCTACTGCAGCAGGGTAGCACATCTTTGCAAAGCCCTCCACAAAACGGTGGTAAGTATGATGCAAACCCCAGAAAGGATCTTAGTTCCTTTGTTGTGGTTCGACTGTTTCCATTATGCTACTGTTTTGACTTTGCCTGGATCTGTGGCTGCTCCTGAGGCAGAAACAACATGACCCAGATATTTGACCTCTCTTTGAAAGAAGTGGCATTAATATGGTTTTAACTTGAGGTGGTTACTGTGCAGACAGTTAAAAACGAGTTCCATGGGTTTCAGAGTGTTCGTCAAAAGAGGTCGAAAAGATGATTGTCATCTAGATAAAGAAGGAGTGTTTGAAAGCTTTGATCTCCAAAGATCCTCTCCATCAATTAAACTCAAAGAGTCCAAACGGTGTACAAAATGCTGTCTTGGCTTTATCCACTTCGGCCACTGGCACTTTGTTGTAACCATTGGCAAAATCTAACGTTGAAAACCACATCTATGCGAGGGAGTGTGTAAGCCTGTTTCCTTGTCTTTGCATTCAAGAGCCGGTAGTCAACACAGAGTCTAAGGTCTCCCCTTTCTCTTTGCACGATAACTATAGGCAACGAGTAGGGACTAGAGCTAGGTTTCACAATTCCAGTCTCCAACAGCTGCTGGATATGGGCTTTGACTCTGATCGTTCTGGGAAGGGGGCAGTGCGATGGTACAGTATCTCTGTCTGATGGGGATATCATCAGTGAGATGGACCTGATGCTCTACCAGGGTGGTACACCCTATATCACCCTCCCCCTGACCGAAAGCATTACTGTGCTTCTGTAATAGCTCCTTTACTTGATGCTCCTGATCTGCAGATAGGGCCAGGATATGTTGGAAAAATCAATTGAGGGAGTGTTTTTCTATCTCTGATGACTGAACTATGGCAAATTGTTCTCCACTACACCCTTCCACAATGCTCACTGAACACCGTAAAGACATAACCTGAACAATATAGAGTGCACCCAAAATGGTGTGCGGTTGCAGCCACATGTCTTGTAAACTCACACTAGCCGAAGGGAACAAAGTAATGTTAAGAAGTACTAGAGGTCATAGATGTTAAGAAGTTCAGGTACTATTTCTATAATGTTACACATGTAAGATTGTGTAAATGACTGTTTATCTAACTATGTGATATTCTTCTCAGTTTCTTCTAGACAGTCCAAATTGACTGGTGTTGCCCACACTGATGCTTAAAATGCCCAGGCTGTCGAAAGAACGTGTCAGGTAAGTATGGTAACCTTGCGTTCCCTGAGGAGGGAATAGAGCGTCTCGTCTGAGGAATTTCCAATGAATTGGGATCACACTAGGAAGACCAATTGCCTCTGAGATGAATTTAAACAAGCATGCATGCAGGACTTGCATTCTGCGCCCCGCCTGCCAGTGAGGGTATAAAGCAGAAGTGAGTGCACATGCATATGATTTATGCTGAGGAGCCGGACAGTGTCCAGTCCTGTGCGAAGGTACAGCAAGCATGGCGAAAGGACCAGAGATGTCTCCATTCCCTCCCTTTCGTTCGGGATCTCCTACGTCTCCGCTTGGAGGAATTTTCAACAAATTTGGATCCCTAATAACATACAATGATGCTGGCCCCTTCCAGCGCCCAGCTTAGCTTCCTGCCAAAGCAGTTTATTCGTTTTCTTTACGGTGGGAGCTAGCTAGGAAGAATCACACTGCAGTTCCGCAAGACCCGCTCAGTGGATTTGGATAACACTGGGGAAGCATGCCCAACCTGTCCTACGGGAGTTGTTATTAGACTGACTATTAGACTATTATTAGAGCTAAGTTCCAACTGCCAGTTCCCGTCCATGAGTGACAGAAACAGATGGAAAAAGAAAGATTCTTCACTCAGCCCTCCATGTGGGCAGCCATCTCTGGGTCTTCTGGGTCATCCGTCTCAGGGTCGCTTACCTCTCCTCTTGCTGGGGGGCTCAGACGAACTCCGAGCAGGCTGAGGACCACCCTTGTGGCCGGCACCCTGCTGCTTAGCTGGCTGCTGCTTAGGCTGGGCAGGGGCGGAGGTGGCAGGAGGGTGCCCTTGGTGAGCGGCCGTAGGCACAGCCGATGGGACGGGGCAGCCACAGCCTGTCTCCAGGGCATGGTGTGTCTGATCACCTCTGACTGCTTTTCAGTGCTTGAGAACTGTTGGGCGTAGCTCTCCACCGCATCGCCCGAAGAGGCCACCCTGGAATATGGTGAAGTTCAGCAAACTATTCTTGTCCGACTCCCTCATATCAGCCAGGGTGAACCACAGGTGTCGCTCCTGGACCACAGTGGACATCGCCTGGCCCAGAGAACGTGCAGTGACTTTCGTCGCTCCTGGAGGTCCGTCGTCATATGCAGCTCTTGGAGGCACCCCAGGGTTGGTGAACGCGGCAACACAGTGGGGAAACTTCAGAGCACTGTGTGCACTGAACCAAATACCAGATGTGACAACATCTCTCTATAAAAAAAAGGCATGAAAAAAGGCAGATCGCGTGAAGCAACAGCTGTACCCAGGGAGATCACAAAGATCTGCTGAAGCACCGTCATACCAACACAGAGAGGTCTTGGAGAAACAGCAGACTGATTGAGACATGATGAGATACTAATCTTGAAGCTCCTGCATGCCAATATTCATTTGCTCCGTTTCAAATTCACTTGAAGGCAATTGGTCTCCGTGATCCCAATTCGTCTGGAAACTCCTCCGACGAGACGTCAGGAGTTCCTGGACGAAAGGCAACCAAAGTTAATCCCAAAAGCCAAAGCTCAGGGTTATAATTTATTATTTCTTCTTAATCATGTTTACGTTAATATTCACTTACTTAATTGAATATTCAATTGTTATATTAATATTCTACTATACTATTAAATAAAATATTGTTTGTTTGGTTTGGTTAATGTACAGGTAAAGCTTGATTTCAGTTATTCCTTTTCTCCAATCTCATTCTAGTTAAATGGTTGTTCTGTTTCTTGAATATTGTTCTATTCTCTGAGTGTTGCAATTTTTTAATGTAGTGATTCAATAAAGAAAACCTTGCGGGATTAGAAACTGCCGTATTCGCCCCTGCTGCAACTTCGACGTGACATATTTCTGACTCTTTGTCTCGAAATTTTTCATTTTTAATATTCTTATGGTATGATGACCTCTTTTATATGTCAAAAGCTCAAGCCAAATTTGATTTCTCAATTCACATGACCCCTTTAAGGCTGGTCAGTAAATGCCCAATGTTACTATTGGCTAATGTCCTTGCATAGGAAACAGTATACTGTGTCAGTGTAGACAGCGTCAGTCATTATTATGGCTTCTATTTACTTAATATGCTAGCTCACATCCAGTGTAGGCAAATACCAGATGTTAAGCAAATGAACATCAATGTGCGATGATACATATATTTGTCATTGTCTTCCTCTGGAGGCGGGCATATGCAAATGTCCTCTCCTTATACATTCACAGGGTTACTCACTCAAAGCATATGCGTTAATTGTTACAGAACTCTGCTTACGTTAATATATGCAAACTGCAATGCATAATGTCCTGTTAATGATGAGAGAAAAAAACACCGCTTGATATAGTTGAGGAACGAATTTATGCTTGTTTTCTATCCAAGAAAAACTCACACAGAGAAATCAGCATTTTAATTTTGACACTCACCTTACGGCTATCCTTCAAGATCCTATCCTAGCATTCTAGATGTGATGTTTTTATTTGTTTTATTAAACATGATATTGCACACATGCATTAATATCGCTGGTGAATTTGACCCAATTGCATTAATTTCAAAATGTGTAATACAAACTGTAAAATTAAAGATGTAATATGATACACAGGTGTTTTGCCAGATGAGATGTTTATCTATGTGTCATCTTTTTACTCTTTTAATTCATTTTATAACTATGCCATATATCTCTTTCATTTATTTTATAACTGTTCTGAATTTTCCTTGCTTTTATTTTGTGATTATTTTAATCCCTTTCTGTGAAAGCGCTTTGAATTGCCATAGTGTATGAAATGCGCTATATAAATAACCTTGCCTTGCCTATTTAAAATGTGAGACTGTGAAAATGGGATTTGGTGTGAATACTATTGAGATGACTCTCGCTGTGTCTAATGTAGTGTGTGATATTTGGATGGTGTGCTTCAGTGAGTCTGTGAGTCTGATTTAATCCTTGTCTTCTCCTATGTGACTTTTATATAGGGTCCCAAAGAACCACTACACATGAAATCAGGAATGAATGACAGGAACTCTGGGCTGTTTCTGAGTGTCCACAATGTTTCATATTTAAAGAGAGCAGTGACACGATCATGTAACTTTAATTTATATTGTTTACATATCCAACACTTTCAAACTTTTAAGGCATTTGGTTAAAAAAATACAAGAAAAAAATAATCACACAAACAAGCAGAAAACTGGTGATTAAACATTCCTGAAATATTCAAAGCAAACTGAACATTGAATATATTTGTCTTTGGTAAATATACAATATTAATTATGAGGAGAAATGTTAGCCCTCTATTATAATTCACATAATTATTCTGCCCAACTAGTTTTTACTTCTTTTTTCAAAGGTATCAAAATCATTTATCAATGTACACTCTTATACATTGATTGAAAATACACTTCCATTATTATTAATAATCTTAAATACACTTAGTTGTTTTAAACAGATAAATACTTTTTAAAACAACTTCCAATTCAATACAAAATACATACGATTCTCTCATATAAATTCTATTTACAAGTTCTGGAGGACACACACACATTCTCACACACAGACTGGTTCTTCTCTCTCTCTCTCTCTCTCTCTCAAACACACACACACACACTGCTTTTCGATTCTGTCACATTTTTAACAGTAATACATTCAAGTACATCTTGCAACTTGACAATGTTTCAATAACAGATCTAGGTACATAAAGTGTTTTGGTAATTACAGGTTTCTTTGCAAATGGAATACAACTAATGAATTTCTAAATACTGCAAGTCAATGTATTGAAGAATCTTTGAGACCTGAACGAGTTTCTTAAGCTGTGCCTCCCTTTGGTGGAAACATGTCCTTCTTCTATTAATCCCATAAAAATACATGACTGATGTTTTAGTAACTGAATGGACTAGAGCTGATGTGTGTTATGAGCAAAAACGTAAAGTTGCTTATTATAGTGCCACCTTTCAGGATACACAGCTTCCAATATATAAATATATAAATTTTTGATAATGGTCAGCCATTTTGAAATTTGATTGGCGGCTGATGGCTCATGTTCTGTTATCGAGTTTAGTTAAGTTTAGACATTTTGTTTGGCAAATAGATGACCACTCAACTTCTATCTTTCGTAATGGTTTGATGTATCAAAATTACTTGGATCTCTGTCGACCACATGGGGATTGGGAAGCGTTGGGAAACTGGTATAAAACATTTGTTACTGTTGTTGTTATTATTATTAGTGGAGATGAGATTGAAAGATGAGATTGTTCTTATTAAGCGTAATAGTTTATTAAGATCATATCACATTGTATGAGTAATCTTACTTTACTGTGAGAACCTCAGGCTGATCATGGATCCTGATGGCATGTTTGAGGTTAGCACTCGAGGGATACTCCAGCTTTATGTGAGATGCATCAGCCAAACACCAGATCTGACGACATTAGCTCTGAGATCTTGATGCAATTTTAAAGGGAAAGTCTGCTGAGAATGAGGACTTTGTTGGTTGTACTGGGATCCATTCTGAAGATTCAGTTCAGGATGGCCTACCCTGATTACAGTCTGATAGGTGAGGGCCTTTTATAGGTGTTTTATTTTCACTTTGGCAAAATATCCCACCCATCAAATGCTCTTTTGGTAGGAAATTATGTGTGGTGGACATTGAAATCAAATCCGAAGTCTAACTCAAGCCCATGTAGTGGCATATGCTGATTTGTCTTCAGAGATTCAGATCGCAAGCCCAGGGGGACGAAGAGCATGTGATTGCTTTATGCTTAGGTCTCCACCCTGTAGAGTGAAACCGTGCCAATTACAGTTCCTTTGTATTAGAGTTGATGGCCATAACAAAAAAAAAAAAAAAAAAAATCAGGATAAATAAAGATTACCTGTCTGGATCAAGGTTTACTGTGGTTACGGAAAGCAATCTTGTGGCGCACTTGCAGACAGCCAACCTTGGGGGCACAGAACAATGGCTTGCCAATTTAATTTTTGTAGTGAAGCGCAATTCTTTTTCTGGAAAATAAACAATTTCCTGCTAGCACTTGACATTGAAGAGTGACCACCTTCAAGCTCTAGCAAAAAAGTGCGAAAGAATCACAGAATGTTCCCAAATGTTCAAAGTTTTCTAAATGCACATGATATAGTTTGAGATACAAATAGAAAATCACATTTATATAAGAGTATATATGAGTATTGGCCTGTGAGAATCGACAGTTGTTTTCCTATGTTGAAGTATATCTGCGGTTTTTGTGGAGATCTGGAGACTGGTACCGAGTGTGATTCAGATGCACAAGTGTGGGCTGAAATTGGACTAAGATTGTTTTATTTTAAAAACTTTGAGACTTTTTGTTGTAATAAATAGATCACCGTCCCCTACCTAAAAAAAACCCTGAATTACTAACTCATTGTCAGCTACCAATTATTAGACAGTCAAGACAGACAGACAGACAGTCAGACAGACAGACAGACAGACAGACAGACAGACAGACAGACAGACAGACAGACAGACAGACATATAGATAGATAGACAGACAGAGATATATATATATATAGATAGATAGATAGATAGATAGATAGATAGATAGATAGATAGATAGATAGATAGATAGATAGATAGATAGATAGATAGATAGATAGATAGATAGATGCTACAGTGTTCTGGATGTTTGCAAACTACAAAGTTAAGAGAAACAGTTCATATATTAAATTGTCTGGTTATTGGATGATACACCCATGACCATCGGAAAGGCAAACAATCATTTGGTCTCTCGTGCCGCTTACAGTCCCTCCGTGTGGCTGAATGACTGAAGCGTCAGACGGCCGTGGTCTGCTTGATGCTGTGGAAGCTGATGCGGGTGGGGGAGGTAGGGATGGACATGGCCCTCGCCACTCTGACTCGCAGTGCATGATGGTCTTGCCAACGGTGCCAACGCTTTCTGGCAGCAGAACGTACCTATGAAGGGCAAACATCCATTAGTTTATGGTATTTTAAATTCAGCATTTTAATTTTTCTGCATTGATTGTGGAGAAGAATCTTCTAAATCACTTGTTCATGTGTCGACTATCAAAAAAAAAAAAAAAACACTGAACAACAATGGTGTTCATGATTGGACAACACGTACTAAAAAAATAACACTCTGGTCTAAAACAATACTGAGGCATGTCTCAGGTTTGGCCAAAATCACTTCTACGATGCTTCTGGGAAAATTGAGATAAAAGTTTAAGTTTTTGACAAAAATGGCATTGCACACTTAGAAATATCTTCCCATCATTGAAGCATGGTGATAGGAGCGTCATGGTTCAGTGCTGCTTCACTGCCTGAGGGCCTGAACACTGTACAAGCATTGAAAAGACAATACATTAAAACGTATTACAGGAGAACTTCAGGAAAACTTTTCAAAGGGTCAACAAATTTATTCTTGCCATCATTTTTGCTATTTTATATAAACATGATGTGTATAAATGGGAGTGTCTAATAATATTCTACTCAGGACTGAGCCATAACTGAGGACTGACTTACTTTTAGCATCAGAACTAATCTTAGACGTACAGTGTCACTGTGTTATTGAAACAGTCTCATTCTGTTTCGATGTACGTTTTCATTATGTGGTTCATCTGTGACAGACAAGACATCAAACCACAAATACGTATTTAAAGGACAAGATGGACATTCTTGCAGTCTGCCTTCTCATGGACCAGCAGGAGCGTTCCTCGAGGGATTTCATTGATCTGGCATGTCTCAATCACTATCCTCAATGCTTACACCACCCTTAACAAGCGGTCCAAGGGATGCATTTACATTTATTTATCCTGACGCTTTTATCCAAAGCGACTTACAAATTGCTATGTCAGAGGTCGCACGCCTCTGGAGCAACTAGGGGTTAAGTGTCTTGCTCAGGGACACATTGGTGTCTCAAAGTGGATTCAAACCCGGGTCTCTTACACCAAAGGCATGTGTCTTATCCACTGCGCCATCACCACCCCATATGCATGCCCATTGCAGGTCCTCTCAGGGAGCAATACTTGGAGTGAAATTTGAATTGCCCCAAAGTCACCACCAGCCCCACACTGGACCCAGAGCCCAGCCTATCATCAGCCATGCCCATCACTGACTAAGAGCCTGAGCCCACTGAGCCCGCCTCGGAAACCAGAGGTGACGCACGTGCCCAACTCTGAATCAGGTGGCAACATCCATCAAGAAGGGCATCCTAGTGGAGTATGAAGGCATGCCCATACTCCTGCTGCAGAGGGTGAGCTGTGCCAGGTCCCAATGCAATGGTTTGAGGAAGAAGTCTCCTGTCGCTGCTGGTCCTACCCAGCTCCAAGTCTCCTGTGTCTCCGCTGAGCTCCATTCAGTTCCTTGGCTCCTCTCTCTGTTTACTCCACTCTGCTGGATGGATCTTTCGGTCTCCAGCTCTACCTTTGAAAATGGATCCCCTGGCTCTGCATCGGGTCAAACAGCCTGTCACTCCACCCTCGCCTTCAGTTCCTTGGCTCCTTGGCTCCTTAGCTCCTTGGTTCCTTGGTTTCTTGTCTCCTTAGTTCCTTGGCTCCTTGGCTCCATGGGTCCTTGGCTCCATGGGTCCTTGGCTTCTTGGTTCCTTGGCTCATTGACTTCTTGGTTCCTTGGCTCCTTGGTTTCTTGGCTCCTCCTCTGTTTACTCCACTCTGCTGGGCGGATCTTTCGGTCTCCGGCTCCACCTTTGAAAATGGATCCCCTGGCTCCGCATCGGGTCGCAGAGCCCGTCACTCCACCACGCCTTCAGTTCCTTGGCTCCTTGGTCCCTTGGCTCTATGGGTCCTTGGTTCCTTGGCTTCTTGGTTCCTTGGCTCATTGGCTTTTTGGCTTCTTGGTTCCTTGGCTCCTTGGCCTCTTGGTTCCTTGGCTCATTGGCTTCTTGGTTCCTTGGCTCATATGGCTTCTCTGGTTCCTTGGCTCATTGGCTTCTTGGTTCCTTGGCTTCTTGGTTCCTTGGCTCATTGGCTTCTTGGTTCCTTCGCTCCTCCTCTGTTTACGCCACTCTGCTGGGCAGATCTTTCGGCCTGAGGGTCCACCTTTGAAAATGGATCCCCTGGGTCCGCATTGAGGTCGCAGAGCCCGTCACTCCACCTCGTCCCATCGACCAGTCGAACTCCACCCGGGATCGTAGTCCTTGACCGCAGGAGCAAGTGGCATTCATTTATTCAGTTGTTTTCTTGTTTTGATGCCCACAATAGGGGTGTTGCTGCTACAAAAAATGATGTCACAATAGGTTAAGAATGCGATTTGTTTTGTTTATGAGGCTCCTGGTTTAACTTAACATCTTGGCTTTCATGCTCACTCTACTCAGAATGTTGCTTCTCACAGCATTGTCTATTATTAACATTTTCGGAAAACGTTTGATGATGACAAACGAAGACGATATTTTATTTCTACAAGAATTCAATTCAGGAATTTTCAGAATACAATAATTTAAATGCATGTACATGACAGTGAATTGTTATACCCTCAACAACTATTTGTCAAATGTTTTTGTCCCAGTGCCCAGTCTTCATTCAAGTGCAAGATTTGAAATTGAAATGGATAATAAAGCCAAATGGACTTGATTTTTAAGCCATCAAAAACACATGCATGTAATGGTTATAAAAAGAAAGAGCTTAGAAAAAGAACAATAAAAAAGAGATGGATGATTGCTAGGGGCTTTTCATTATAAAATTGATTCATTTAGTTGGTTCAGTCATGAGAGAGAACGTTGTTGCCTTCATCTAAAAACATTATAATATGTACGGGCAAACACGAGAATGACAGCTGAGTCACAGATGGCACTGATGTGATTTGGTTTGATGTTGACGGTCTAGATGACAGATCATCTTGAGTGTAAGCACATCATCTACATCTTGCCTCTGGGTCATAACAGAAATCCAAATAATTAACCCAAATAACAAATCAGATATAAAGAAAGACCATTAGACTGTAAAATAACATTCTAAAGAAAAAATAACCAACTGTGTAGTAAATTAGTTCAGAAGATATTTATTTAAACATGTCAATAAGTTATATCAATACCAAATGATGGTGATAATAATAAACACTAAGACTACTCTAAAATTAGTGCTGAATAATGTAGTTTTGCACAGAGGTGTGCCCATGGCAGTTCAGTGCTGCTGTCATCAAAGCAGACAGGGACTGTAGAAAAATAATAGAAACTAGAAGTCTATTGTCGTAACAAGTAAGCTAGATTAGAGTGAACCTCACTGTATTTATGAATGGATGGATGGCCATTATTTATGGTGATTTTATATAATTATCTTCTGTTAAGGGACATGAAACTGGCACAGTTATGTAGGAACAAACCAGGGACGTTTCTAAGGCATAGCTGGGGGGATGTAATGACACAGTTTAAGAAGGAATTGATTTGAGGTGCGACAGCTAAGCCTTCTCAACTCGTCCTCCAAGGGTCATTTCTGATTGTATGGTCCTGAAAGGAAGACGTTTTGTGTTGCGAACTGCCAAAGTGTATTTACCGTTCTCCTGACTGTTCTCCTGAGTTTGTTTGGTCTGTTCCGACACTTTCATCTTGAAATAAGACAATATTAATCTTTTGGAGAACGGGTATCATTCCTTATATTGTGTGCTGATGACTCACAGCATCTGGTTTCCCATAAGAGATGTTGGGCTCCCTATGTTGGACCAGATTGTGCATTGTTTTTTCCTTCCGTTCAGTTGCTCTGTTCAGGAAGGCACAAAGCAATTATTTGCCACTCATATCTCACGCCACCAAAGACGCAGCAGGTTTTCATTAGTCTGTGCACTCTAAGACGGCTGGTACCGCCTTGCACACAGTAGGTCTAGATGACTGCTTGGTTTGACCTTCCTTTCTGTATGCAACCTCTTGAGATAACCAAGAAAATCTTAAATTCTAGGGCTCCGTCTTTTAAGTCTTAAAAGGGACATATCATGCTAAATCCAATTTTTTAGCCCTTCATTTTGTTGTATATTTGGAGTGTTTATAAGTACAGAAAAGTTTAAATTATTCTCTTCAGTTGCTTTGTTTATATTTTTATATTCTGTTTTGGTCATATTTTGCAACCTGTTCAGATTTTTCTGTTCAAAACGTATTTTAAACATTTACGTCACAGTATTTGCATCGGAACTGACAAATAAGGACATCGACTACTGGCCCAACACTTTGAGCAATCCGCCATTATTATTTCTCGCTCCGATTTTGTAGTCCAAGCTCAATGATGCAGAAGTTATGAGAGGGCTAGTCAAAATGTTCAGTTGTTGGATGTAATGACCCACACGCTTCATTACACCGTCTCTCAGCATCAGAACCTCTTCGAAGTGTCTGCACTTCAAGGATTCCCACTTCAACAACCTCCGCCAGCGAGTCATGGGCACTCCTATTGCAGCGAAGCAAGTGCATTCTGGGAGTTGTTGTCTTTCATCCACATAAGCCAAAAATACCTTTTCTGGCTTTTCTCAGTCTAAAAAGCTCCTCTTCTACATAAATGTACCATTATAAATACACATTCATCTTTCCAGAGGTGGAATGACCCTTTAACATTAAAGACAATTCTCAGCTCAAAACTCACTTTAACACCAGCGAGTGTCTGAAATAACTTCTGATTGCGATCCGATGGAGATTCTGATCAAAGTGTGAAGCAAAAATATATTTATATACAATGCTAAATGCTAACCATTGTCATTATATTTACATACACATGATTATCAAAAATACCTGAGACTAAGAATGTAGGATTACAGGATTACACTTATTGTTATTTGGTTACATGTTACATCTGTCTCTTCCCTGTGCCTTTGTTGCTTCTCCCTGTGGCTCTGGCTGGAAGGATAACAGTATAATGAGATGGAGAGATCGCATACAAATGCTGACATCACATTAAAATGATGTCAAATATGATATTGTAATAGTGTTTTTTCTCAATGTGTATGCCTTTGGACTTTATTGTTTTGTTTATTGCTGTGATTAAGCAGACGTTGTGTGTATAAATAATTATACAGTTTGATTCATTGTGTTTGATGTGCACTCCCGATCTAATTCTGCTAGGTTCCCCGTGCTGGTGAAATGGAAAAATTATAATGAATGTAGGCCTAGTAAAATATATTTTAACTCTACAGATTTTCTTCCACAATGGAGAAAAAATGCACACATTGTATGTGGGCCAACTTTTGTATCTACACACACACAAATGATATTAGTTATTCTGTTTGGACAAAAAGTATGACAGATATGTCAAGCGAATGCTGAAGAGGAATCCTATAAGCAATAAACATGACCCCATTAAATGAGAGCCGTTTGCAGGGTGCTGATAAATTGCTCTGTTTGTCTTGTTGTTTGTGTATAAGCGAGTCAGGGTAAATAGCCTCCCACATAATAATAGACTTGGTGTCAGAGAACAGATAAGGTTACAGGGTGATACGGCTGTGGAAAGGGCCTACATATTTATAGTCATCTTTCATTTCTGTCCATCCATGAAATTATACTCATCATTGACTCACCTCTCCATTAAGAAAGCAGTAAAATACCGACACAAAAAATCCCTGTTAGAGAAAAACAAAACATAAACATCAGTTAAAATGTCACTTCAATTAATTTTGTTAAATGCAAGCAATAAAATTAAAAATGCATTAAAAATGTGAAATGCCACCATGATGGACACAATAAAAACACAAGTCTGTTGCTCATCAAAATGTAATATTTTTGGCCTTGTTCAGTATGTAAAGTGCCAGATAACGGTGGTTTGACAGCGGGTCTTGTACCACAGGTTTTTCTTACAGTAAAAAAATAAATAAATAATAAATCTCAGTCAGGAACAAAGCTCCATCCAAAAATAATTGGCACATGTTGTTGCTCAGGTGTCAGCTCCACTTCTGAGGACTGACTGCATCAAAGGTTGCTGAGAAATAATGTTCTCAGGGGAAACATTTCCTTTTTTCACACTGACGCACTTACAAGTTTCATGAGCGCAGAAGACGAAAAAGACTCCAGACCCCTTCAGACCCACTTAAAAGGTGACATAAGACCAATAATGGGTCCCCAACCATTTCTTTTGCAATATTGACATCTGTACAGTTCTTTCAGGTGTACATGACAGACACAATAATAAATAGAACTGCAACTACAGTACCAAGCACCCTAGAGATTTTATATTCAATGCACAAAAACAAAAGTAAGAGTACATAAAGCGTTTTAGAGATAGTGAGCGCTATACTTCAAATGTCTCTAGGAATCTACACTAAGAAGAAACAGGAATTAAGGCTACATTATTCAAAGGTTATTAACACATAAATTAAACTGACATTAAACATAACATTAAATTAAATGGAATGAAAACTGAACTGCAAAAATGTGTAGTAGCGATGGCAATTACAAATTTCTGTTTGAAGATACAGCCTAACATTTTTTATTATTATTTGATTGAGTTTTTTCACCTCAGGATATGTTGCTAATGATGTAAAATTGAGTTTTTATGAGTGCCATGATTGATTGATTACATTGAAAAGTCTTATTTACACATTATTTTTAGTTTGGTCTAGAGATCCTCTAGAGATAGCTTTGTTAAATCTCAAAATGGTAAACAAATAATATAGCTAATTATGTATCATTGTACTTTGCATGACCAAATGGATATGTAGTGAACAGCACATTCAGTTTTATTGTAAATAATTTATTTCTGACAGAAAGGTTTGCTACATTTCAATTGGATCTTCTTCAATGGGAAAGTCTATGCCGGGGTACTGGAGAGGAGAATACGGCCGATAGTGAAACCTCGAGATTCAGGAGGCACATTGTGGTTTTCGCCATGGGACACTGGACCAGCTCTATACTCTCTACAGGGTGCTGAAGGGTTCACGGGAGTTTGCCCAACCAGTCCACATGTGTTTTGTGGATTTGGAGAAGGCATTGGACTGTGTCCCTCATGGCGGCCTGTGGAGGGTGCTCCGGGAATATAGGGTCCGGGGTCCTTTGCTGAGGGCTGTCCGGTCCCTGTACGACCGAAGCAGGAGCTTGGTTTGGATTGCCGGCAGTAAGACTTCTCCCGGTGAATGTTGGACTCCGGTGGGGCTGCCCTTTGTCGCCGGTTCATAATTTTCATAATTTCTAGGCACAGCCAGGGGCCGCAGGATGTCAGGTTTGGGACCACACGATTTTGTCTCTGCTTTTTGTGGATGATGTTGTCGTGTTGGCCCCTTTACACCTGGGGCCTCATTTATAAAACTTTGCGTAGGATTTGCGTCAGAAGTGGGGTACGGATGAAACATAGGACGTGCGTACGCACAGAAATATTCGGATTTATAAAACCGTGCGCACGCACACGTATTTTCCCTTAATAAATCACGATCAATTCTAAATGAAGCGCAGCTTTTGCGGCTTCATGTCACGCCCATAGTTGCCTATAAATAGTCTGTGAAACGCCCACCAGTTAATATTCATCGATTGCAAAATAATGTTAAACACAGCGAGGAATTAAAAAAGCGTAACTTCACTCAATGTGAAGTAGAAGTTATGTTTGCAGAGGTGGAAAGAGGAGAAAAATGTTGTTTAGAGGGCACAGTGTGGGCATTACTAATGCCAAAAAGGCACTTGACTGGCAAAAGGTTACAGACGCCGTAAATGCTGAAGCCTCACAACCTCGGACTGTGGCCGAAATAAAAAAGAAATGATTCAGACAACAAAGTTCAGAAGCAAAAAAGCGTCCAGTCAATTAATTCAATCAGAAAGGTGGCCAAGGAGGACGATCTTAACTGAAAATAAACTCCACAATGAGGGAATTCTTGAATAGATAATATATTTTTCCACACCTTTTGTTGTGAAGATGATGCGTTCACTCCGATTCCTTCCATTTAATCGCCACATCTTCTAAGAGTACAAGATCAGCTATCGTGCGTCATTACGCATTGTGATGGGGCATTTTATTTCCATCCATTTAATTCTGCATCTGACAAGCTACAGATGTCGGTTATAATCTACTTGGAAATGGGAAATAGTTCAGCGCAAATGTAATTTCTTGCAGCTTTCTGAATGGGTGAGACATACGTCATTATTTTATAAAAAATAAAACAAACTAAAGGCAAATGCATGAATACCATGATTCCGTAGCTGATGAAGACATTTTTACCATGAAAACAACTTTCCCCAAGTGGACAAATAATACATCTATCTATTTATCGATCTATCTATTATATCTCTCTAATTATCTATCTATCTGACTGACTATCTAATTGCTATATCTGCTCTGTTAGACGGACACATTGGTGAGAATATCAGTTTTGTACATTATTTCGTTTTGTTTACCATCTTATTTATGAGGATGAATTGTATAACATGCCAATATTATTGCAGAACATATTTCACTTTTTGGAAATATGTGTTAATTTGCATTTCTGTTGCAGATCGATCAAACGGTGTTCGTGTAGGCTGTTAATTGTAAGACTTGCTTTGTGAAGTCTTCGTGTTATTTATGAGAGTCATTTATTTTACACAACGGTCTACAGTTTCACACACTTTCACGTGTTTTTTCCAACTGCCGACGGTGTCGCCATTTCTCATTTCACCCGTTTTTGTGCGTACGCCTGGGTCAGAGCTTGCGTGAAGGACCGCACATTTTACCGTCAAGTTTGCTTTTTATAAATACCATCTATTGCGTAGAGAGCGGCATACGCCTTCTTTTGTGCGTACGCAACGTTTATAAATGAGGCCCCAGGACCCTTCAGCATGCACTGGGACGGTTTGCAGCCGAGTGTGAAGCAGCTGGGATGAAAATCAGCGCCTCCAAATCCAAGGACATGGTCCTCAATCGGAAAAGGGTGGCTTGCTCAGGTTGGTGGAGAACTCCTTCCTCAAGTGGAGGAGTTTAAGTATCTTGGGGTTTTGTTCACGAGTGAGGGAAGGATGGAACGGGAGATTGACAGACGGATAGGTGCAGCTTCTGCAGTAATGCGGTCGATGTACTGGTCTGTTGTGGTAAAGAATGCAAACCTCTCTATTTATCTATAAATCTACGGTCCTACTCTCACCTATGGTCATGAGCTTTGGGTCATGACCGAAAGGACAAGATCCTGGATACAGGCGGCCGAAATGAGCTTCTCCGCAGGGTGGCTGGGCGATCCCTTAGAGATAGGGTGAGAAGCTCGGTCACTCAGGAGGTGTCAGCTGAGGTGGCTTGGGTATCTGTTCCGGATGCCTCCTGGACGCCTCCCCGGGAGGTGTTCCGGGCACGTCCCACTGGGAGGAGACCCAGGGGAAGACCTAGCACACGCTGGAGGGACTATGTCTCCCGGCTGGCCTGGGAACGCCTCGGTGTTCCCCCGGAAGAGCTGGAGGAAGTGTCTAGGGAGAGGGAAGTCTGGCCATCTCTGGTTAGACTGCTGCCCCCGTGACCTGGCCACGGATAAGCGGAAGAAGATGGATGGATGGAGGTATATATAGATGCCTTATTATTCCAATAGTAATTATTGATTAAATATAAGACACTTTTCATGCAGTAAATATGGATCTTCCAGATTAATTTGAGGAGTGCTGGTCTTGTCTTGGTCTCCAAAACACTCTGATCTTGGTCTTGGTTTAGGTGCTCTTATCTAAGGTTGGGTACCGAAACTTGGTGCCAATAGGGAACCGGTTCTGACGTAAACGGTAGTAACCAGACCCGAATAAGAACTTAAAATTTCGGTGCCTGATTTTGGTGCCTGAGTCTCTGTGTTCATGGGGCGGCACACACGCACCGCACTATACGGTTTGGAGCACAGTCTGTCTTGCTGATTTGAACTAATTTGCAGTCATCCGGGAGCTGTTATCAATATGCGGGAGACTCCCGAAACATCTGCTGATAGCGAGGGGACCAATGAAGATGGCGAAGACAAAACGCTCCAAGGTTTGTGTGCATTTCACGTGTAAAATTACGCATCAGAACGATTGTCTGAAGCTCATGTAGAATCACGATTCGCGCGCCTCGACGCTCACGTCATCCAAATATATTCATCATCTGCTCCTCAGTATTCTCTGCCGAAAAGAAAGCTTGTCGGCAGCATGAGGAGTGTGGTAGCGAACTCGGCGTCTCGTTCCTTATTCAGAGAACATGTGTTACACCAGTAACCAGACGTTCTCTTTCAGACGTTTACTCAAATCTGCGTAGCTAAGATGCAGTGGGAACGAAATCGCGAACTCGCCAAGCTAAGACCTGCGTAACTAGTACAATGACCAGATAACTTACATGACTGATTCAAGCAGACAAAACATGGGAACCTGTAGCCATGTCGATATTAGATTACCCTGGTAGTAATCTCTATTAATGTCCAGTATTATTGCATTGTTTGATTCAATATTGTTTTATTTGATATTATGTAAAAGTGAATTTTTTTATTTTATATTGGTTTATTTATTATTACGATAGGTTCCTTGTATTTAAAGATTTAAGTTAACATTGTGTCCAGTTTGGCCCTGTAAATAAAGAGATATTATTTTTTGAGAAAGTGTGTGTGGTTTCGTTTTCTTACGTACCGTTTCAAGAACCGTTTAGGCACCGTAACCGTTTAAAAAATACATAGTACTGGTATTCCGATAAAACCAAACCAATACCCAACCCTAAGTCTTATCCCACTTTGCATTATTTGTCTTTATTTGAACAACATGTATTTGTTAAAACAACATTAGCAACAAGAAAACACACTTGTGATCGTTTTGCACTTCCTCACAACCAGTTTTGTGTGACACTTTACATTTGATGTGATTTCATTTAAAGAACTATCTTTCTTCTTCGGGTTTGTTTTCAGTTACATATATTAGGGTTTTAAATGTTGCATCTCATTTTGTTTGAATATTAATGTGTACTCCATTATTTTACTGCTGTGTTTGTTTCCAGATATAGTTCTGAATTTGTATGTATGACAATGTGCACCATATATATATATATATATATATATATATATATATATATATATATATATATATATATATATATATATTTGCCTCAACGTTTTATACACATTTCCTTCTAGAACCGTCTATTTTTTAAATAAATAATGGAGACTTGCTGCATCATTTTACCACACATAGTGCAGAAACTCTAATAAAATATGTCCTAACAAGGGAATGGACTCCCACATAGCCATTATTCCAGCGAGGGCCAGCTGATGTTGAGATGCTTGATGTGCCTACACTCATTTCAACAGCTGGATAATTCCCAGAGAGCAAACTCTCGCCCACACTAACTGTTGACAGCAAACTGCAACATAGCAGATAGTGCTCCACACAATGACAAACATTACATAAATCTGTATGATATAATCAGCTTCAGAAAATTGGTTAATTAGTGACAGACACAGCTGGCAGAATTAGGACTCTAATTGAAAGCTGTTTGTGATCTTGTTCCAAAGTCAAAGGGTTTTTGGTGAAATGTTCTGACATAAAATACATTAATAACCCCCTTTTTTAAAGCTTTTACTCATCTTGAAATAAGCTGGTGCTAACATGGCTAAACAGGAGTACAGAGGCTGACTGGGATATTAAATATCCTCACACAAACAGGAAGATTCAGCCACACCAGTCCACTTTCACAGCCTTGTGTTTATTTCTGACTCAAACTGTTATATAACACTGTCTTTTAAACAAAGACTGTGTTGAAGCTGAGTTATGGAGATAATTGGTGTTGTAGCTTCGTGTATACAAGCCTATGTTTAGCTTTAGACTTCTGCTGAATCTGATTCACGCATCAAAATTCAGTTCCATTTGTCTAGATTATCACGATGAACAAAACCTTGTTAAGGATTTTTAATATTTTTCATTGGCTTTAGAATTATGGAGGACTATAAGCTCCATTACCAACAAAAGATTGTGAAATGCACGTAAATCATGGAGCTTATATTCTGCACTAATTCCAAAGCCAATGGAAAAATCCTATTGGGTTTTTGTCAAAGGAACCAATGTGATGCTACCTTATAGGCTGACCTAAAAAATATTTCCAGCATTGTGTTGTACATGGAAATTATTTTTTTTGAACCAATACTGAAGTCTTATAGAGACACACTAATATGCATACAATTGGCCAACGATGTTCTAGCTCAATGGTATTCCAGTCCATTCTTATCCCAAGGCGTCATACATCCAACACACATGGCACCCTAGCGTCAATATGAGACACAAATATCTATGGGCCAGAAGATCGCCTCCTAGTGGTCTAAGCCTAACCCTACCCCAGACCTAAACTTACCCAAATCCAGAAGATTTTCACAGTGGCACAGCAGTGCACGAGGAGGGTCAACATTAACCAGTGTGCTGATGCAAAGTGTGGTGGTAAACAATATTCCTCTTTTCAGTTTCATTTCCCCATCCAATAAATGTTATCATAATGTAAAATAAAATGCTGACAGTATAGAGAGTGAGGAAATAATCAGCACTATCGGTTCACTCATTCTGTCTAATTGTTATAATGGTTGGGAAGGAAGTTGTGCACTTTTTCAAAACAACAAAATAATTGGGTTCCTCACTGAATGAGTGTTTAGGGGACCCTGAATATTTCATTTACTCACAGTCGCTGAGCCAAGAAAGAAACTCGTGGTGGTTCTGTTTGATTTCCAATACACGTTTGTTTTCAACATAAGATCTCTGATTGACCAGACAAATGTTTTCCTGAGAATGTTTCAGCAGTTATCATGTGTGTTCCCCACTTTCTGTTGATCCAGCGAGCCAAACATTTTGTGAATGAATCATTCTTTTGTGTCGTCTCTTTATTTTCAGTTCATCGGCCAAATGGGTTTGCAAGAGACTGAATTGGCACAGCTTTCTCCTCTTGAATCATCTGAAAAGCTTTCTGTCTTTAAAACAGAGAGTATGGAGATACTTTAAGAACAAACAGCGCTGGATGAAGTAGATATTCACGCTTTGAAATAGAAATTTGTCTTCTTGAGCGGTAAATTTAGGCCAATTACACCAAAGGTGTATTTTTTTGTTTCTCAGTTGTTTCTCGATGTGAACATGCACTAGACTGAATGCTTGCTGATTTCTACTGTTCTCGTGTAGTGTTTTAATATCAGAGCAGGATTCGTCTTATAGATGTACGCAGAGTATCTATATGAATGCCAGGCATTGTTTTTAATATGAACATACACTGATTGATTTTAGAGTTGGTTTTTGCTAAATTTCGATATTGTGTGATTGCAGTTTTCAAATCAAAGCTCAGATCAAGAAAGCAACCTGCCAGGATAGCAGCATCATGCGCGCCCCTGGTTTTTATTAGGCAAACTGAAAGGGATCAAGATGGATAAACCTGCAAAGATTTCTGGGAAAGGGCCTCCAACCCAGTTGCCTTTTTGATGTGGAGACCTTTGAAAAGCTTAACATTCTCACCCAGTCTCATTTGTGGCTCAAGTACAAAATCAGTCACAATAGCCCCAATACATCACTACAGTCATAAGAGTTAACATCCAACCTACAGTAAAATACTTTTTTACTCATACAGTATGCATACTTACTTTTAGGAGTTAAATTGGTTATGCACTTTACCTTAGACCACAACTTATTTGAATTTTTTACTCAAATCACTATCAATTATATGTCTATGATGCTTATGTGTTTATAGCTTTTTCTGAGTCAGTTTTTTGAGTCCAGGGTCTTTTTGATTAAAAGCCAAGTGTTTCAGGTTTATACACTCTTTAATGTCCTTGGTGATATTAGGCTTATTGTTTGGAAAACATTTAACCTGTTTTTTAGACCTGATTTCATTATGCTTGTTTTAGGGCTCAATTGACTTCAGCGATGTGCAGTATATACACATTAAAATAATGTTTTAACCCAATTTTGGGTAAAATATGGACAAACCCATCCATTGGGCTAAAAATGTAATTTAAAAATGTAACCCAATGGTCCATATTTTACCCAAAATTGAGGTTAAAACAACCTAGCATTGTTTAGAGTATATGAATATGTGGCCCTTCATTGTGCTCAGATACGTTAGCACATACCATAGCACTTTTCCAAAATATTATATGTCCCTTGCATTACTATTTCACATACTGTTGAAACCCAGGAAGAGAATCGTCAAACATGACAGTGATTTCTAGAACCTAAAACAAACAGAAGAGCAGTTTGGGGTGTGTTGCACACACTGGACTCCTGTATCACAACTATTACTACGGTTTCCATCCGGAGGCACATACACAACGTAGATGATAACATTGCCAAACTCAAGTGGCAAATAGAAGGGTTTCAGAGCTAAAGCAGAACAGTTCCACATCCTCTGTCACTTATCAGTCTCCCACTGTCTGGGTGTGGTGCAGGCAGAGGAACCAGATGAGTCCAGATTAACAACAAAGATCATTTTTAATTCTAAATACAGGTAAGAAGACAGGACCATGGGCCAAGCACAGGCTAACATCAGGACATTGACCAGAGCAAGAACTAACTGAAACAGAGTGAACTAAATACACAGAGGAATCAAACATAATGGGGTGAAAACAGGTGATACACGATGAACATGACGATCAACAGGTGGATGATGGCGGGAGTCGAGTTCAGGTGAGGAGACAAGAGGATCTTGGGAAGTGTAGTGAAGAAGACGCAGACAGAACGGTGCAGATGGCGACTGTGACACCCACACAGTAACACAACCACACCATCGATCGTGAACTTAAGCACAGGCCGCACCTTGGCAGGATTTTCCTGACCGGTCCAAGTTTCTGACAGCATGCACCAATGTAAAGCCATCTGCCTCAACATTAACATCTGCCACAGCCATGATGCATGCGACCCGGTAATCATAACAGGCCGTCAATCTCCTCAGTAATTGAACATTTTTTCTCCCGTAATGAAATGGCATTGAACAGGAAAATTAATTGCAATCACCTCTCCCTCCTCACGCTGAATTCTGCCAGTGTTTTGCTTCTAAACAAACATCCGCTGCTGCCCTTAAGAAAGTTTAGGAATAAGGTTAAGTTATTGCTCATAAGTTTAGCGGGATATTTTAACGCATAGCTATAAGCTACTACCTGGGCCTCATTTATAAAACTTTGTACGGAGATTTGCGTCAGAAGTGGCGTATGGATGGAACATAGGACGTGCGTATCGCACAGAAATATTCGATTTATAAAACCGTACGACAGCACATCCAATGCATTTTTCCCTTAATAAATCACAATCAATTCTAAATGTAGTGCAGCTTTTGCGGCTTCATGTCACGCCCATTTGCCCATAAATAGTTTGAAACGCCACAAGTTATTCATAATAAAATTGTTAAACACAAGAGGAATCGTTATTCACTCAACGTGAAATAGAAGTTATCTGCGAGGTGGAAAGAGGAGAAAATGTTTTTTGGAGGGCACATGTGGGGCATTACTAATTGCAAAAAGGCACTTGAGTGGCAAAAGGTTCAGACGCCGTAAATGCTGTAGCCTCACAACCTTGGACTGTGGCCGAAATAAAAAAGAAATGGTCTGACATCAAAGTTTAGGCAAAAAAGCGTCTCATCATTAATTCCAATAGAGGTGACAAGGAGTAGGCGGGAATAAGGAGAGCTGTAAAGACGGATTCACTGCTACTTTTTCTTTGCATGATTGTGTTTATGGGATTACAATGTAAGCATGTCTGTGATAGTTTCTTTTTAAAGTCTTATTTTTTAATAAATTTCCTTTATTGTAAGCAGCGCCTTTCCCCTGTCCCTGAGCTGAGTGGCTTTCCTGGTCTATGAAAACACTCCCTCAGAAATGACGCTCATCAGCTCAGATCCTTCTTGGGCCAGTGTGTCTTTGTAATTTGGCTGGCTGTGCGCTCACGATCTCCGGAATATGCCAGCCCGTCTACATTACAAATTCACATATAGGCACTTTGCAAAAGCGTCGTGCTAGATGTGCACAGGGTCCCTTTCACGCCAAATGAGACGTGAAAATGAGAGCGGGCAGGAGGCGCCTGCCTGACTGGCTCCTAACCCTACCCCAACCCCATACCTAAACTTAACCGTCTCATTTGGCGCTAAAGGGGTACCCTGTGCGTTGTACTGTACGCTTTGCAAAAGTGTCAAAATATGGCGCCTTGGGGATCAGATGCGTTGGGAGATCTGACGCCCCATGACCTTTACGGGCGGAGCGGAACGGCATGCCAAAGGTGGATCCAGTAGGTGGACGGTGGATACACGTAAATAATGATGTGGAGAACTGCAGTATGCTAAAGTGCAGGGGCAAATGTGGAGGTCTTAACTTCACACACTTTAGGTGTTTTTTCCAACTGCTGGCAAATACCGCATTCATTTCACCCGTTTTGTGCGTACGTGCGCACATTTTACCGTCAAGTTTGCTTTTTATAAATACCAACTATTGCGTAGAGAGCGGCGTACGCCTTCTTTTGTGCGTACGCAACGTTTATAAGTGAGGCCCCAGGTATAGGAGATGGCGTTGTGTTCAGACCCATGTGCAGGGCCTAAAATTAACAATTGTCAAGCGCCAAATCCAAGAAAAATCGGCGTTGGCGAGTGTATGAAACTGTCACCAGTAAGCGCTAGACCTGAAAGTGTGTCTCTCAGACAACGCTTGAAGTTGAGCTCTCTTTCATGTCTTCCTGCGCTTGAATGGACAAATCATTAAAGTCCCTGTAAAGGCAATTCTACAAAAAACTCTAAACACATTATAAATGTTACATATGTATTACTAAACATATTAAAAAGACTGTGAAATACTGAATTGTGGAGTTAGACAGTTTTTCACCATTGCTATTTTCCGGATTTTTTGGGCGGGGCTAAAACAGGGCTCAACTATCGCACTGGAGCCCTGAGCTCGTGAGACACGCCCCTACCACTGAGGCTGGCCCAAGCACATTCGCATCAGTTGCAGCTCGATTCGTCGAGTTACTGTCAATACACTATTAGTTACTACAACCTACAGTTTGCTTGCTAGCTATGCTTTCGACACAGAAATGCATAGGCTACTGCCTGGATGCGATCATGTACAAAACAGATTGGTGTCTTTATTTCAATTTCCTAAAAATGATCACATCAAGAAGAGGTGGGTTAATTTTGTGTAGAGCCAACCTCGATGAAGAGCTGAGGATCACCGCCAACTCCCGCCTCTGTAGTGATCATTTTACTCAGGATCATTTTATAAAATTTCCTCAGAGACAACTGGGATTTCACTGATAATCCGCTGTTACTGGTGAACGGGCGCCAAACGACTACCTCTCGGCCTCGGCCTTCATCCTGCCGTCCCGAAAGCAGTGTCAGCTAGGCACCTTTCCCGCTAGTGGGCGTGGTTTCAGCGCAGCCAGTGGACACGCCCCAGCATTTGAAAGCGGAGAATACTGCTCATTATTTCAAGATTTTAATAGCTTATTTTATGTACTTGCTGGCTTTTCTTATCATTCAAATTTGGCTGGGTGGCTAATAACACATTTTTCTGTGGTGTGACAAACTCAGAACACATACTTAATTTTGACTGGGACTTTAAAAATGATGTCGAAAGAACGCCCGTCTCTTTCAAGTATCCTAGTGAACATGTTGGTTAAGGCCTGTTCACACCAGGGCGAATTTCATGCGGGAAATCACCAACATTTAACGCATCATGACTAAACAAAGGGCGCCAATGTGAGTGTGCACACCGACGTGTAAAATGCCACACGTAAAAGCGTCATTTAAAAAAAGCCCAGGGTTTTTTTTTGTTTCACGTGCCACATCAAAAAACATCTGACCAATGAGATTGGTGCTTTTGCTCACGTGTTTGGAGCTTCCTGAGCTTACAGTAAAACACAACTTGGGGGTGCTCAAACACAAAACGGTCTTGCCGAGCACATATACGTAATGCCAAAGAGGATATACGCCTCGCCGTTACACAGCCAGGAAGAAATCAAGAGGAGGAAGATTCGGAGGCAAGATGAATGTAGAGCTTGCTGGTCTCGTTGGTGTTGGAACATAACAAACTATATGACAAATGTGACAACGATTACAAACATCTTGATAAAAGAGAACTGTATGGAGTGGTATTGCAGAGCAAATAGGCGCATCTAATCTAACCCTAACCAGAAATCGCTTGGGTGTGAACACTAAAAGCGCATTGAAAACGCTGGCGGATAACGTGCGCTGATATTCCGTCCCGGTGTGTACGCGGATTCAATGTCTTAACGCGAACACAAAACGCATGATCCATGTGTGCATTGCATTCTTAAAGTGACAGCATCCTAATAATCCTGCTGCTAAATGTTAAGCTCAAACAACAATGGACAAAGAAAAATTTCACTCTGCTCTTGAACTTTAAAAAAGGAGAGGAAGACTGTGTGCAGTGTTATTTATTTGATTAGCCTACTTTATTAAATTTTGGTACCTGAAAACTATTAGAACTGCATGAAGAGCACTGTTTATTTTATTTGTGTGTGTTGTATTTCATTTATTTGTGCTTTTGCGTTTATTATTGACTGTTTACTTGTCTTTAAAAAATGTAGGCTATAACAATTTATATTAGATCGTATCTAGTAGTTTTAGCTGTGGTGTACAAAATTGGAATAGAGGATTGTGAATTTTGACATGCCATAACTGCCAGTTTTTGTTTGAATGGCAGGTAACGAAATATTGTTTTGGCTGGTAAATTCTGGTGTCATCGGCCATTGGCAGGTGTGGCAACATTGTCGTTTTAGGCCCTGCCCATGTGCCTCCAGAGTTTGGCTCATAACAAGCTGAAACAAAGCGATTCCCCACACAACACCATAACTGTAGAATGATTTTGTGACCCGAGCATGAGAAAGTAGGGCCAAACCTTGGATGAGAATAAATGGAGTCAGTAACAGAAGAGGGTGTAGTCTCCACTCTCCAGGCCTCAACCATGGCTTTCAGATGTGAGATCTCAGATCTGTCCATCCTCACCAACACATAGCAACCCCTAAGGTCTGGAAGAAAAATTGAACCAATGCCAGAAACACATCTATCATCTCCAGAGCAATTAATATGAGCCAGTTGAGATAATCATCTTGATAAACCGTGCCTCAACCCCATCATCAGAGGCATCTGTTGTGTTTATCTTTTAGTGATCAGATTGCTCCTGAGAGCTGAAGTCTTCAACTCTTCCAGCTCCAACACACCTGAACCAGCTGGTAGAACCAAAACAGGTATAAGTGAACTTTGCAGGACAGTGGGTTTCCAGAAGCATTGTGAAGACCTCTGACCAAGACCCATAGTGCCAGACTCTCAGCGTAAGTATCAGAATTGTTCCATTGTTTGCTACACATAAAAAATGTTTCATCTATATTATACATTTCTCATTCACAGTAAAGGCCTTGATCTAATTCTAGCGATATCGAAGAATGTAATTTCTGACAACATTAGGCCAGAATGAAGATCCTTTTTTGATCATTTCTGGAGTCTCGGCAAAGCAACCCTTCCAGAAAGTTCACTTCCGGCTGGTACACTCCTGAGACACACCACTGGTCTGTGGCGGCTCGTCTTTGAGGTGTAATCTCCTCTGGTTCATTTCTTCTGTTCAGTCCGTCAAAGTCAGACGTACACGAGTAACTGTAGAGATGCTTTATAGCAGAAACTATAGTAGAAGTTGTAATTTTAATTGAAAGAGACAACACTTTTTTCATGTTTAACACAGTAAAGCTGCTTGCTTTTTAACAGTGGTTTGTATAAAGTGGTATATAGATAAATGTGCCGTGACTTTACTGCAGTGCCCAATCTCAGAGCTGGTGCAGACATCCACATCGCTGTGATCAGATGCTTTCTGAAAGCTGTTTCTCACCGCTGTCATTGTGTGTTTGTTTCGTTATTGAGAGGGAAACGTGCAGCACATATTCACAGATTCATCTCAGCGGTGTGGGTTACTAGCAATGATCTTAAAATGATTTTACCCTCGTTCATGTGCCAAAACTCTGGCCACAGAAAGTTATTACAAAGTAGCAAAAAAGTATTGAGTCGTAGCCTACAAAGCGGAGCTCTAGAGCAGGGGTTCAAACCGTTCAAACACGGCGCTCGCGTGCTAGCATTAGCTTGTGACTTGATACGAGATAGCTCGCCAAGAGGCCGTTCATACACCAGGATTGCACGCTCAAGTTCATTGAAATATAGACGCGTCGCATCCACAGCGAGATTGGATGCGAGAAAATCTCACCATTTCAGATCCAGAATGCCTTGCAAACGAACCGAAGAACCAATCAATCAGCCCCTTCCGTAACAACATTGAAAGCTCAGTCAACATGAAGGATCGCGGTGCACCCAAACACTACCGGTGTTTTCTCTTCTCCGTGAATAAATCTTGTAGCAGACATAATGCTACAGCAAGCGTTTCTCGATGGTGGAAATCCATAATTTGGTTACTAAAACGTCTTTGTCGCTATGGAGAGGGCAGTGCATGGTTGAATAGCAACGACAGACGCAACAGGAAAATTGGCCCAAATTTTACTATTAATAACAAAAGATAAGGGGATGTGAATGTCAGTAATTTATCATTTTTTGACTCATATTTTTATAAAAGATCATTTAAAGGCTGAAATATACGTGAAATATGACTTCAGCTGTTGCAAGACACTCCTTTTAAAATCTGGCCATCATTTTTAATGGTATTTTAATGTTTATGTAAACAAAAAGTGCATATTCATGCTAATTTTATGTGCTGGGTTTAGACATACATTTGGCAAATTGATTTCATAGTAATCATGAAATGAAATGTTCATGCCATTTAATCTCTGGGTATGATCAACTAAAATAAACTATAATTATGTTTTTACAGTATAAAATGCAAAGTACAAATTTCACCTACACACACACACACACACACACACACACATATATATAAATCATTTTTTTCAGAATATTTTCTTATTTAAATTTTTGGTAATGTGTTGTGTAGGTCTTAAATTTCATTGTTTATGGTTTTAAAAAGGTCTTAAATTTGACTTATTGAAACCCACAGAAACCCTAGTACAGATTTTCAACTAGTCTGATTTACTATTGTGAGTTAGTAAGGCATACACTAAAGTACACTCTGAAAAATACTAGGGTTTTTTTAACCTAAATTTGGGTCAAAAATGGACAAACCCAAAATGTTGGGTTAAAATGCAATTAAAAAATGTACAGTTGAAAGTGAAAGTTGAAGTTGGGTTGAAATTTGAAAATGATATTTTTTACCCAACATATGGGTTTGTCCATATTTTACCCAAACATTGGTTTAAACAACCCAGCATTGTTTAGAGGGTATTTGTTGGAAATGCTTTCAATCGATACTGACCAATTATTGTAAAATCACACTTACAATCTCCTGTCACTTAATAATGGATACTGTGTGTGAGGAATGTGCAAGGACAGACTTCACGAGACAACCAAAGCGATCAGAAAGGCAGACATGGGCCGTGTTAAAGAGATGGCTGTGGGTGTTCAGCAGAGGAATGGAGGCAGTGACTGTGACTTTCAAATGAATTTCAGGCCATCGTCATTGGCCATGAGGTGCACAGAGCCTAACCACGGCAGAGGATGTCAGACAAAGGTCAAGCTCCATCATCAGAATATCTCATTAAGAAAGTCTGCTACAGTTACAATGCACTACACTCTTACAGTCCCCGTATCGTAAATGGCATCACTGTATAGAATAGTGAATAGAATGTAACTGTCACACACTTTAATGTAATGTACAGTCATAAAATATTAACAGCATGATAGGAATTGGTAGGAGTCGACCTGTTGCCGGCCTGTCACATGTGCGGGCTGACGGACTGAGTTTAAGAGGAAATGGTCAGGGCAGATAATGACAGAGTTGTCCAAAATCAGAGGAGAGCAGTGACGCTTTCCCAGTGTAGCATCAATCAGCATTGCTTTTAAAGAAGCACCAGGTTTTTATGAAACAAATAGCTGTTGCCTTTTGAGAGAAAGCATGCTCTGAGTGAACCGACTGCATGCAGAATATGTTCTGTGATATATGCTGTATATGTTCAGATATATATGCTGTATATGTTCAGTGATATATGCTGTATATGTTCAGTGATATATGCTGTATATGTTCAGTGATATATGCTGTATATGTTCAGATATATATGCTGTATATGTTCAGATGATATATGCTGTATATGTTCAGTGATATATGCTGTATATGTTCAGTGATATATGCTGTATATGTTCAGTGATATATGCTGTATATGTTCAGTGATATATGCTGTATATGTTCAGATGATATATGCTGTATATGTTCAGTGATATATGCTGTATATGTTCAGTGATATATGCTGTATATGTTCAGTGATATATGCTGTATATGTTCAGTGATATATGCTGTATATGTTCAGTGATATATGCTGTATATGTTCAGTGATATATGCTGTATATGTTCAGTGATATATGCTGTATATGTTCAGATGATATATGCTGTATATGTTCAGTGATATATGCTGTATATGTTCAGTGATATATGCTGTATATGTTCAGTGATATATGCTGTATATGTTCAGTGATATATGCTGTATATGTTCAGTGATATATGCTGTATATGTTCAGTGATATATGCTGTATATGTTCAGTGATATATGCTGTATATGTTCAGTGATATATGCTGTATATGTTCAGTGATATATGCTGTATATGTTCAGATGATATATGCTGTATATGTTCAGGTGATATATGCTGTATATGTTCAGTGATATATGCTGTATATGTTCAGTGATATATGCTGTATATGTTCAGTGATATATGCTGTATATGTTCAGTGATATATGCTGTATATGTTCAGTGATATATGCTGTATATGTTCAGTGATATATGCTGTATATGTTCAGTGATATATGCTGTATATGTTCAGTGATATATGCTGTATATGTTCAGTGATATATGCTGTATATGTTCAGTGATATATGCTGTATATGTTCAGTGATATATGCTGTATATGTTCAGTGATATATGCTGTATATGTTCAGTGATATATGCTGTATATGTTCAGTGATATATGCTGTATATGTTCAGTGATATATGCTGTATATGTTCAGATGATATATGCTGTATATGTTCAGTGATATATGCTGTATATGTTCAGTGATATATGCTGTATATGTTCAGTGATATATGCTGTATATGTTCAGTGATATATGCTGTATATGTTCAGTGATATATGCTGTATATGTTCAGTGATATATGCTGTATATGTTCAGGATTGTGTATGTCAGTATATATGCTGTATATGTTCAGTGATATATGCTGTATATGTTCAGTGATATATGCTGTATATGTTCAGTGATATATGCTGTATATGTTCAGTGATATATGCTGTATATGTTCAGTGATATATGCTGTATATGTTCAGTGATATATGCTGTATATGTTCAGTGATATATGCTGTATATGTTCAGTGATATATGCTGTATATGTTCAGTGATATATGCTGTATATGTTCAGTGATATATGCTGTATATGTTCAGATATATATGCTGTATATGTTCAGTGATATATGCTGTATATGTTCAGTGATATATGCTGTATATGTTCAGTGATATATGCTGTATATGTTCAGTGATATATGCTGTATATGTTCAGTGATATATGCTGTATATGTTCAGTGATATATGCTGTATATGTTCAGTGATATATGCTGTATATGTTCAGTGATATATGCTGTATATGTTCAGTGATATATGCTGTATATGTTCAGTGATATATGCTGTATATGTTCAGTGATATATGCTGTATATGTTCAGTGATATATGCTGTATATGTTCAGTGATATATGCTGTATATGTTCAGTGATATATGCTGTATATGTTCAGTGATATATGCTGTATATGTTCAGTGATATATGCTGTATATGTTCAGTGATATATGCTGTATATGTTCAGTGATATATGCTGTATATGTTCAGTGATATATGCTGTATATGTTCAGTGATATATGCTGTATATGTTCAGTGATATATGCTGTATATGTTCAGTGATATATGCTGTATATGTTCAGTGATATATGCTGTATATGTTCAGTGATATATGCTGTATATGTTCAGTGATATATGCTGTATATGTTCAGTGATATATGCTGTATATGTTCAGTGATATATGCTGTATATGTTCAGTGATATATGCTGTATATGTTCAGTGATATATGCTGTATATGTTCAGTGATATATGCTGTATATGTTCAGTGATATATGCTGTATATGTTCAGTGATATATGCTGTATATGTTCAGTGATATATGCTGTATATGTTCAGTGATATATGCTGTATATGTTCAGTGATATATGCTGTATATGTTCAGTGATATATGCTGTATATGTTCAGTGATATATGCTGTATATGTTCAGTGATATATGCTGTATATGTTCAGTGATATATGCTGTATATGTTCAGTGATATATGCTGTATATGTTCAGTGATATATGCTGTATATGTTCAGTGATATATGCTGTATATGTTCAGTGATATATGCTGTATATGTTACAGTGATATATGCTGTATATGTTCAGTGATATATGCTGTATATGTTCAGTGATATATGCTGTATATGTTCAGTGATATATGCTGTATATGTTCAGTGATATATGCTGTATATGTTCAGTGATATATGCTGTATATGTTCAGTGATATATGCTGTATATGTTCAGATTGCTGTATATGTTGGATATATGCTGTATATGTTCAGTGATATATGCTGTATATGTTCAGTGATATATGCTGTATATGTTCAGTGATATATGCTGTATATGTTCAGTGATATATGCTGTATATGTTCAGTGATATATGCTGTATATGTTCAGTGATATATGCTGTATATGTTCAGTGATATATGCTGTATATGTTCAGTGATATATGCTGTATATGTTCAGTGATATATGCTGTATATGTTCAGTGATATATGCTGTATATGTTCAGTGATATATGCTGTATATGTTCAGTGATATATGCTGTATATGTTCAGTTAATCATACATGCTGTATATGTATTCAGGTGATATATGCTGTATATGTTCAGTGATATATGCTGTATATGTTCAGTGATATATGCTGTATATGTTCAGTGATATATGCTGCATATGTTCAGTGATATATGCTGTATATGTTCAGTGATATATGCTGTAATATGTTGGCAGTGATATGCTGTATATGTTCAGTGATATATGCTGTATATGTTCAGATGATATATGCTGTATATGTTCAGTGATATATGCTGTATATGTTCAGTGATATATGCTGTATATGTTCAGTGATATATGCTGCATATGTTCAGTGACATACGTGTGTGAATATGTTGCAGTGATATATGCTGTATATGTTCAGTGATATATGCTGTATATGTTCAGTGATATATGCTGTATATGTTCAGTGATATATGCTGTATATGTTCAGTGATATATGCTGTATATGTTCAGATGATATATGCTGTATATGTTCAGTGATATATGCTGTATATGTTCAGTGATATATGCTGTATATGTTCAGTGATATATGCTGTATATGTTCAGTGATATATGCTGTATATGTTCAGTGATATATGCTGTATATGTTCAGTGATATATGCTGTATATGTTCAGTGATATATGCTGTATATGTTCAGTGATATATGCTGTATATGTTCAGTGATATATGCTGTATATGTTCAGTGATATATGCTGTATATGTTCAGTGATATATGCTGTATATGTTCAGTGATATATGCTGTATATGTTCAGTGATATATGCTGTATATGTTCAGTGATATATGCTGTATATGTTCAGTGATATATGCTGTATATGTTCAGTGATATATGCTGTATATGTTCAGTGATATATGCTGTATATGTTCAGTGATATATGCTGTATATGTTCAGTGATATATGCTGTATATGTTCAGTGATATATGCTGTATATGTTCAGTGATATATGCTGTATATGTTCAGATGATATATGCTGTATATGTTCAGTGATATATGCTGTATATGTTCAGTGATATATGCTGTATATGTTCAGTGATATATGCTGTATATGTTCAGATATATATGCTGTATATGTTCAGTGATATATGCTGTATATGTTCAGTGATATATGCTGTATATGTTCAGTGATATATGCTGTATATGTTCAGTGATATATGCTGTATATGTTCAGTGATATATGCTGTATATGTTCAGTGATATATGCTGTATATGTTCAGTGATATATGCTGTATATGTTCAGTGATATATGCTGAATATGTTCAGATATATATGCTGCATATGTTCAGTGATATATGCTGTATATGTTCAGTGATATATGCTGTATATGTTCAGTGATATATGCTGTATATGTTCAGTGATATATGCTGTATATGTTCAGTGATATATGCTGTATATGTTCAGTGCATATATGCTGTATATGTTCAGTGATATATGCTGTATATGTTCAGTGATATATGCTGTACTATGTTCAGTGATATATGCTGTATATGTTCAGTGATATATGCTGTATATGTTCAGATATATATGCTGTATATGTTCAGTGATATATGCTGTATATGTTCAGTGATATATGCTGTATATGTTCAGATATATATGCTGAATATTTCCAGTGATATATGCTGTATATGTTCAGTGATATATGCTGTATATGTTCAGTGATATATGCTGTATATGTTCAGTGATATATGCTGTATGAGCCCGTTCTCATCCTTTAGCGTCACATAAAGCGCTTTATGACAAAACGGCGCTATACTACGCACATGGTACCCTTTATCGTTTATATAACACGCGGACTAAGGCGTCAAGTAAATCCCTTTAGCGTAATATGAGACTCCCTACCTACCCACACCTAAACCTAACCATCACAGCGCGTGTTATATAAACGATAAAGGGTACCATGTGCGAAGTATACGTTGTCACATAACGTTCTATGACGCTAAGGATGAGACGTTGGCTGTATATGTTCAGTGATATATGCTGTATATGTTCAGTGATGTATGTTGTATATGTTCAGTGATATATGCTGTATTCAGATGTGTATGCTGCAGATGTTCAGTGACAGATGCTGTATATGTTCAGTGAGATATGCTGTATATGTTCAGTGATATATGCTGTATATGTTCAGTGATATATGCTGTATATGTTCAGTGATATATGCTGTATATGTTCAGTGATATATGCTGTATATGTTCAGTGATATATGCTGTATATGTTCAGATATATATGCTGTATATGTTCAGTGATATATGCTGTATATGTTCAGTGATATATGCTGTATATGTTCAGTGATATATGCTGTATATGTTCAGTGATATATGCTGTATATGTTCAGTGATATATGCTGTATATGTTCAGTGATATATGCTGTATATGTTCAGATGATATATGCTGTATATGTTCAGGGATATATGCTGTATATGTTCAGATATATATGCTGTATATGTTCAGTGATATATGCTGTATATGTTCAGTGATATATGCTGTATATGTTCAGTGATATATGCTGTATATGTTCAGTGATATATGCTGTATATGTTCAGTGATATATGCTGTATATGTTCAGTGATATATGCTGTATATGTTCAGATATATATGCTGTATATGTTCAGTGATATATGCTGTATATGTTCAGATATATATGCTGTATATGTTCAGTGATATATGCTGTATATGTTCAGTGATATATGCTGTATATGTTCAGTGATATATGCTGTATATGATCAGATATATGCGGTATATGTTCAGTGATATATGCTGTATATGTTCAGTGATATATGCTGTATATGTTCAGTGATATATGCTGTATATGTTCAGATATATATGCTGTATATGTTCAGTGATATATGCTGTATATGTTCAGTGATATATGCTGTATATGTTCAGTGATATATGCTGTATATGTTCAGATATATGCGGTATATGTTCAGTGATATATGCTGTATATGTTCAGTGATATATGCTGTATATGTCAGTGATATATGCTGTATATGTTCAGATATATATGCTGTATATGTTCAGTGATATATGCTGTATATGTTCAGTGATATATGCTGTATATGTTCAGTGATATATGCTGTACTATATGTTCAGTTTTTACGTTTATAATAGACATGTTACTTACTTAATCCTGTACAGACTAACAGTCAATTATTCTTTATAAATGGGCAAACCACACTATCATGTTAGCGGGTGATGGAGCTGGATCCACTGTGAGTTTATTTAAAGCTTATTTTGTTGACAGGGCATGTTTTAAACCTAATTGGCCAACAACAACCATCCATTGTGTGTGAGTAAATGACCCACTCTCTTCCCTTTCCTCAATCTCACTGCAGATTCCTTCTCTACATGGAGGTGTGAGCCAAGCATGAGGCTCACGAGCAACATACATAACGTGTCATGCCAGAAGGGTTTTGCCACATGCATTAACAATAATAATATTCACTGTGATGCTGATGAAAACAGACTGAAAAAGACAGACTGTGCAGTTTGTATTTGAGATTATCTCAAGTGTTTAGAGTAAATATATCTTCTTTCCACAGTATAGAAAGAAGAGCAAGCTGCTGTGTTCTGGCCATTAAACCAACCATCTTGTGTTTTGAAATATTATTATGTGGAAAGAAAAGATGTACAACAAAAAATGAAAGCATGATATCAGGTTTTGTAAGAATGACTGACGGTGTGAAAATCTTACTCTCTCTCCTTTACCTCTAACATTCATGTCACCATTGATTTCTATTTTCCTAAAACAGGTGAGCAGTGTTGCTATAATGCTTTCTGAAGTAAACAGTTCATAAATGTAGACCTCTTCATTACTCTAGTCCTTTAGGGACGCAATTAACTGTCTGGCCTAGATTCATGTCGGTAATGCAGAATAAACCATAATATTTACAGTAAAATACCGGCAGCTGTGGTTGCCAGATCTTTACTGTGAAAAATATGGTAGCAAGGTTAATGGTTTTACAGACTTAACATAAAATTTACAGTAATATACTGTATTTCATTATCTGATATAATGCTAATTTACAGACATATTTAAGTATTAATATCTGTTTTGGACCATTGTAATAGACTGAACACCACCAATCACAGCAGTGATGAGAGTCACATGATCAATCAAAGCTCATCACAAGGAGCTCTTTCACGAGAAATTAATACAATTATTTAGAAGCTGCAAACTTCTAAATAATTGTATTCATGTGTGCCACGCTTTAGAAGGTAACGCACATGAAATTTAAAAACGCAATAGACACAATTTAACAACATTACATGTAACATAAAACCCTAATGTACATAACTGATTAGAAAAAGAAGAATACTATAAACAGTTATTTCAACAAAATACATCAAATGTGAAGTGTCATGCAGGGTTTTTCAATGTAAATTATACAATGAGTTGAAGTTTTCCGATTTCCAAAAACTGTAAATCTAATGGTATTTTACAGTAAAATTACATTAAATGTACCATTAGATCTATCACAGTTATTTACCAATTAAAAGTTTTGCACTGTAGCATTTTTAGTGTTTTACCGTTAAAATCACGATCATTTTTTATGTTTTAATAGGTAATTAAAACATAATATAATAAATACGCGAATAACGCGTCCGGCGCTGAGTGATTTCAATGTTAAGCAGTGTTGGGAAGGATACTGTCAAAACGTATTTCGTCACAGAATACAGAATACATGCCCCAAAATGTAATTTGTACGTATTTCGCCACGTTACTCAATCTGAGTAACGTATTCTGAATATTTGGATTACTTCCACATTGAACTGCATTTAAAAGTGTATGCGGAAGGGTGATGCGGTGGTGACACGTTGTAATATGAAGGGATGGTGCTGCCAATAAAGCACCTGAAAAGCTGTCACAAAGAACCGGCAAAAGTAGCCTAATGATTATGAATATGTCAACTATAGCAAGGAGATATTTTAATTGTTTATTAATAAACACATGTTTTCTGTGTCACTGTCACCTGCAAAGATGAATTTGATGATGCTGACTCGCGATCTTGGCAGTAGCCTGGCTAACGTGGCCAGAGAGAAATGCGCATTTCTTACGGATTACATAAGCACAGAGCCGTTTGTTTTGTTTCATTTTGAATTGTTATGTTTAAAAGAATACTTGTCTATATGCAAATATAATCTTACGTTAAGTTTCGGTTTGTTTATGACAAGCTCCAGTTCAATTCAATTCAAATCCAGGCAATTAGTTGATGAAACATTTACTAAAATTAAGAGATAATAATTTAAAACAAAATTCACTCAAAAGAAAGGCTTTATGCTTTCTGTTTGAGCTGTAAAAGTTTTAAATCTTTTAGTGCCGCTTTCAGAGTGCTCATGTCCGTAGCCTAACATTGTTGTTTTTCCTATGCGAACGCAAAAATTTCATAAAAAGAATATTTTATGTTCTGTGGAGATCCAAACCTTCTTTACCCAGTGGGTAGTATTACTTTTGGTTTGAGCATAATTGACAAAAGTAGCCAGGCAACTAAAAAATAAGTTAAGATTTTATGTGTCACACGCATGTTTATTTCCCTCATAGAAAACACATGAGTAAACAGATGTTTTTCTGATGTCTGGAGTCCTTTATTACGGGATTATGGCAATATAAACAGACGTTTCAATATATTCGTATTAAAATGCATTTTCTGAGAATTTCCATTTCAAGTTTTGACTGCAAAGCACGTCCATAGCGCTGCATTGCCCGATTTTAAAGTATTTATTTTGTGCTGTAGGTCTACGCAGGGCCGTAGCTAGAGGATTCGGGGCCCCCTGAAAAATTTTGATGTGGGCCCCCTCCCACCAAAATCATATATATCATAATATGATGTATAAATTAACAATATTATATATATATATATATATATATATATATATATATATATATATATATATATATATATATATATATATATATATATATATATATATATATAGATGGTGATGATGTTGTTAATTTATTTTATAAGTTACCTGTTTATATAAAATAATAATAATAAAACCAATTTAAAAAAGTAATATTTATTTCACCCATTAGTCTGTTATAATTCATAAATTAAAAAGTAAATGTAATGCGTTTTTACATTTAAGTAATGCAATGCGTTTTGACTTTTGTAATTTTTTCAAACTCTATTTACAGGGCTCCAGACTAACTTTTCCACTGGTTGCACTGGTGCTACCAACTTTCTCAGTTGGTTTGCACCAGCATATGATTTAGTCGCACATTTTATTTTATTTTTTTTGCTACATGCCATGGGATTAATCAATGCATGCTGATGAATAGTGGTTTTAATAGACCAAAGCTAGCAAAGGTTTTCTGGTAGTTCCAGCATAAATACCAACGCGTTCTCATCCTTTAGCGTCATATAGAACGTTATGTGACAAAACGGCGTTATACTCACGCACATGGCACCCGTTATCGTTAATATAACACGTGCTGTGAGGGCTAAGTTTAGGTGTGGGGTAGGGTCTGCGTGTCGTATTCACGCTTAAAGGATTTATAACGTCTTGGGTTTGCGTGTCATATTAACGATAAAGGGTACCATGTGCGTAGTATAGCGCCGTTTTGTCATAAAGCGCTTTATGTGACACTAAAAGGATGAGAACGGGCTCTAAATACCTGTAATATATTAATTATCATTTGCCAAATTTCAGAATTTATGGATTTTGGACAGTAATTTTAATCTATAATTTTAAGCATTTTACATTTGAAATATATACAATCTATCTATTTACATTTGAATTATAATACAACTACTATCTATCTATCTATCTATCTATCTATCTATCTATCTATCTATCTATCTATCTATTCTATCTATCTATCTATCTATCTATCTATCTATCTATCTATCTATTTATCTATTTATCGTTAATATAACACGTGCTGTGAGGGCTAAGTTTCAGGTGTGGGTAGGGTCTGCGTGTCGTATTCACGCGCTTAAGGATTTATAACGTCTTAGGTTTGCGTGTCATATAAGCGCATTATGTGACGCTAAAGGATGAGAACGGGCTCTAAATACCTGTAATATATTAATTATCATTGCCAAATTTCAGAATTTATGGATTTTGGACAGTAATTTTAATCTATAATTTTAAGCATTTTACATTTGAAAATATATACAATCTATCTATTTACATTTGAATTATAATCGACTATCTATCTATCTATCTATCTATCTATCTATCTATCTATCTATCTATCTATCTTATCTATCTATCTATCTATATATCTATCTATCTATCTATATATCTATCTATACATCTATCTATCTATCTATCTATCTATCTATCTATCTATCTATCTATCTATCTATCTATCTATCTATCTATCTATCTATCTATCTATCATCATCTATCTATCTATCTATCAGCATCATCTATCTTTTAAAAATCATTAAACATTAAAATGTATGCATTACAAGATTAGAGGATTATAATAAAAGCTAATACAGATTTTTCGTTATCAAAGTTTATAGTTGTAACAAAAATCTCACACTCCTTACCTTCTGCATTATAAAATAATTTCCTTTTCCTCAGTCAAGCGATTACTCTCATCTAACCGCTGAAAAGACGTCAGGAAGGGGCACGCTGTTTCGTGAGACATTTTTATTTTTAAATTCCTTAATTTGTGAATTCGTAATTGGCGCGTTCCACCATCAGTGTGCAATGCGCGTGACGTCTACGTTCGTCAATAAATAAACTGCACGTGTCTTGCGGAAGAACACTGTTGCCGGAGCTACTTCTCTCCATTAATGTCAATGGCGAGTCACACAGGCACTGGGCAACTCCGCATCCAAGTCGACCCGGGATAAAATAGTGCGGATATAAACACTTAAGCCGCGTTTCCACCGCAGGAACTTTCCCCAGGAACTAGGAACTTTGGGGTGGTACTCGATGTGTTTACACCGCAGGAACCAGGGTCTAAATGAAGTTCCGGGTAAACATTTCCCCCCAGAAAGACCCTGCTGGCGAGGTAGTACTTTTTCAGAGTTCAGGAACTTTGGGGGTGGGACTTGTGCGCTGAACAATGCTGATTGGTTCTTACCTTGCTATTCTTTCTGCCCGATGGTGTGCGTTTGTCCCATCCATCTCACGGTCAATGTCTGCTGATAAAAAACGTCTACTTTTATGTCTAGCATTACGAGCTTTCTGAATATGCTTTGGGTGCTCTTCTCTTTTCTGCCGTTTTGTTAATTACCTCGTTAGTAAACCAATCGCACACAAAAAAGCAGCAAAGCTTGAATCTCCTCCATACAAAACTGAAAACAAACGCGCAGGCTAGGAAGAGCAGTCGCACGCAGTTTAACCATGAGTTTAACGTCACTATAATCTTCCCGCCTCGGACCGGTACTTTAGTACGCGGTGTAAACGCAGTAAGCAAGCGGTCTGGGGAAAAAAAAGTTCCTGTGAAAAAAGTTCCTGGGACAAATAGTTCCTGGTAATTGCGGTGAAAGCGCGGCTATAGCGCGTACCGTAGTGATTCAGGACAAGTCAGAAACACGGTTTGGAAAATGGATTCATGATGTAGCCATATACACCAAGGATGACTTGAGGGTTCATGTTGAACATAAGTTACGGACTGCAGCAGCGGATTCAACGCCGTTCTGGTGCGCGAGCGTCCACTCGCACATATGCGACCACATAAAATTTTAACTTGTACAGTAATCATTTCGGTCGATTGTGGCGCGCACCGATAATAAAAAATGACTGTACACGGCAGACTGTAGACCGAAGTTTTCAAATTCCCAGCGAAATAACAATACATAACCAGTCTTTAAGAACGTCTTGATCGACTGGGATACAACTCTCCTGGCCTCGTCTTTTCTGGTACCTGATTTATGTTTTCTTTTCCCTGACATTTTCAGTCAGTCAGTTTCCTGCTCTTCCAAGTTCATTGTTAACTTCAGGCTGCCGCCTCGATCAACTCGGATTGGTTCTGTTCACGAGCTGGGGTGGGACTTACAATTTTATTGGGTCCAACTGATGTTTGTCACTGACTCTGATTGAATAATTAATAAATATTTTAGGTTCGGACTAAACCATTTTTATGAAGAGAAGCAGATATTTGGAAAAATATTTAACCAAATTGAACGTTTTTGTGGTTTTCATTTAAATCTCAGGCATACAACTAATATAAATATTATTTATAAAACAAATAGTATAACTTACATAGTATAACTGTTGGATTTTGTGGGGCCCCCTGGTCAGCGGGGCCCCTGTAATTGTCACCACCTTTCACCCCACTAGCGACGCCCCTGGGTCAACGTATTTTATAATGTTAACTTCAAATAATACTTACAGTAATTTAAAGATGTGGGCGCACTGCATCTGGATGGGAAGGATAACTCCCGTCCAGTTGGAAGGGGTGTGAGGCGATTCTGCATTCTGTTGTTCCGGCTCCATCTCTAATCTAGCTCCCGCGCTGCTCCTCTTCCGACTCGTTGTGACTGATCACGCATTTTTTCTTTTTCATATTGGGGCTTCTGAGAAATGCTGAGTTGCCTTACTTTATTTAGACAGTGAATAAACTCGTGAAACAGAGGAGTATCGCCGTGTAATCCATTGATTTCAACAATGTAACTGTATTCTAAATACCAACTATTTAAATTGTAACTGTAACGGAATACAGTTACTCATAATTTGTATTCTGAATACGTAACGGCGGTACATGTATTCCGTTACTCCCCAACACTGATGTTAAGTCAATGTAAAGACGCGTTACGACGCGAATATGCGTGTGTCAAGTTCGACATGGCAAATGAGCGTCTGGTGCGTTACGCGCGAATGATTTAGTTAGTGCTAGTTGGGCATTCACGCGATTTGACGCGAATTCACGTCTGCCGACCCGAGATGAAAAATTTTAACTTCTGCGTCAATTCTCACAGCGTTAACCAATCAGGAACCTAGCTGCTTGCTCACGTGGTGAAGGATCTGGATGCTCCAATAAATTATTTTTTAATATGACTAAATGCATGGTGTGGTTATTTCAATATATGAGACATGTTCATTTTGTTTTGAATGTTATTTATTTCATATCTAGATTATATGAAATATTATTATAAATGTAAAGACAACCAACATGCATAAGTATGTGGACGTGAGGAGAAAAAAATCACAGGACAGGTTAATAACTTTTGGAGGCTGGCTCTATTTATCATCAAAACAAAAATAAATGACAGATTAGGTGGATGAGGGCGAGGGCGATCCTCGCTCTGATGCGGGACATCAGGTCATCAAACTGGGCACGGAACAGGCGGAAGTACCGCTGACAGCCGCCACCATCCAGCGCAGCTCCCGGAGCGAGCAAATGGTGAAACTAGTCAAATGGTTCGCCTCCGAAGGGTCCGGTGGACACAAATACGGCAACGATGATCCCCACGCCGCTGTTCTGCTCTCCAGAGAAAATACAGAGCGGTGACTCTCGATGAATGCTCGAACAACATAAAAAAAGATGGCCGCCAACGGGTTTCGATTCCGACGCATGTAAATTTCGCTTTTGACGCGCGAATGGATTAAAAGTGTTCAAGCATATAACTAGACGCGGTCAGGCACCAATTTGACGCGCTATTCGCGTCTGGTGTGAACACAAATTAAGAAACTGCCTTCTTCAGCATATTAGTCAACTATAAGGTGTATGACTTTGAAGCAAATAGTCAATGATGTATTTCAGTGTCCTTTCCACGATGTACGCACAGGAGGAACGGGTTAGGGTTGATGAATCTATGCAGACATGATGACGTGACACTCACCTGAAAGGACTGAAGAAATGAGTTGAAATAGATAAATACAATTTGAGAAATGTCATCCTCCCCTGGGTTCACAAAGAACAGCATGTATGTGATCCCGAGTAAAGGCAGAAGCACTAGAGTTGCTTTCACAGCTTTCCTGCGGTCACAGAGAGACAGGGAAGGAGAGGGAGCAACACGTTCACATTAGATCTATGGCAAAGGAACTGACTTGACTATTAGGAAAACGTCCCTGACTTCAGCTCAATACTTCTTAAAGCACTGAGAAATCGTGAGACAATATTAGTTATGTCGATAATAACAAATTCACATGGATCAGAGTTTACAATAACGACACTGCATTCAGATGTCCCAAATTGAACATGGTTGTACACTTCATTTAAACTGTAAAATAGCTGAAATATAAAATCTAGATGATTTTAACATTTCAAAATAGCGTTTAGTACATTTACACACAACTTCTGGTCATGCTCAACCCTACATTTACCCTTGATACCCTTGAATCGCTTGCAAATAACATATCATTTGGCCTCTTATCAAACATGACAAACAAACTAGACTCATCCCACTGATGGGGAGTTTGGCTGGGGCAAAAAAATCATTATTCTCCAGAAACTATACATTAAAGTTAAAAGTATTGGTCTTGATGTATTTTTATAAAATCCACCCATATAACAATGAAATAAAAAAATAAAAAAGAAGAAAAGAAGATTATTTTTCCATAAGCTTGTCCTCAAGACTTACTGCATTAATACTTGGGAAATCTATTGAAACGCCACAGCAAAGTTTGCAAAAGCATCCTCAGCGAACCTTAGATGAAAGAAGACTGAAGTGTGCGTCGCCCATAGATACACACACACACTTTAGGAACGCATGCTTGCCAGTGGATTTTGAGTTAAAAAAAAAGGTATGCTTATAAAACTTCAAATCGGAGTAACCTCAAATGACATGACAAAGACTGTACCAGATTAAAGCTCTCGCCTGTGTTCAGAGGAGCTGACGGGTGGAGTGTGTATTAGAAGCGTCTAGATCACAGTTACGCTGGCAGTTTCTACACACACTCTCAGAAGAGCTCACAATGCAATTCAACTAATTAGTCTTCTTTTACAGTACACTTATATTGTAGTTTGAAGTGTTTCAATACAATTGCACCAATACTGAAATATAACAAACATTTATATCAGAAATATGAGGAGTGAAAACAAGCAAATTGAAAATGTGATTGTTTTTCATGCAATAAAATAAAATTCATATAATGCATTGGGCTGAAATGGCAAATTCTACAATTTCTCCTGCAGAAAATCCAGCTAACCGTTTGCAACTGAAATCTATTTATCTTTTATTTGTCTTTTACTCATGTTTCAAATGTTATTAATCTCAGCATTGGAATATACACTCACCTAAAGGATTATGAGGAACCCCTGTTCAATTTCTAATTAAGGCAATTATCTAATCAACCAATCACATGGCAGTTGCTTCAATGCATTTAGGGGTGTGGTCCTGGTCAAGACAATCTCCTGAACTCCAAACTGAATGTCAGAATGGGAAAGAAAGGTGATTTAAGCAATTTTGAGCATGGCATGGTTGTTGGTGCCAGACGGGCTGGTCTGAGTATTTCACAATCTGCTCAGTTACTGGGATTTTCACACACGACCATTTCTAGGGTTTACAAAGAATGGTGTGAAAAGGGAAACACATCCAGTATGCGGCAGTCCTGTGGGCAAAATGCCTTGTTGATGCTAGAGGTCAGAGGAGAATGGGCCGACTGATTCAAGCTGATAGAAGAGCAACTTTGACTGAAATAACCACTCGTTACAATCGAGGTATGTAAGCATTTGTGAAGCAACAACACACACAACCTTGAGGCGGATGGGCTACAACAGCAGAAGACCCCACCGGGTACCACTCATCTCCACTACAAATAGGAAAAAGAGGCGACAATTTGCAAGAGCTCACCAAAATTGGACAGTTGAAGACTGGAAAAATGTTGCCTGGTCTGATAAGTCTCGATTTCTGTTGAGACATTCAGATGGTAGAGTCAGAATTTGGCGTAAACAGAATGAGAACATGGATCCATCATGCCTTGTTACCACTGTGCAGGCTGGTGGTGGTGGTGTAATGGTGTGGGGGAGGTTTTCTTGGCACACTTTAGGCCCCTTAGTGCCCACAAAGCTCCAATCATTTCAAATTGGTTTCTTGAACATGACAATGAGTTCACTGAACTAAAATGGCCCCACAGTCACCAGGTCTCAACCCAATAGAGCATCTTTGGGATGTGGTGGAACGGGAGCTTCATGCCCTGGATGTGCATCCCACAAATCTCCATCAACTGCAAGATGCTATCCTATCAATATGGGCCAACATTTCTAAAGAATGCTTTTAGCACCTTGTTGAATCAATGCCACGTAGAGTTAAGGCAGTTCTGACGGGTTCAAACACAGTATTAGTGTGTGTTCCTAATAATCCTTTAGGTGAGTGTGTATATATTATGCTTTTTACTATTATGATGTCATAATCATAAGGGGGGGTATGCTATATATTTTTTCACTGTAGTGTATATGACATTTCGTAATGCCTGACTGTATATGATATTGCCACTGTTATGTTCTATTTAATTCAGTTCATTGACTTCTAGTTTGTTTTCATTCATCACGTGTTTCTTTGTCTTTGTTTCCCGTCCCTCATCCGTCACAAACACTCATCATCACTGTAGTTCATCAGCACTGTGTGTTAAACTGTTGAGCATAGCACACAGTCTCGCATGTTGGCTTGTTATTCTGAGTCCTGATGTTATTTTATAATACTCTTCATGATCATGAAACAGGTGTGCATAATTCATCAAACAAAGTACAGTGAGCTTTAGTTAAGGTACTTTACCTGTACTGTATGGTTTCAGACGTGGTCGAGGCCCTCAGCTTTGTCATTAAAATGCGCACAATGTTGAAAAGGAAAACAAAGTTGATCTGTATTGGGGAGGAAGAAGGGAAGTAGGTCAGTAATGATGTTCCAGCATGTGTGAATGAACTCACAATGAATAGACATATTGACATATTGAGTGTGGTGAACACTAAATCCCTTTGTCCTGGGATTTATGAATATACATATTTGTGCATATTTCTGGAAACGCTTGATCTTCCTGCACTCTACTGCAGAATGGCTTACATTAAATACTGTTCTTATAATGCTTTCACATGAAGAAGTGGGAGGAAAAAAGATTCACTTCAGTTCAATAATTCTCTTGAAGCTAAAGCTCTTTATCTGAAATTAGCAGACATCGCTGTTATATAACAAGCTGATATTCTGGCAAGGCCTGGCCTACTATTTGCTGATGTTAATAATTATAGAACAGCGCTCTTAGAAATCACAAATGGGTATTATGTTTACATTTTGCAATGCTTTAAGAGTTTTGCCCACTTGGCTTTAACTACAATTCTGAGAAAATCAACGATACTTACTAGAAGAACTAGAATCACAGGTCCCTGATAAATGTAGTCGATGTACTTCCCAGGCTCTTTCCCGAACCAGCATCTGAAACACACAGCGTGCACTCACAGCACAGATAACTACAGAACTATGCTATATTTACGTGCCTTTGTAACTTTAAACCCACAATGGCTATTTTCATTTTCATTAGGGACTGGATTCACTGGCACAATGAGAAATAAACTTTACTGTGAATATCAGTGGGTGGAAGAACCACAGTGGTGTTTTATAATAAACACACACGATACATCACTTGCATAGAGTTTGTACTTTCAGAGACACTAAGTGCAATCACAAAAATTACATTTTTAGAACATTTTTATATTATAACATTTTTTAAATGTGTATTTTGCACATCATTTTCTTATTCAAACTAAATCCTGTCATCCAGCATCTCCTCCTTCCTCTTTCATCCTCACCCTTTTTACCAAAAAGGTGTTTTAAATGGACATAGTCGACTGATTGCGATCATGCTTAGAGAGCCTGTCATCTTCGAGTCCTATTAAAGCAAGCCAATGGGAATTGCCGTGCGTGATGACATCACAGACTCCGCCCCGCAGCGGGAATAAAACACGGAAGTGGATGCACGAACTAGTTGTCTTTCGCTTCGGAGCCGATCGTTTGATATCTCTGAAGAGTGCTGTTGTTTACAACGAGCGAGTGTGTCGGTGTTCTTCAGCAAGACAAGCAGGTGTTCTGCGAGTGCAGTAGTGATCGCAAGCTTTGAGCTTCTCAAATGCTGTTTTAACGCTCTAGAATCAGTGTGATCAAAAGCGGAGCTAGTGTGTGAGACATTTTATCAGAGCCTTTGCGCAATCGCAGCGAAAGTATTGTGGTAAAAACTTTGTCTATTACCACTGGGTATGTAAGACGAGGTCGAAGTATTCATAGGACAGTTAGGGGGCGACATGAGAGGCAGGGAAGTCGCAATGACAATGACAGTAGTCCGACAGTAGTCTGGCCGCGCTCGCACTGCTTGAATCCTCAAATGTACTTAAAGGGCAGGTTGACTGTGATTTTCACTTTTTTCATTTTAAATAGTGTGTAATGTTGCTGTTGGTGCATGAACAGTATCTGCAAAGTTGCAGCACTGAAAGTTCAGTGTAACAGAGTATCGATTTTTAAATATCAGGAAGTAAAATTGCCTACAAAAACGACTCGATTGGGACTACAGCTGGGTTATGGTACGTCACTAACCCATACATTTACATCAACCACTCCCTCCGGAATATGCAGGAAAGGCCATGGCCATATTTCAGCAGCTCCTCGTTCGAGTGAGTTGTGTTCACGCAGCTGTCAGGTCTTCTGTGTTCGGGCTTCCACGGACGCTGTACTTCGACAATGGATACAATTTGTGTTTGATTATATTCCTGAAAGTGACGATCGTAATCTAGCTCTCTGTGCTGCGCATTTACGAGAGACAGCTTCCAGAATCTCCACGAGTTCAACACTCGGTATTCAACAAGAAACTGTTTCTGAAAACATGAAGCAGATCCAATTTTAAAACAAGAGGCAGCAGTTATTGGGCCACAACCTGTAAGTAGGCTAAGACTTCATCATTTTACATGTATTTGCATGTATAATTCCCGACGTAGCGTTGTGTTTTTTTTTTTTTTTTCAAATGCCAGCGCTGGCTTTGTAGGCTTTATGGGCTACTAGTTTGGCTATTTTGTGTCTACGGCAAACGCATACAAACATTATGGACCTGATTTTTTTATAATACTAATGTTGTAAATGTATTTTTCATATATATATGCTTTATGACGTTATTTTCGATTTGATCAAGAACGTAAACCTGCAAACGCTGTTTGAGTATAACATTAGTAGCCAGTCAGTTGCTATTGTTGCCAGTCAGATGCTATTGTGTAAAACAAACGTGTATAAACTTAAAAAATTAAGCAAATTATCATTCAGAAACCTTTATTAAGAGCCGTGTGTGGTGAGGTTCTGCTTGACTCGTTTCATCGCGGCTTTTCTCGGTCTGATTCTGCCTCACTGATACTGCAGTCTCCACATCATTATTTACGTGTATCCACCGTCTATGTTATCCACATTTAGCATGCCCGCCCGTTTCGCCCGTAAAGGTCATGGGCGTTAATCTTCGGACAACGTGAGCGACAGTTTAGCCAATCACAACACATCGGCCCAAACGAAACCAATCTGAGCCCGCTACGTGGTTCTGAGGGAGTGTTTTCATAGACTCAGGAAGTGAACCAGTCGTTCAGGGGACAGAGGAGAGCGCGGCTGAAAATAAAAGTGAAGTTTATGAAAAATAAGACTTTTAAAAAAGAAAAACCACAGATACATGTTATATTGCACCCCATAAACACAATCATGCAAAGAAAAAGAGCAGTAAACCACCCCTTTAAACTTTATTTTTAGTTTACTTAAAATGGACTTGAAGTATACTTTTTTATAAGGGTCATGCGCTTTTTCTAAGTGATTAGATATTATTTTAAAGTCCCCCTGTGGTGTAAATCCAGCATTTAATGTTGTTTATGTGTGTCTGTGGTGTTTTTTATATGCTTTAACACACACCATGTGTAAGTTCATAAGTGGACAGCATTGCTGAGTATTTCCTCCTTAAAACTGCAGTGAACCAAAGACAGTCTCAAAAACACACTGTGAAACGTCTGGTGTTTCTGACGTCACAAACCACCTTGGAACCAATCAGTGATCAGTGATCAACGTGATCGTCAACCAGTGGATCTCTGAGTGAGTGAGTGGAGGTGGGGCTCATTTGCATATTCATAGAACCTGTGCATACTTAATAAGGCAAGGGTGTCAGAGTTTGCCAGGTATTCTTACATTAGATAACATAAAAAACTAAATTGCATTTCTTCCTTTTCTTATTTATTTTTAAAAAATATATATATTTCTAACTACTCTTTCTGTTCTACTATTCTACATATCTGGATTCCAATCAGAGGCTCATTCATTGACATCTTCTGCATACACTCTACAATTACTCCGCCATTCACTCCCATCACAGGTTTATTGGCACTAAGCTTATTTCTGCAAATCAGCAACTTACTGTTCGTTTTCGTTGTAAAGTTTTCCAATCGCCCACACTATAATTATCGGACATGGTATACCTGAAAGAGAGAAAATTGCAAATTACACTTCACAGACAGCAACTACAGAAACGTGGACATTTATTGTGATTTTGTTTATGCAAGTGGAAAGAGATGCAACATAATACCTCAGATAAAGTTTAGATAATAGACATTCATAATTTACATATACATATTTGTAAATTCCATTAAAAATAAATAAATAAATAAATAAATAACATTGAGTCCAATTTGATGTGTACATTTTTAGAGTTGGAACACCATTTACACTTGCATAAATAGCCGTATTGTTTGTTTATAATAACATACTATCTATTAAAATCAACTGCTTAAGTATCATTGCTTATGCAGTATACACGTTTATATGCATATGGCATATTACTATATAGCCCTGAAGTACATTAATACAGTATCTTCTTATCAAATAATATATTTTATTTGTTATTAAAACTGTTGTTCTGTATTTTTGAACAGTGTATTAGTCCCTTGACTCCCTTCCTATTATGGCCATTAGTCAATTCACGAGTCATTTCACATGTATTGTCTTTAATTTGGATGTGGGTGAGTCGTTTGCTTTGTGATTAGTTCCTCTGACCCCCACTAATTCGCTTGACTGATTCATGCCGATTGTTTGTGAATAGACAGTCATGAGTTTCTGCCTGCCTCGATCCCTGCTACAGAAACACTCTTATACTGCAAACGAGACTGTAAATGAGGGATTCGTACAACACTCAATCTCACGCCTTGCAATATTGTGCACAGCTAATTGTTGTCTTTTTGTCTCACACAACACCAAGACGGTTAAAGGGTTGATTAACTGAGAAATCAAATTTTTCTTGAGCTTTCTTTTAGACATATCTTGTAAGTTTCAGAACTGAAAACGTCCTTGTTAGTCCAATAAAAGCTTTTATTGACACCAGCCTCAACAAACGACTCGTTTTTAAAAGTGGGGAAATATGACGTCAAAGAGGATAAAACACCACCCGCAGAAGAAGATCAACGCCTACTTCAACACGTCTGGTTTAGCCCCGCCCACCGATTCGCGCATTACACGCATAGCTAAATAACATAGATGCCTACCTCGTGATGACAAACTGGATCGACATTGTCCATCTGTTCGCTTCATTTCACTGAGGATTGTTTTGTAAACAAGACTGGATTTGCAGACCGATTAAGATTGCAAATCTAAAACCGGTTGCCGTTTTACAACATTGGACATTTTCAAAACAATTTCCCCCAAGTGCACAGACGGGTGAGTCGAAACTCATTATAATATGCAAATCTGTTCTCCACTCACAGCAGTGGGCGTTTACTTCCAAGTCTTCAAAGTGAGACGCCCATAAAAACCAAGCGTTTTTCAGCTAGGCTCAAAACTAGGGTAGAAAATAGCCTATTACTTATCCATTTTGATGTTTTTGAAAGCAAAAACCAAGCGAACGTCATAAGTTGACCTCAAACAACAATATAATACGATTTAAAAATCCAGTTCATGACCCCTTTAAGACAGCTACGTTCACACACAGTTCAGTGACACCGTATTCCGTAACCGTACACGCTCTCGTACATTTTCAAAATGTCCTTGTCAATCCCACAAGCTGGCAGTGTGAACGTAGCCTTCGTCAGTGTTGGCCTTTTGATCGTCTGAGCTTACTCTCACAGTAAATCAGCCATACACTTGTATAGTTTCCTTCCCGCTCTCTCACAGCTCTGAATAATCCTCCAGTCACACACACAGAAACGTTTAGCATGCTTGCAGATATTATGTGGTACAATGACTTCACAATAGTCTCTCCTGTAGTTTGAATACCTCGTAACGTTTAATTGAATTAGTGCCATGTTTCAAGTACTTGCAACTCACTATCCTGTGGTATTTCCCAATCTCAAATTGCTGGTCTCCGACTGGGCCAAAATGCAGACGGTAGATGTCTTCACAAGACCTGTAAATGATCCACATCGCTCCAACACTGAGGGCTCGTCATTGGCTGCAATTTCAATTGAGAAGCGATTTCATAATTCTCTAGTTTGTGTCTACATCTCTATCTCTCTGAACGGCTGCATCCGATACCCCTTCCAGACGTCTAAAGGCTGGAATACACTACAAGACTTTTGCTCTGAGTTTTGCAGATTTTGTGCGTTCAGAGTTGATAGGATTCACAGAAAATCACTTTTAGCTTCAGACTTTGATTCGAAGGACATCAAAACATTTTCAGAACGCATGATGCATCGCTAATAAACACTGATCATAATACAGTCATAATACGCTGACCAGACAAGAAACTTCTCGAATCACAGGCTCAGTGGTCGAGGAGTAAAGATTAGATTGGCACATTCCCTGATTATTTTTAAGTCTCTTTAAAAAGCGAACATGTTCTTCCAGGCTTATTAACATCTTTTAATTGCTTTATTGTGGTTTATCACTGATCTTGTCATACAGAGCTTTCCTCGGTCTTGTGGCAGCTATTCAATGTGCTCTATAAATAAACTGAATGTGACAACATGATTGTTTAAGCATATATATGCCATGATGATCCAAGGGTAATGTGGCCCAGTTTTACGGTAGGGCTCTACCTATAAATGTGTGTAATGTAAGTATGACCCCTCAAAGAGCACTGAACCTGGCACTGGAATAACCCAATATCAAAGCCACCAGCCAGAACTGAAAGGTGGGATCTAAGACTTCAGAACTGAGTACCGAGAAGGACCTGACAACCTGTCTTGCGTGAGAAAGAGCACAGAACGAAGTCTCAAAGTAGCCGAGGAATATATGTCAGCTTCACGGCACTGCAAGCAACGCCGAAGGCCAGACACTGGAAGAGATTGAAATCGAGACACAAAAGGATGTTGTTTTTCAGTAAGTCTGCTCACACACAAGAAACAATTAACATTGACGATACCAAACCCTGGAGAGAAAATTACACAGGGAGTGTGCAAACTAGTCAACAGCCAGGGGGACTCACTCAGAACAAACCCAGACTGAAACAGGACATGACATCATAAACGCGTAGGCATCATTCACATGACATCATTCACACAGTCCAGAATGAACACAAGAGGTGTTATATATGTGATATAATATGGTTTGCTGAATGTAGCAACTTGTAAAACATTGGGCACGGCCAATATGTCAGCCGAATATTTTTTCTTTATTATTCTGCAGAATTATTTTTTATCCATTATCCGTGCGGTTTCGAATACACTCTAAAAAATGCTGGGTTGTTTTAACACAAATGTGGGTCAAATATTGACAAACCCACATGCTAGGTTAAAGATGCAATTAAAAAAATTACAGTTAAAAATACACCCATCATTTGGGTTTGTCCATATTTGACCCACATTTGGGTTGAAACACCCCAGCATTGTTTAGAGTAGATTTTCTCGCACTGTCCTCCAGATATGTTAATCCATGTTCATCGGTTCAGGGCAGCGGCAGATCATCTTCTTGCCTGAGCTCTGTGCGGTGACGCCTGTCTTAACAAAGTCTCATCCCAAGAAGTCATACAACTGACGTCTTGGGACGTCTTTTGACCATACGTCAATATCCGCCTTTTTAGGGTACCCTTTAACGTCGGTTATATGACGATCCTGGGACGCTTTACCTTTAACGTCAGTTAGGTGATGGGGTTGGTTTAGGTCTGAGGTAGAGTTAGGATCCGATGAACGTCATCTAACCGACGTTAAAGGGTACCCTAAAAAGGCGGATATTGACGTATGGTCAAAAGACGTCCTAAGACGTCAGTTATATGACGTCTTGGGATGAGACTGCGCAGTCTGAGGTAGATGTGTTCGCCTCCAGTGAAACGACCCAGTGCCTTTTTTAGTCTCCATTATCACTATGAATAAAGTCTCCTACACACACACAAAAGCCTTTCCACCAGTTAGTCTTCCAGCAGTTCTAGTGAGAGTGTGAGAAAACAGTGTGGTGTCAGTCCTACATTTGGTTCTCGGATCTGGTCGGTGGCTGTCCTTGAGAGATTCAATTGAGAGCAGATCTAGTTTCCGTGGCTCAGGGCGATGTGTGACATCCCCAGCCTAATATGAGGACACTTTGGGTTTGACCTTTGAAAGGGTCTCTTTGATAAGCTCTGGGGTCTCATTTATAAAACTGTGTGCAGGATCCTTACTAAAATACATCCGAAAGACAAAACTATCAAATATTCTGACTTACAAAACCTGAACCAGCGCTAATTTCCCTTTATAAACCCCACTCAGAGTAAGAGTGTGTGCACATGTGTCTCCTCCCTCAAATAACCATACATGGGCTGACAACGCCTTGTTTTACTGTACCTCATCTGCATATCATTTGCATATGTATATTCATCCATGTGATAACATGTTTAACGGTACACAATATTAGGAAAATGATGAGATGACTGTTAATAACTGTTGAGGAAGACCGTTAATAATGTTTTGGGTCAGACATCAGGGAGTTGGGGCAAAATCCCCCCAAAATTAATAAAATGCACCGAAAATTTAAGATATGGTGGCAAAAATGGCCCAAGAATGAGATATTTTATATTTATAACATATGATATTAACCATTATTTCCATAATATTAGCGTGATTGCAAATGTGATGTTGAATTTATACAACAGTTCAGTGAACAAACAGTGAATATTGTGACATTTTAGACATAGAATCGTCAATATTCTCAGTCTTTTCTCTATTTCCCCAAGGTCGATAGCTACAGACAAGCCACAGCAATAGAGTGATGCATCTTTGTGGCGAACGAACAAACAAACTGATTCAGTGAACAATGTCTTCATTCCAGAATGAATCAGTCGTTCAAGTGCGTTTCCCGAAAGCATCGTTAGCCAACTATGGTCGCAAGTTCCGTCGTTATCATCATAGTTCAACGACTCGGTGTTTCCGAAACAATCATTCCAACAAACGTTCGCAAACAGCATCGCAGAGTTGTGTGGTTTGAACGACAGCTCTCGACCTGTGGTTAGAGGCATCGTTTCTATATTGCATTTGGACGTAATAAATCCTTATCTTGAGCAAAATAAGCAAGCTGACATTCAGTACAACTCGGTGCCTTTTATTACATTAATTTTACACTAATCAGTGACATTTTTGAAATGCATTGCAATAAATACATACAAATGTCATTTACGTCTTTTAGTTTGTCAAAAGATTTAAAGTACCGTTTTTAAAGAGTGCGCATGTGCGAACGTACTCTCTATGTAAGAACGATCCAACTATTGAGTCTGGTAATAAAGCAAAATAACTGAGAACAATTAGAAATAGTCCTCAGATTATGCCTGTAATTTATATTAAAAAGTCTATCGTTAATTGGATCTCAAACAGTTTCATTAAAAGTAGTTATCACCCACCACGTGCGAAACCAACGTGGTTGAACGATACTTTGCGACAGTGGGTTTCGGGAAACAGTTGCGACTAGCTAGTTGATTTCTCCAACGATGCATCGTACTATGGTGGTGAATCAGCGAACTACATAGTTGTTACGGGAATTGCAGCCCTGAATGAATCAGTTGAATGCATGCTTCTATGAATCATTCATTAAGACCGTGATTTGCCACCACCTACAGTAAACCTACGTAATTTCATAAATTACAAAAAATATATAATTTTTCCCCTTCTCATTTTTTCTATATTAAAATGTGTATATTTAAATCATGAATCTCATAACATTATTTATGCAGTTGTACTTGCGGTATAAAAACATTATGCACACAGTTGATAAATGAACCTGGAAGGCAATTTAAGGTGTCAAATATTGGTGATATTCCATAAAAATAATCAAAGTTAAACAAATGACACTTATTATAAAACAAATGCAATTAATGTAAACTTGTGAATTTACCTTCAACTGTTTTATCTTCAAAAATGTATAATTGTTATGTAAAATGAATAATATTTAAAGAGAAGTAATAGTATATATTATAAATTAATAGTATATAACTAATTTAATAAGTTAATTAATAGTAATAATTAATAATAGATACTAAAATAAATCTTATTATTATTAATATTACAGTATAAATGTGTAATTAAGTAATGTAATCATTTCTCAGGGGAACGAAATAAGGTTGAGGCCAATATAAACTCTCTATATATTCTATTATATACTGTAACTGTAGTGAGAACATATTTTTACAGGTTTGGCTCTAATAAAGTCACACGACACACAGAAAATGATCGAAATTAAACAATAGGTTGTTTTTAAACGTTGCTGAATAGCAGACTTCATTTCCGCTTCCTTTCTCGCAGCAAATGTGAATCCCCGATGATTAGGTCTTGTGAAACGAGTACACTTATGAAGAGGAGTGTACTCACACCATCCGATGAAGAGGAAGACCCATTTCCGAAGCTTGTCCGTAGAATATGTCATCACAATCGCCGTGTGAAGATAGCAGCCCTCCACAAACATCCAGAAGAAATTGGTCACCACAAAGTAATTATAGATCGTTGTTATAAGACGGCACCAGGGCTATACAGAGAGAGAGAGAGAGAGAGAGAGAGAGAGAGTGTGTTAATTGAGGTCTTGATGTTTTACATTTACTTGATGCTAACATGAATCTAATTCTAGGTCTTAAAACAACATCATACCCCAGAATTTTTCAAATATTCAATGCAAGGTGATATATTTTTGAATATTTTAATATAGTAAATATTAAATATATTATTTTAACATTCAAGAAAATAACGTCAAGTGTTGTTATGCATGTTCAACAGCAATAACACAATGTTTACTACTTAATAGAATTCACAGATTTTCACAAAATTATTATTCAATACAAAGTGTACTTTTGCTAGGATATACTTAATAGTCCCTGAACAGCAAATAGCAAAATGAATGAAAAGGGAATGAAATCATCACATTTTCATTTTAGTTTGGACTATCCCTTTAAATTAGCTTTCCTCAATACTGTGTATAATGAAATATTTGTATTATGTTGTAACCATGATTGAAAAGCAATCGCGATGAGCAGCGTCACGCTCAACAATCACATTGGTACTGTCTTGCATCAGTGAAGAGTACAGTGATTCAGTCGTAATAATGGTGGACACATGCAGTCATATTATCATACATACATATTAACAGTCTGAAATGTAGTTCAAAAGTGTGTCATACCTCATTGGTCTCATAAATGTGTTGGTCAATCAGCTGAAGCAGAAACCACATCACATTCCTCAGAATGAAGGTCGTGATTAAGTTCCAGTGGATTATGTTGCGAAGGCATCGAATGCTCCTTCAATTACAAAAAATAATAATTTCAGCAATTACACTGTGACACAGTTTCAGCATTGCATGATCTGATTATGGAAATACAAGAGCATGAATATGGGACAGAGAGCAAAGAGAAGCTAGAGACAGCTAGAAGGAGTCAAAGACTTCATGCAGAAAGGTCCATCTATCATGTTTTTTTAATTCAGCGTGTGTTATTAATTTTACACTAATCAGTGACATTTTTTAAATGCATTGCAATAAATGACTAACAAACTTGTCAAAAAAGCCCTTTGAGCAGTTATTCAATATCCTACTAGTACGCATTTATCTTACTAGTAAGACTTTTGTTCAAACTAGTTCGACAAAATGGCTTGTTGGCTTTTTGACTAACTAGTGGACATCTGAACCGAACTAGAAAAGCACAAAGGCGTACTAGTTAACTACGTGTGCAGCAAAACCTTTAACAACTCGTCAAACATAAATTCGGCTTACTAGTTAATTACTGGATGGCAATTTTCTACACTAGTTAACTAGTAAAGCCCAAAATGTCCACTAGTTAACTAGTTGACACGTGTTGGAAAGGCAAAAATTGTCATACTAGTTAACTAGTATGAGCTAAAATGTCTAATTTTGTCTCACTAGTTCAGTAACGAACTAGTACATTTTTCAGAACTAGTCGACACTGAGCCGAACTACAAAAATGCACACTAGTTGACGACTGCGCAGACTATTTAACTGGTGAAGTGCTGTAACTGTCATACATGTTGACTAATAAAATTGCATTGCTTCACTAGTTAACTAGTCGTGCGCAGTCGTCGACTCATGCACGTTTTTGTCGAACTAGTTTGGTCAAGCTCGTCGACTAGTTCGAAAAATTGAGCGTCACTAGTTAACTAGTAAAGTAAAAAAAAACAGTTCAACTAGTTGACTAGTGGGCATTTTGGCTTTCACTAGTTAATTTAGTAAGGTTTAAAATGTGTTTACAAGTTAACTAGTAAGGTTTAAAATGTTTTTACTAGTTAACTAGTAGACATTTAGCTCGATACTAGCTAACTGCAGTATGACCATTTTTGGCTTAATAGTTAACTAGTAGGGTTGGGTGTTAAACTTGGTTCTAATAGGGAACCGAGTTCTGACGTTAACGGTCAGAAACCAGACCGAATAAGAATGAAATTTCGGTGCCAGATTTCGATGCCTGAGTCTGTGGCATGCGGTGGCATGAGGCGTACACACGCAGTCTCTCGCTTTCTCCCTCTCCGACGTGCGCGCACTATACGGTTTATGAAGCACTGTCTGATCTGTCTCGCACGCGCTGCTCGCTCGCTCTAGATTCCGGGAAGATTGAACTAATTTGCGATCAGTCCGGGAGCCGTTATCAATATGCGGAAGACTCCCGGAACGTCAGCTGATAGAGAGGAGATTAAACACACTAGAAATGTACACATGAAATGTTTGGCTGCATTTCACAGTGTAAAATTACGCGTCAGAATAACGATTGTCTATGGATATAGAATCACCCTTCGTGCCGCCTTGACGCTCACGTCAGTCATATTATATTAGCGCGCGCATCATCTGCTCCTCAGAGTTCTCTGCCGAAAAGCAGCACGAGATATTTGGCAGCGAACGCAGCGTCTCGTTCCCTATTCAGAGAACATGGGTTACACAGAGACGTTCTCTTTCATATGTTTACTCAAAGCTGCGCATAAGACGCAGTGGGAACGAAATATCAAACTGGCTAAGAGCTTAACTAGTAAATGACAAAATAACTTACATGACTAGTTAAAGCAGACAAAACATGGGAACCTGTAGCCATGTCGATATTAGATTACCCTGGTAGTAATCTCTATTAATCTCCAGTATAATTAGGCTACATTGTTTGATATAATATTGTTTTATTTGATATTATGTAAATATGAACTTTTATTTTATATTGGTTTATTTATTATTACCATATATTACTTGTATTTATATTGCTTGTTAATTTATATTGTATTTATATTTTGTTTTGTTTTTTAATATAATTTATATAATATAATTTATACTGTAAGTTAATATTGTGTCCAGTTTGGCCCTGTAAATAAAGGGGTATTATTATTTTTTTTTGACAAAGTGTGTGCGGTTTCGTTTTCTAAGTACCGTTTCAAGAACCGTTTAGGCACCGGAACCGTTTAAAAAATACCGAGTAGGTACTGGTATCGGATAAAACCCAACCGATACCCAACCCTATTAACTAGTAAGTTCCAACACGTGTCAATTAGTTATGTAGTGGACATTTTGAGGCCAAAATGCTCGCTATTTGACTAGTGCAGAAAATTGCCATCCATTAGTTAACTAGTAAGCCAAGTTTATGTTTGACTAGTTAACATTTTAAAGGTTTCACTGCTCACTAATTAACTAGTACGCCTTTGTGCTTTACTAGTTCAGTCCAGATGGCCACTAGTTCATCAAAAAGCCATGAACTAGGCAATTTGTCGAACTACTTTGTACAAAAGTCTCACTAGTAAGATGAAATAAATGCGTACTAGTAGGATATTGAATAAATGCTCAAAGGGCTATCCATAGGTCTGCATATTTAAAAAATGACATGTTTAATTTTATCAATTCCTCAAGTGATTCATATGTTTACTGTACACACCATTGACTTTGTGTGAGACTGTCCCAGCAGATCTGCCTCCACCAATGGATGGGTGTCTATATCTGTGTTATACTGTGTAGTGATTCTCAGTGGTGCAGGACTTACACACATTAAATGCACTGGAAAAGTTACAATGCATTCATAATGACATAATGCAGTTTGGAATTCATTGTCTTTCCATAAATAGCTGTCACGTGTGAGTGACAGAAGACCAGAGCGCTGGTTATGAACTCACATCAGTTACGCATGGCGAATAACTCACACGAATAACAGCGCAGATCGCCTGAACACATTCAACCCAGCACACTGTTCAATACACTCGTGCCCTATGGGATTATTAAAGGATCTGAGGTGAAGATAGCTGAAAACAGCCACCATGTAAACTATTGACAAGTTAAACTGGAAAACAACGTGCCGCACACACACACCAGTAATACACACTGTTCAATCCTGCACACCGTTATAGTTAATCACATTGCAGTTACTATTAACAATATACAAATATACAAGGCACAAATGCATTTACTATAAATGCTACTATTAGGATAAATATTATCATAAATAAATTATATTTATTATTATTATGTTTAATTTGTTTTTTTTTTATTAGATTTTTTATGCTTTTATGTCATTTTTAATATAAAATAAAAGTAAAAATTCGCCATTATTTGGCATTTAATGAAAAAAACAAACACCAGTGACTTCTCCAAAATATTATCTTTGAGTGTTCCACAAAAAAGAGAAAATTAGAGTAGATATTATAATGAGGGAATGTTTCCTTTAGTGTACGTATATACGATCTTTAAGTCTAAGGCTTAGGCTCAGATTTACTAACAGCTTCCAGCGCAAACCATCTTTTCCAGCCGTTGAAAAGCTTCTGTCAGGATTTACTGAAGACACGCAGTGAAAAATGTGGAGTGTTAGAAGAGTGTTATTTGTGCGGCTGATATTATATGCATTTGTAGGAGTTTCCCTTTTTTGATGCTGAATGTATGGAAGGAGAGCATTTAAATGAATCATGCAAGGTGATTTACTAAGGTTTCCCCTCGTCAATTTACTGGTGTTCACACCATTATTTACCACCCACAAAAAGTCTGTCTTAGGCTATGTTTACATGGAAACGATTCTGAAGAGAAAACGCAAAAGTGGCGTTGCGTCATCATTTTTTATTTTGCGTTTAGACGAGCGTTTTGTGTGGGAAATTCGCGTGCAAATGGTGACGCAAATGTCTGAGAAATTCAATGTAGTATGCACTCCAGGTGGCTAGGAGTGCATACTACAGCAACACCAAGTCCACGCGCCTGCGTACAACCTTCACTGTCAAGCAGACTTTTGCGTTTTACCCTTTACACGGGAACGCGACGGTGGAGCGTTTTTAAAATTTCCACTCTGGATGGTGGTTTCACTTTTTCGCGTTTTTAAACCTCAAAAACGCCGTCGGCGTGTAAACGAAAGGCACATCCGATAAAATATTTTAACGCTTTCACCCGTGAGCGTTCTCGTGTAAACAGGGCCTTAAACTAGGCGATAATAAGTAGATTGTGTTGGTCATTATGGAAATGAGTCTGTGTTCTTTAATGTGTGTGTCGTCAGTCGATCACAAGCTGAACTTTCCACTTTCCATGGGACTGCTCTATTCACATTTATGTGCCGTTTAGTAAATCTGGCCCTGAAATTTAAAATATATACACTCACCTTAAGGATTATCAGGAACACATGTTCAATTTCTCATTAATGCAATTATCTAATCAACCAATCAGATTCAGGTGGTTAGAGTCAGAATTTGGCGTAAACAGAAGGAGAACATGGATCCATCATGCCTTGTTACCACTGTGCAGGCTGGTGGTGGTGGTGTAATGGTGTGGGGGATGTTTTCTTGGCACACGTTAGGCCCCTTAGTGCCAATTGGGCATCGTTTAAATGCCACGGCCTACCTGAGCATTGTTTCTGACCATGTCACTCCCTTTATGGCCACCATGTCCCCATCCTCTGATGGCTACTTCCAGCAGGATAATGCACCATGTCACAAAGCTCCAATCATTTCAAATTGGTTTCTTGAACATGACAATGAGTTCACTGAACTAAAATGGCCCCACAGTCACCAGATCTCAACCCAATAGAGCATCTTTGGGATGTGGTGGAACGGGAGCTTCGTGCCCTGGATGTGCATCCCACAAATCTCCATCAACTGCAAGATGCTATCCTATCAATATGGGCCAACATTTCTAAAGAATGCTTTCAGCACCTTGTTGAATCAATGCCACGATAGAATTAAGGCAGCTCTAACGGGTTAAACACAGTATTAGTATGGTGTTCCTAATAATCCTTTAGGTGAGTGTGTATTTGTTGTAGATTTTGAACAAGCTGGCCTTAGCACACAACTGTACTCACAAGTGCGGAGACGTCACTGACACACTTACCTCAAGCACAGAAAGAGAAGGAAGGCAATAACGAGAGCGCCGACAGATATACAGTGGCCGGAAGTAGTTTATGATGAGGGCTATCTTGTAGTGCATGGGGTACTTCCTCTGTGGAAAACAGATGCATTATTCATTCTGCCATGAGAAAGAAGTCATTCATTCTCTTACTAGAAGGTGATATATGATATGATAGGATAAATGATTGCAATTTTAGCACAAATCAATAGTTATTACTCAATGACCATTTTGTCCTTGCTTAATATTTTCCAAGTCCTTGCAAGAGGTCACAAAAGCAAAACACTGAGTACTGGACAGTCTTTATGCAGAAGTTGATGTGAAGTGAAGTGAGAAGTTTACTGATGCATGAGTGTTTGATAATATAACGGTTACACTTTATGTTAGGTGTAATTACATATTTTAGAACTGAGTTATATTAATGAACTACGTGTGCTGACTATAGGGTTAGGGCAGGATTAGGATTGGTTGAGGGTTAGTTGAATGTAATTATGCTGTTATTACTATGGTATGTGCATGTAACACACTCTAAAAATGCTGGGTTGTTTCAACCCAAATTTGGGTAAATATGGACAAACCCAAATGTTGGGTTAAAATGTAACAATAAAAATCAAGTTGAAGTTGGGTTCAAATTTTTAATTACATTTTTAACCCAACATTTGTGTTTGTCCATATTTGACCCAAATTTAGTTTAAAACAACCCAGCATTGTTTAGAGTGTATGTAACAAGGACACTGTAAAATAAAGCGTTACCGAGTGAACTCATGTCAAAAATGGGCTACTTCATAAAAGCTAAATAATTGAGCCAAATGGATTATAATATGCATGTCATTCAGAACGTTTTGGATTGTGTATTCAACAGATCCTAAAAGCAATGACATTAATAGCATTCATTGATTAAAACCGAATCGTTTGCGACAGGGAAGCTTTTAGTCTTGCTGTAAGAGAACAATAAGCAGAAAGTACACTTACAAAGGACCATTTTCAAGTGCCATCCGTCCTCAGATTTCTCTTCTTTGGGAAGACGGTTTATCTGGCCGTTCTGTCTTCAGTTTTATTGTGTTTCGGCGAGTGGCTTAAGGTCGAGCTAATCTTCCCTTAGTGTTGAACAAAGCCATTTTCATCAGTGTGTGTGCCCGAGTTCTTGCTCATTATGATCAAGGGCACTCATTGTAAGTGTGTTCAGTGTTTTGGCTCCTGCCATGCGGCTTATCGGAGCTCTTCACGCTGCATTGGTTTGCAAAAATCAAGTGCTTCATTCAAAGGGCACTTTCTTTGCGCGGTGTGTGAATTGTGCAAAAAAAAACACGTTGCATATCTTCTCTGAAGCGTCTCCGCCCATTCAGCTGACATAAACCACATTTCAATAAACGGAAAAACCTATCCAGAGATTAAATGTTTTCTGTATCGACGCAAATCTTGTGACACATCAGATACGCAAACAACTAATTTTAACCTTTCACTTTAATGAATAGTTAAAACAACTGGCCTGTCCAACACTGAACTCACGAGACCTCCGAATCGGTGTATGAAAACATTGGTAACACTTAATTACATTAGTTAACTAACTATTAATAAACTGCACTTCTACAGCATTTTAAATGTTAATTTCAATTAGAGCTGTCAAAAAATTAATCGTGATTAATCGCATACGAAAATAAAAGTTTTTGTTTACATAATATATGTGGGTGCACTGTGTATAATTATTTTATATATATAAATACACACACATGCTTGTATATATTTAAGACATATTTTCATTTATATACTGTTTATAGATTTATATGTAATTTATACTATATAAATATATATATTTTACATATAAATAATATTTTTTTCTTAAATATACATGCATGTGTCTGTATTTATATATATACAAAATAATTATACACAGTACACCAAATATATTATGTAAACACAAACTTTTATTTCGAATGCGAATTAATCGATTAATCTTTTGACAGCCCTAATTTCAATATTATAGACTCTGTATAGGCCCACATGTGTAAATAAGCGCATTTAATTTCATTTTTGTTCAAATATAATAATGTTATTATTTTTTTTACATCTATGCTGATTATGAAAATTGAACAGCATGAGTAAGAAAGCGCAATATATCAGAAGATTTGATGGGTCAGACATGATTTTGACCACTAAATTAAGTTTTGTTTTGTAGAAAGCCTTTCTTTAAAGTGAATTTTGTTTTGTATAAATTGTATCTTCATTTAAATCAATTTTACAACAACCAATTCCCTGCATATAATAAATAAAAAGCAAATATAGCAGACAATATGATCATGATATGGTGGCGTGGTCGCGATTGCATTGCACGTGAACTGGAAAATCTCATCATAAATAGTATATAATATGTGTGTATATATATATATATACCTGGATTAAATTTTTTATTGATATTATAACCTACAAATGCTATGTGAAAATTTGAAACAGAAAATAGTGGTCTTCATCTTCCCATTTTCTTGCTAAAGAAAACACAGTTTTCTCAAATTCATCAAAATGGATTTATAGCGTTTTGGAACCAAACTCTTTATACATATATATATATATATATATATATATATATATATATATATATATATATATATATATATATATATATATATATATATATATATATATATATATATATATATATATATATATATATATATATATATATATATATATATATATATATGTATACTGTGTTTTCTTTAGCAAGAAAATGGGAAGATGAAGACCACTATTTTCTGTTTCAAATTTTCACATAGCATTTGTAGGTTATAATATCAATAAAAAATTTAATCCAGGTTTTGATTTTTTAAAGATTTATTATAAAAACTGATTGTTTTTTCCCCAAAATGCAATAAATCCATTAATTTACTTTAATCAAAATAAAATGTTATACACATTGAATTTCTTGTGCATACTATAAATCCATTGCTTTAATTTAACAATATTTGGTAACACTTTAAGGGTACATGTCATGAATTATCATGAATTCATGTATAAATTAATCATGCATGAATTATGCATTCATTCAAATACATTAATATCATCAGGAACTAACAACGTTTTTTTAACAGTTCAACGTTTTTCATTCATGACTTCATGGATGAACAACACCTTAATTAAAACATTAAGATGAGCACATCATCATGAATTATGATTTATTAAGCATGATCTAACGTTACTGCTGCATATCGCTGTTGTCAACCTTGGGATGTCGACGCTGAGCTTTTTTGACGGCGATCAGCTGTAAAATGGCTCGGTCCTGCTCGGTTTTCGTTGACTTTGAATAAAACAACTGAACGTTTTTCAAAAATGTGTCAGCGTGACAGAAGTTTGATGCTGTCGTGACTCGTGTGAGAACAAGCAACAGCCGGCATTTCCTCCTCCCAAGTGCCTCATCTTCTCTCCTCACGTAAATGATTCGATTTCAAGGTCACGTTTACCCGTGCAGGATGCCTTACCCTCCGCAGGTTCACCAATGCAGTCAAAATTATTCATTTTTTGTTTGTTTGTTAATCGAAAGGACAAAATAGAGAAAACCTAGGAAGCCGGGTGTAGTTAAAGCGCTGCCGTTACTGTTTACATTGCGTGGAATGGTGCGTTGTGATTGGTTAAGCGGATATGTCGCATTTTGCAGAAGAGGGAGACTGGCGTTTGTCGTGGTTTGGAAAGAAAGGGAGAAAACATTACAAAATAACACGGCGGATATCGCATTTTACGTAAAATTAAACATTGTTTTGTATCTGGTCGGTATTGAAAAGTCAGATTTTTGCAGTAACTCATTTTTTTTAAAATGGCGTTTATCGTGTTTTGGAACCAAACTCTTAATATATATATATATATATATATATATATATATATATATATATATATACACTCACCGGCCACTTTATTAGGTACACCTGTCCAACTGCTCGTTAACACTTAATTTCTAAGCAGCCAATCACATGGCGGCAACTCAGTGCATTTAGGCATGTAGACATGGTCAAGACAATCTCCTGCAGTTCAAACCGAGCATCAGTATGGGGAAGAAAGGTGATTTGAGTGACTTTGAACGTGGCATGATTGTTGGTGCCAGAAGGGCTGGTCTGAGTATTTCAGAAACTGTTAATCTACTGGGATTTTCACGCACAACCATCTCTAGGGTTTACAGAGAATGGTCCGAAAAAGAAAAACATCCAGTGAGCGGCAGTTCTGTGGGCGGAAATGCCTTGTTGATGCCAGAGGTCAGAGGAGAATGGCCAGACTGGTTCGAGCTGATAGAAGGGCAACGGTGACTCAAATAACCACCCGTTACAACCAAGGTGGGCAGAAGAGCATCTCTGAACGCACAGTACGTCGAACTTTGAGGCAGATGGGCTACAGCAGCAGAAGACCACACCGGGTGCCACTCCTTTCAGTTAAGAACAGGAAACTGAGGCTACAATTTGCACAAGCACATCGAAATTGGACAATAGAAGATTGGAAAAACGTTGCCTGGTCTGATGAGTCTCGATTTCTGCTGCGACATTCGGATGGTAGGGTCAGAATTTGGCGTCTACAACATGAAAGCATGGATCCATCCTGCCTTGTATCAACGGTTCAGGCTGGTGGTGGTGGTGTCATGGTGTGGGGAATATTTTCTTGGCATTCTTTGGGCCCCTTGGTACCAATTGAGCATCGTTGCAACGCCACAGCCTACCTGAGTATTGTTGCTGACCATGTCCATCCCTTTATGACCACAATGTACCCAACTTCTGATGGCTACTTTCAGCAGGATAATGCGCCATGTCATAAAGCTGGAATCATCTCAGACTGGTTTCTTGAACATGACAATGAGTTCGCTGTACTCAAATGGCCTCCACAGTCACCAGATCTCAATCCAATAGAGCATCTTTGGGATGTGGTGGAACGGGAGATTCGCATCATGGATGTGCAGCCGACAAATCTGCGGCAACTGTGTGATGCCATCATGTCAATATGGACCAAACTCCCTGAGGAATGCTTCCAGCACCTTGTTGAATCTATGCCACGAAGAATTGAGGCAGTTCTGAAGGCAAAAGGAGGTCCAACCCGTTACTAGCATGGGGTACCTAATAAAGTGGCCGGTGAGTATATATATATATATATATATATATATATATATATATATATATATATATATATATTTGATTGCGCGGCGTAAGGGTGAGCGTGGTAAAAGAACGGTTCTCTGGTTCTAGTCCAGCAATGAGTTGGTGCCGCTTTGGAACCAATTTTCCTGGCCAAGAACCGGTTCTTTGGCTGTCGAAACACACAGAACTGGTTCATGAGTAGGAGCTTTGGTGGAAAAGGGTCAATTGAGTCAGATTCTCCCATCTTGAAACAGGTTTCCCTGCTGTTTAGCCACCTCTGGGTCCTGTTAGCGAGCAGACAAAAACACACACACATCCCCTTTGCTGACTGGAGACAGACATTCTCTGTCTGGCAAACTTCATGTTTTGTAAAAAAAATAAATGGTAATAATCAATTTCATGCCACCATATATATTACAGATAACTTTGCAAAATCCAAAATAGCCAGGGCAATGGTGATATCTGTACTGTGATAAAGCTAAGACAGTGCTACAGTGAGAGAAAGATGTCCTCGCAGTGTAACAAAACAAGCACAGGATCAGTGTTAGAAAATCACACATCGGTAAAGGATGCCTAAAGCAACTGTAATGTGCTCAGACTGTCCGCAATAGGACGAGAGAGGCTGGACTGAGGGCTTGTTGTAAGGCTAATGTTTACCGGATGTCAATAAGGGCACACACTGCTGGACGAGACAGGAATGGTGAAGTGATCTTAACAGAAAAGTCACGTTTTTATCTCTCCAGAGGTGAAGATGGGTCTCGCATTTGTTGCTGAAAGAATGAGCATTACGCCTGTTGAGGCGTGTTCTCTCGATTTAGAGGTGGGGTCCGTCACGTTCTGGGACGGTAAATCAGCAGCATCATCAGATTGAGCTTGTTGTCATTGCAGGCGATCTCAACACTGTGCTATACAGGAAAGCCATCCTCCTCCCTCTTGTGCTATCCTTCATGCTGACAGGACTCTCCAGCCGGCAATTATTTCCCAATTTGACCTGTTGAATCTGAACTGAATATACATTGCCTGGGGAATCAAGTGATGGTCGATCATCGCGGCTTGCAGCTATTTTTATTTTACTAATGAAATGTTATAAACAATCCTGAGGACATCACTTAAAGGATCAGTTCACTTTTCAGAAAAAACTTTTGCTGATAATTTACTCACCCCCATGTCATCCAAGATTGACAAGAGAAGAAAAAATTCATTGAGAAGAAATTAAGGTTTTTGATGAAAACATTCCAGGATTTACTCCATATAATGGACTTCAGTGGGAACCAAACAGTTCAAGGTCCAAATGAGAGTTTCAGTGCAGCTTCAAAGGGCTTTAAAGATTCAAGACGATGAATAAGAGTCTTATCAGAGCGAATCGATCGCTCATTTAATAAATAAATAACAAAGTTTAAGTTTTATAAGCTCAAATGCTCGCCTTGCTCTGTTCTGTGATGCGCGTTCGTGACTCTCCTGACTCTCGTTCATGAATCTTTTTCCGAGTCATTTGATTCATTCAACGAAGGAATTGAAAACTTATTTATTTATTAAAAGAGCGATCGTTTCGCTTGATTAGACCGTTATTCATCGTCTGGAATCGTTTAAAGCCCTTTGAACAGTTTGCACTGAAACTCTCTTTTGGACCTTGAACTGTTTGGTTCCCACTGAAGTCCATTATATGGAGAAAATCCTGGAATTTTTTCATCAAAAACTTAATTTCTTTTCGACTGAAGAAAGAAAGACATGGACATCTTGGATGACATGGGGGTGAGTAAATTATCAGCAAAAGGTTTTTTTCAAAAGTGAACTCCTCCTTTAAGCCAAAACAGCAGAGTTCAGGAGAGTACAGTTCAGTCTTATTTACCCACCTTTTCCTCTAAGATGGGCTCACAGTTGGAGTAGTTACTTTTCAGTGCCCATGTCCCATTGTCCAAGCACTCTCTGTAAGCAATTCCTGCAGGGAATGAAAGAATTCCAAAGTCAGTGTCGTTCTTAAAGCCCACAGAGCTTAACATGTTCATTGTTCAGCAGTCTCAGGTTCACGTTCACACAAGAAAAAGAAAATGTCCTGACTGAAGAACTTGTTGAACACACACATCATTTATAACAGCTCAATGGCATCGACTCGTTTAAATTCTTCCCCTCTTCAAGGGCTGTTGGCTCTTTCCTTCCAGTTTACAGTTTACCTATTTGATATGATGTTTGCATTTAAATATTTGAGCATGTAATTGGTAAAGGCACAGAAGGGTTTAGGAGTTATTTGCATATCTTTGAAAAACCATCATGCTTAAATTTTCTTGCTTTGCTCTGGTTATTTTACTTTTTTCATTTTTAATGGAAAATTCTAATCTCTTTTCCAAGCTGCACTTGGGAACTTAATTAGTTTTTTCCCCAAAAAAACCTTTTAATATACTGCATCTCGTTACAGCCACTCATAGAGAATGAGTCAGCTTTTCTATCCGTACTCAAAAAAGAAATCTCTTCTTGTTTCAAGTTCTTTAGTTCCCAAACACTGAACATGCACCAGTTCAGCTAGAAACTGGAGGTATTTCTTACATTTCTTGGGATGCATCTTGGAATGGGGATTCCCTTCTGTGGTGAAAGGGGTTTCCCAGGTTTGCTCATTCATTGGAGGTCTGGAAGTGATGTCTTGGGAAACAAGTAAATATGATCTGCACTGTAAAAATGAATATGCTTTATCTAATCAATAGAACTGACAATAGAACTATTTATTTTATATTGCCAACATTGAAGACACCTGATGTTAACAAGCAGAATCACTGAAGGAGAAAACCGTAACTTTAAAACAAACCTAAAACAAACACTGATCACCATAATGGTGACTTCAATTTATGTTTTTTGGGTTGTTGTTGTAAGTTTTACTCATTTTAAATGTGTAAATTCCAATTTGTTAAATTGAATTAATAATATTGCTTGTAATCTGTTGCCACAATTTTGATTAGACAAAGCATATTAATTTTTACAGTGTGTGAGCTGAATAGATGCAGCGTAGTTTGAAGTCTGAGGGCAGAAAAGACTAGAGCTGTAGACTTGGGCTTGTTTCTTCATGACATTGTCTTTAGTTTTGGGCATAATTACTGTATGTTGGGATGTGCCGTCCCATTTGTGTTGTGATGACTGTATAAATCTATATATTGTTCATCAGTGGGTGACTGAGAGACATTAGCCAACTGTGTTTTGTGTGGTTGGTTGACCAATTATGACCTATTCTTAATCCAACTATTGTCTATGAAGTGCATTGTGATGACCATTGCACTAAGGCATATGGGATTACAGACTGTCCCTGACAGAAAGTGTTTTGTCTCAGTAAGGCCTCCACTCGGCTGAAAGCATTGCAGAAATCCAGGGCACAACAATTAGACACAGACAAGCAAATTTACACTGGCGGCCAGCACTAGAACACCGATAGGAGGGACAAACACACAAACAAGATCTAACACATTTAAAATAAAATAATTAAGACTAGAAGAAAGGTTTAGTCACAGTGTTCTGAGTAAATAATCTACTCTCTTATGCAGTTGGAATTTACAGTCCATTGAAAATGGAATATAACCCATTCTCCAACAATGGTACATTCCTATAGCATAATTAAACTCTTGTCTCAAAATTGTGTGTGTGCCTACTTATTTTGCGTGTACAACCTATATTTTCGGGACATACTTGTACCCAGAAGTGACCAAGCCCTGACAAAATCTCCAAAAAACTCAGATTTATAAATCTAGTATAAAAATAAAGAAATAGGTTTTTTTTAAAGTAAAAAAAAGGAAAAATGCCGAAGGTTTTCTGTGATGGGAATAGGTTTAGGGGTAGGGTTAGTGTAAGGGGAGAGAATATACTGTTTGTACAGTATACTAACCATCACATCTATATAATGTCCCCATTTAGATAGCTTATTACTATGGAGAGTCCCCACAAAGAGCGCAAATCAGACGCATTTCAGCCACATTTCTAATAATTGCATAACCACATTTTTAAATCTTAAAAATATCTCCAAATTGCAACATGTTCTCTGTGTCAAACTTGTCAAGCAGTCTGGATTCAGTATCATCAGGAACACTTTATAATAACTGCATGCTATTAATCATTTGTTAAGCATGAGTAAACAGTTAATTCATCATTTATAAAGCATTAATAAACATTAATAAGCAGTTTATAAATACAGCTATCAATGCTTTATTCTTGATTTATAAGCATATCTATAATGCTTTTAATAATTGTTTAATAACATTTATTTAAAATAAATGCTTTTAATTTATTATAATGTTTAATAATTGTATTTTCATACTTTGTTAATGATCAATTAATAATTTCTAAATGAAGTATAGCACTATTTACAAACCAGTTATTTAAGAGCTGTCAGTCATTCATAAGATCACTTAGAAAGTGTAAGTAGTAAATACAGGTAGTTATAAAGCATTTAGTAGTGGTCAGTTAACTATTTTGTGAGCTCATCTAAAGTGAGGACTATTCATGTTTTGTAAAGCATTTATAAAGGCGATTTCAGGCGCATCAATCTTCGAAACAGTCAAATGTAACAAACACAACACAGTGATACAGAACATAGAAATATTTAACAGCCTTTAAATCTGCTTTACAAGGCATGAGTCCTCACTTGGTAACACTTTATAATAACTACATGCTAATAATCATTAGTTAAGTATGAGTAAACCATTAATTCATCATTCATAAAGCATTAATAGACTATTAATAGATTAATAAGCAGTTTATAAATACAGCTATAAATGCTTTCTTCTTGATTTAAAAGCATATCTATAATTTGTTTAATAATGGTCGTTTCATCCTTTATTAATGATCAATTTATCATTTCTAAATAAAGAATTGCATTTTTTATGAACCAGTTATTTGATAGTTGTCAGTGGTTCGTAAGATTACTTAGAGCATGTAAGTAAATGATTAATAAACTATTTAAATGTACATTCATACATCTTATTATTCAGACATATAGTGATGGTTATTTAGTGTGTTAATAAATGCTTTACTAACATGTATTTATGCTGTAATTCAGGGTTAATTTGGGTAGTTATAAAGCATTTAGTAGTGGTTAGTTAACTATGTTCGTGAGCTCATCTAAAGTGAGGACTATTCATGCCTTGTAAAGCATTTATAAAGGCTGTTGAATATTTTTTGTTCTGTATCACTGCGTTGTGTTTGTTACATTTTACTGTTTAGAAGATCGACGAGTCTTTAAATCGCCTTTATAAATGCTTTACAAAGCATGAATAGTCCTCACTTTAGATTAGCTCACAAAAATAGTTAACTGACCACTACTAAATGCTTTATAACTACCCGAATTAACCCTGAATTACAGCATAAATACAAGTTAATAAAGCAGTTATTAGCACACTAAGTAACCATCACTATATGTCTGAATAATAAGATGTATGAATGTACATTTAAATAGTCTATTAATCATTTACGCACACGTCTAAGTAATCTAATGAACCACTGAAAACTTTTAAACAACTGGTTTATAAAAAATGCAATTCTTCATTTAGAAATGATTAATTGATCATTAATAAAGGATGAAAATACAATTATTAAACAATATATAAATATGCTTTTAAATCAAGAAGAAAGCATTTGTAGCTGTATTTATAAACTGCTTATTAATGTATTTTAATCCTTTATGAATGATGAATTAACTGTTAACTCATGCTTAACTAATGATTATTAGCATTGCTTTTGGCTTGCTTAGGTGGGAGTTAAAAGACACTTACTATTCAATATATATATATTTATATATATATATGATATTTCCCTGTTTATTACTCTGAAGCTGCTTTAGGCTATAAATAAATGTGATGGATGGATGGATGGATTTAACATCCAGCATTATGTGTGTATTCTGGTGTGAGTGAGTGACAGTTTCTCTCTGCATGCTGATGATGGGGTTTTTGGGTGTGTGACAGCATCAGTCTGGGTTGAAATAGACAAATGACGGTGCATCTGTTCCATTTGTTTAAGTAAAAGCACTTACGTCTATGAAGGCCAAAATGGATAGTATGTAAGACCTTCACAATGTTATAAGGAAAAAGTGATTTAAAAAAAGTCATGTGATAGCTTTAATGTTTTTGTTTCTGGCCATGTTTATGCATAAACCCAAGTAATAATTGAAAACTGTAATAATATGGATCCTAAATTCAATATCTGTGCCACTTGCTTAGTGTAGAAGAGGAGATAATTATCCTCAAATGAAGAGAGCTAGTCACAGTTAAAATAGAAACTGTAACCCATCTCAGGACTTGAGTCTGAATGCAGGGCTGAAATATGCATCATCCTGAGCTGTGTTATTGCCGCCAAGGACAGCATTTGCCCTAGGAGCCACTGAAATGGTTTCAGTGAGTCCACTGTTTCCCCTGAACGAATTCAGGCAGTTCAGCAACAACTGTGTGCACTCGCTCATAAGAGGTGCTCAGGTCTTAGTGACTGAGTCCAATTCTACACTGAGAAAAGACATGCTCTGCGTCTGGGAGAACTCGCTCTTCTCACAGGTGACTTGAAGCCTCAAACGGCTGAGGGTGTTCATGGTTAGTTCATGTTAACTAATGCAATTAATGTTAAAGGAGCTGTATGCAAGAAATGTATTTCAATTTATCATACATTTTCCCTGATATTTCACTAGACATTAAAGGGGGGATAAACTGAGAAATCAAATTTTCCTTGAGCTTTTGACATCTAAGAGGTCATCATATCGTCGCTGCCCGATGAAACTCATGTATGTCCAAAACGGTTACTTTTTAGGAAGTGAAAAAAACATGTAATTTCAAAAGCAGCTGAACGTAGCGTTGTCATGCTTGGCACAACATCTTTAAATGTAACCATATTCTTGCCAGTGTCATGATATAATCCATATTTGACCCAAAATCGAGTTTAAATGGACATACGTGCATATTGTATAGTAACGGTGGTCGATACGCGTTCTTCCGATCATTAATTAGAATGACCAAATCGCGTTTCATATTGACAGATGAATAGGCTAGGCTCAGTTTATTAAATACGCTCGGTTTATTAAATATCTCTTGCAAACTATGAAGAGACAATGAATCAATACACTGGCATGGATGGCGATGCTAGACTGATACTTTATTTACACAATCCTACCGTAATTTTGTCGGAAATGAGCTGCATTTTATTACAGATATGAGCTGCATTTTATCATCAGCTAATTTCAATATCAAAGAAATACATCAATAAGAGAGTGTGGCAACAGCCTGCCCTGTAAGATCACTTCGTTTCTTTACTTGAAGATGATTGTGTGATTGTGAAGATGATTGTGTCTGTGACTTACTTTCACTTTTGAAGCAGCTGCTCATCTGCGGTGATGCGTGTCGCAGTAGCGCCGTCATATCTGACTATAACGTGTCATAGCCTATATAACACGCTCTCACTCGTTTATTTTTTTTTTAGCATTTTTGGGAGGAGTAAAATATACATATGTGGTTCAACCAGATTGCGTTTACACCTAGTAAAGATCCGAACACAATGCGAGCCAGACTACCTCCAGATGGTCAGGCAGATCCGATTACAATCCGATCACGACGTATTTATACCTTGCATTAACATGTCTTTTTTATTATCCGGATAACTTATCTGGATACAGATCGCATTATAATACCAGGTGTAGGGGTCTCAGAGACGAGACCGGCGAGAGACTTCACGAGACCGGCGAGATGCCTCCACAGGGCGGGGAGATACCGTACTGTCTATGGGAGATACGCTGCGTGATTGACAGCTTTGACAGCAAATGGAAATACGTGGAAATCAGATGACATGATTTCACAACTTTTCATTGGTCATTTAGATAATATGACGCATGCTGTATACGGAAATGAACCTGGACATTCTATCCGTGAAAAAATCTCAAAATTGTCAAAATGGACATACGCGGTTTTCATCGGACAGCGACGATATTATAGAATTTCCTGTAAGTTTCAGAACTGAAAACGTCCTTGTTAGTCCAATAAAAGCTTTTATTGACACCAGCCTCTGCAAACGACTCGTTTTTGTGGGGAACTATGACGTCAAAGAGGATAAAACCCCACCCCGCAGAAGAAGATCAACGCCTACTTCAACATGGCCGGGCGAACGTCATAAGTTGACCTCAGACAACAATATAATACGATTTAATCAAAACAATCAAAACTTTACTCGCAAGACACTGGTTTGCTTCAGAGTTGTGGTTTGCCATCATAATGTTCAGGCGCCAGTTGAACTCGCATGACTCAAGGATTGTTTCATATTCATATTCAGGTTGTTTTTTCAAATCTAAATACACACTGGATTGATACTTGATTGATCAGAGTCACTATTCTCTCTGCCGGTTTTGGACTGATTGAATGCATTGTCTTACTGAATCACGTGACTGAAAACTTTTCCAGAGAGTAGCGGCTTAAAATGATCTGATCGCATGTAGAGATGGGAAAACATAATGATGTCTCTTGTCAATAAATGTACTTTCTATTATTTTTTGCTATAATGCCTCTGGAATACCCGGCGGCAGAGGTCGGATCAATCGCCGTGTGGGTTAAGGGGCTGCGTGGAGCTCAAGAGCAGACTTTAGCTTACGTTTCTGTGTCCCAGATCTGTCTCCTGAGATAACTCTTTCAGAAGAGATCGGCATCAGAAGCAAATTACTGGAGTCCACATAAAATGTATAAAGCTATACTCTAGCTATCGCAAAAAAAAACATTCATTGTGTGCATTTCAGTTAGAGAATACAACAGCAAAGAAATAGGGAACACATATACATAATAGATAAACACCGTCTGACTAAGTGTGTGGAGAGGTGTGTGAAGCTTAACTCATTATTTGATCACATCAGTGAGAACAGGCCATTGTTGTAGTGACTAGTATGTATTTTCTTGCTTTAGACTTGTTTTACCAACAAAAGAGATGCACTAAAGGTTTTTCACCTTTATTCAGCATATTTCACACAGAAAATGAGCAAATATGGATGCTGCTCTACACAACCATCTAGTACAACAACAATCCCCTTTAAAGTATACATAAAAAAGCAACAATAAGTCTTTATCCCATCTAAAGACAACAACAAAAAAAGCCCAGAATAAATTTAGGAAAGTAGTTTTTCTTGTCAATAAAGGAATCTTTCCACCACTTTTGAAGAACGATCCTCCAGGATCAAACATAACAGGCCGAAGCGAAAACCAGTTGATAAAGATTCATCACAAACATCCGTAAAAACAACAGAAAGGCTGTTATGTAACTTGGATGCAGCTTTAAGATCATTTAATTGCTGCGAGACCCCATGTTCACGCCTGTGTTGGCTCATGAAATCAAACGCAAGAAGTATGTAGTAACACTTTCATCTGTAAGCTATTACTTACTAATTATTTGGATCCATATTAAAAAGTGAAGATCATTGGGACTAACTAGTAATGACTCAAGTGTTACTACATGATCTAGTCATGATTTGTGCAAACGTTTGAGATTTTTGGTGAACTTTAGTATACTTTATAGAAAATGTCTTTAGTAACACTTGAGTAATTACTAGTTAGTTCCAATGAATAATTAGTAATTCCCACAGAAGTATCTAGTAACACTTTCATCTGTGAGCTATTACTTACTAATTCGTTAATAAGAGTTTCTTTTAGTTAATAGTAGTTACTAGATTGTTAATAAACTTTTTCAGTAGTTCTCTGGGAAGTATTAAAAAATAGTAGTTATTGATTAGTTAATAGTGAACTACCACTTTCGTCTGTGCGCTATTACTTACTAGTTCGTTAATCAGAGTTTCTTGTTAGTTAATAATAGTAACTAGATTGTTAATATTGTGTTACTCATTAGTTCTTGTGTAGTTATTCATTAACGAAGGAACTGTATTCTAAAGTGTTACCCACAACCCTCTAGTACAACAACAATCCCCTTTAAAGTATAAGCAACAATAAGTCTTTATCCCGTCTGAAGACAACAACAAAAAAAGCCCAGAATGAATTTAGGAAAGTAGTTTTTCTTGTCAATAAAGGAATCTATCCACCACTTTTGAAGAACGATCCTCCAGGATCAAACATAACAGGCCGAAGCGAAACCAGTTGATAAAGATTCATCACAAACATCCGTAAAAACAACAGAAAGGCTGTTATGTAACTTGGATGCAGCTTTAAGATCATTTAATTGCTGCTAGACCCCATGTTCACGCCTGTGTTGGCTCATGAAATCAAACGCTCTGTCCTCCGCACTGACTCTTCAGAAGTCTTCACAATACATGCCTTCACATCTTCCCTTTGCACTTGGTAAATCATTCTCGCTTTAGCTTTCCCAGCCCACCAGATCTCTTCTTATTTATCCACTGAGGTGAGTTTACATTTATTTTCATAAGTTTTTCTTGACCTCAATAAACACCTCCAAACTTCACTTGTATTGAGGAATATAACTAGAGATTGTGTTTGTGTTGAGCCGATGTTGTGTGAGTGAACTTAACGATGCAGATTTGCAGATTTACCCCCTTTTTTTAAGTGTCTACATGAAATTCTTCTCCAACACCTGAGGAATTTACTGTTTTATTACAATTACAATCGTCTTATTTATTCTTTTGTTTCACATTCACATTGTGTGTCTCCTGTCTTCCTAAGGAGGTCAGGGTGGAGGTGCTGAGCGAGAGGATTGCTCTGCTCTTTGATCACCAGCCGTGAGCTAAAGTTCATTGGTCTTGGTGTGACAGCCGAACGCCCCAACCTTGTGTAAGATCCATGACGGGCACGGAGAGCAGGCTTTGAGCTGAACGATGGATACTGGGCATCTGACTGTCAGGTTTCTGGTCATCTTCAGGTATGTGGTCATCTTCAAATGAGTCTGGCCCTAATCCTGACAGTATCTCCAGACTTGATGAGTAAGGTCTAGCTCTGTCTCTTGTTGAGTGTATTTCTGCGAGCACGTATACTGGAGACTACAGCTGTGTGTCCATGTTGGTGTGTGTGCACCGTCTGTTCTGGCAGAGAGCAAGCCAAATAAAAAACACAAACTAGCCCAGTGCCAGTCCAATTCACTCCCTCAGTCAGCTGTCCAGCTCTCTCTGTGTCTTTGTCTTGGCCAATTCTCTCTCTTTCTCATTCTCTGCATCTCATTTCCTCCATTTGTCACCTTCCTCTGTTTCTCACTTGTATTAAAACTGGAGTATGTAACTTATTATCAACACTGATCAGGATTCCTCCCATTATTTGAGTGGCAGGTCACGCCACAATCCACTGAAATCCAGATGCGCCACTAAACGTAGCGGCATCTGCCGATAGCTGCTGTGTATAAGATTGAAAAACGGCAAGGCTACAAAATATGCAAAAAATATATATAGTAGACTCGCGCACAAGTTACGCTTCGAGCACACAGGCTCTTCGTCAGATGCCACTGCCACTCTTTAACTGCATTTAGTTTACTCATTCATTTACTTACTTACTTAAAGGGCCATATACACCTTTATTTTGAATGTAAAATCACCCATTTGTAAACTGAATTTGTTTGGCCTCGTGTGTCACCCGCTTCTGGTTATTTTTTGCTGTACAATACCAATTGTTATGCTACTAAACTACAAACTGGTATTTCTTACCGTATTATTTTAATGTATCGTTGTAGTTTTAAAACACTGGTTTGTAGCTGTGTTCAGTTTGTTTAGTTATCATTAGGGTTGTAAGAAAAAAATCGATACACTCGAGTATCGCGATATTTTATTTTGCAATACTGTATCGAATTTTCAGAAACGCAATATCCATTTTTATTTTGTGGCTATGCATAGACGCACCATTAACTTAACGTTTTACTAGAAACAACATAACTATGGCTGAACCCCGTGTAAAGACCGGCTCTCGCTCTGTGTGGAATTATTTATGTTTCCAGAGTAGAGAGAGCATTACCGATATCGACAGGAACCATGCAGTTTGTGAACTGTGTCTTTACAAGTTCGACGCGTGAAAAGCACGTATTTTCTCTGGCATGCATGTTAGTCAATGAGTGTGTTCATTCACACCGGAGCAGTAGCCGCACGTAAGTGTCTATATAGCGAAGAGTCTATAAGGGCTTCGACAGACCAGACGAGAAGCTCAGCGCCACGTCTTTAAAATTCTAACACATTATTCTCTATGACTGTACACACACTGGCGGCGCCATTCGGCGTCTGTCCGCGGCTCCCAGCGACGGCTCAGGACCATGCTCAAAATACCTGCTGCGCCACAGAGCTTTATAAAATTGAAATTATTTTTGTTGCACATCATTGCTAATGTATACCTGACTTCGCCCGATGCAGCAATAAACATTTAGTTTTCCATTAATTTACAGAAATCAGCTGCTTGAATGACATTATTGGATTTTTCAGGTGAGATTCTCAATTCAAAAAGTTGAGAATCTAAAAACAAAGTTTTTGTAATGAACCTGTGAATCACAATCCCAAACTGAGTACTGAATTGTTTACCTAAAGTAAACTTGTTCAACTTTAATTCACATCATGTCTTTTTTTTTTAAATATTACTTTTTCTAAAATTATAGTCCTACTAAAAAAATAATACCAATATATCGCCTTATGGACAGTCTCAAAATATATTGCAATATATTTAATCGTGACCATGTCTGATGATACATCGTATCGCCTGATACACAGCCTTAGTTATCATGGACTTTTAGTTTGTATTCTTCACTAGTTTTCTATCTGCATTCGTTCATGTTCACGCTCCTCCTTTGTTTCTATGGCAACATCATTATGAGTTCAATCTTTTCAGATGTGTTTGTTTGAGTTTGCTATTTAAATGCTGTGGTACCTGCTATTTAAATGATCACATATGCATTTGGTGTGTTTTTCCTCTGGCCTATTTTGGATTGTCTTGTGGATTATTATTAAATATGTGTGTATGAGACGTCATCATCTCTTCAGTCTGTTCCTGCATACCGTGCTGACAGTAGCACAAATATTATTGCTGTTTCCTGCACTTTGTTAACCTTAAGTTATTTCCCCATAGCGGTTAAAGAATCACAAGTCTCGCACATTCACAGAAAATAAAGTGGATAACAGTTAAAGTGATTTATTCTGTATTATTACAGAAATAGGCCTATATGGATCTATGTATTCTTGAAAGCTTTCAATGACTTGAACAGTTTTTTATGTTAATGATAAAACTTAAGATTTCTCTGAGAATAGTTGTATTGTTTAGATGATAGTTTTGACTATTGTTGAAATCTAAAAAAAGACATGACGTGCACTTTAAAGTCTTCTGAAGCTGTACTGTGGCTTTACTTGAAGTGCAAAAATGTAAATTCACTGACATTCTTGAAGCCATGAAATCTTATTTGCCATGATGCTCCATGCCAGATTTGATTTCAGTGATGCTAAACACTATCAGCTTGTGTGTGTGTAGATGCAATCTAACACAATATGCCATATTTAAACATGCAGTTAATGGAGTTTGAGAGCAGCAACAGCAGAGAACATCTGAAGTGAATTACCACTATTGTTTATCAATGGGGGGGGGGTTATCTTTAAAAATGATATTTCAGACCCCATAATGCAAAGATATTCATATATTTTTAATTGGTTTCGGTGTTTTATTTTTGGCCATTGTATCCTGTGGCACATTTACAAAATGGTTTCAATGATTAATAAATGATAAGACACTTTAAGGTTGGCAGATGTTGGTCTGGATGTGAACCTTAATGGAAGGAAAAATCTAACCAGGAAATGGGAGACGCTGTATAAAAATAGCCGTCTTTATCAGCGCAATCTATTTTTACATTTTCTTCTCACCACTGGCTCTGTCACGGGGACTGAATTAATTCTGTCAAAGCCCGGGAGCTTAATCCACCTCAAAATGTGCCTGATCCATGTTCAAACACATATATTCAGCTCAACCCAAGGATCAGAGAACACACAAAATCACTTACAGTAAAAACAGTTATAAATCAATTTTTACTATAGTGGGCTGGCAGTGCAAGCTTCTGTCACATCTGAGCATGCTGGATCTGACAGGCAGGTTTATAAAAGCTACTAAAATGCCCTAATTGATCTAAGGCCTAATCCTGGTTTAATCTAAGCCCTGTCTGTGACACCAGGCCTGGGATTGACAGAATTGTGCAGCAAATGAAATACAAGTATTACTTACTGACATGCCAAAGTCATCCTATACTGCCATCAATTGCTGTAGAGCCCATTAAGCAATGGAAAAAAACTAACACGTTGATTGTCATGACATACATACACATTCATTGAGGTGACGGTGCCTTGTTGTTTATATGTAGGTGCAGTGTTTGGACACTACTAAGTATGGAGATGAAGATCATTGAATGAAGTTTTGAAGACTCCAGTTTGAACACTCTAGACTTGACTCAGACTCCAGTGATAGACTCCAGACTTGACTCAGACTCCAGTGATAAAGACTCCATAATTGACTCAGACTGCAGTGATAAGACTCCAGTGATAAAGACTCCAGACTTGACTCAGACTCTCAGTGATAAAGACTCCAGACTTGACTCAGACCTCAGAGATAAAGACTCCAGAGTTGACTCAGACTCCAGCGATAAAGACTCCAGACTTGACTCAGACTCCAGTGATAAAGACTCCAGACTTGACTCAGACTCCAGTGATAAAGACTCCATAATTGACTCAGACTGCAGTGATAAAGACTCCAGACTTGACTCAGACCTCAGAGATAAAGACTCCAGACTTGACTCAGACTCCAGCGATAAAGACTCCAGACTTGACTCAGACTCCAGTGATAAAGACTCCAGACTTGACTCAGACTCCAGTGATAAAGACTCCATAATTGACTCAGACTGCAGTGATAAAGACTCCAGACTTGACTCAGACCTCAGAGATAAAGACTCCAGACTTGACTCAGACTCCAGTGATAAAGACTCCAGAGTTGACTCAGACTCCAGTGATAAAGACTCCAGACTTGACTCAGACCTCAGAGATAAAGACTCCAGAGTTGACTCAGACTCCAGTGATAAAGACTCCAGAGTTCACTCAGACTCTAGTGATAAAGACTCCAGACTTGACTCAGACTGCCAGTGATAAAGACTCCAGAATTGACTCAGACTGCAGTGATAAAGACTCCAGACTTGACTCAGACTCCAGTGATAAAGACTCCAGAGTTGACTCAGACTCCAGCGATAAAGACTCCAGACTTGAATTAGACTCCAGTGATAAAGACTCCAGACTTGACTCAGACCTCAGAGATAAAGACTCCAGAGTCTGACTCAGACTCCAGTGATAAAGACTCCAGACTTGACTCAGACTCCAGTGATAAAGACTCCAGACTTGACTAAGAGGGCTTTTACACTGGGCTTGTTTGCTGCGGTGCGAGCCCGAGCGCATTTGTTCCCGGCGCCCCCGCAGCGTTGGTCTGGTTTCACACTCAACTTGATTCTACTCTGAAACCCCGGTGCCCTAATTGATCTAAGGCCTAATCCTGGTTTAATCTAAGCCCTGTCTGTGACACCAGGCCTGGGATTGACAGAATTGTGCAGCAAATGATATACAAGTATTACTTACTGACATGCCAAAGTCATCCTATACTGCCATCAATTGCTGTAGAGCCCATTAAGCAATGGAAAAAAAACTAACACGTTGATTGTCATGACATACATACACATTCATTGAGGTGACGGTGCCTTGTTGTTTATACGTAGGTGCAGTGTTTGGACACTACTAAGTATGGAGATGAAGATCATTGAATGAAGTTTTGAAGACTCCAGTTTGAACACTCCAGACTTGACTCAGACTCCAGTGATAAAGACTCCAGTGATAAAGACTCCAGACTTGACTATGACTCAAGTGATAAACACTCAAGACTTGACTCGCACTCCAGAGATATTAAGACTTCAGACTAGACTCAGACTCCAGTGATAAAGACTCCAGAGTTGACTCAGACTCCAGCGATAAAGACTCCAGACTTGACTCCAGACTCCAGTGATAAAGACTCCAGACTTGACTCAGACTCCATTGATGAAGACTCCAGAGATAAAGACTTCAGACTTGACTCAGACCTCAGTGATAAAGACTCCAGAGTTGACTCAGACTACAGTGATAAAGACTCCAGACTTGACTCAGACTCCAGTGATAAAGACTCCATAATTGACTCAGACTCCAGTGATAGACTCCAGTGATAAAGACTCCAGACTTGACTCAGACTCAGTGATAAAGACTCCATACTTGACTCAGACTCCAGTGATAAAGACTCCAGACTTGACTCAGACTCTCAGTGATAAAGACTCCAGACTTGACTCAGACTCCAGCGATAAAGACTCCAGACTTGACTCAGACTCCAGTGATAAGACTCCAGACTCTGACTCAGACTCCAGTGATAAAGACTCCATAATTGACTCAGACTCCAGTGATAAAGACTCCAGTGATAAAGACTCCAGACTTGACTCAGACTCTAGTGATAAAGACTCCAGACTTGACTCAGACTGCAGTGATAAAGACTCCACAATTGACTCAGACTGCAGTGATAAAGACTCCAGACTTGACTCAGACCTCAGAGATAAAGACTCCAGAGTTGACTCAGACTCCAGCGATAAAGACTCCAGACTTGACTCAGACTCCAGTGATAAAGACTCCAGACTTGACTCAGACTGCAGTGATAGAGACTCCAGACTTGACTCAGACTCCAGTGATAAAGACTCCAGACTTGACTCAGACTGCAGTGATAAAGACTCCAGACTTGACTCAGACTCCAGTGATAAAGACTGCAGACTTGACTCAGACTGCAGTGATAAAGACTCCAGACTTGACTCAAGACTCCAGAGATAAAGACTCCAAGACTTGACTACAGACTCCAGACATAAAGACTCCAGACTTGACTCAGACTCCAGAGATGAAGACTCCAGACTTGACTCAGACTCCAGAGATAAAGACTCCATACTTGACTCAGACTCCAGAGATAAAGACTCCAGACTTGACTCAGACTGCAGTGATAAAGACTCCAGACTTGACTCAGACTCCAGTGATAAAGACTCCAGACTTGACTCAGACTCCAGCGATAAAGACTCCAGACTTGACTCAGACTGCAGTGATAATGACTCCAGACTTGACTCAGACTCCAGTGATAAAGACTCCAGACTTGACTCAGACTCCAGTGATAAAGACTCCAGACTTGACTCAGACTCCAGCGATAAAGACTCCAGACTTGACTCAGACTCCAGTGATAAAGACTCCAGACTTGACTCAGACTCCAGTGATAAAGACTCCAGACTTGACTCAGACTCCAGTGATAAAGACTCCAGACTTGACTCAGACTCCAGCGATAAAGACTTCAGACTTGACTCAGACTCCAGCGATAAAGACTCCAGACTTGACTCAGACTCTAGTGATAAAGACTCCAGACTTGACTCAGACTGCAGTGATAAAGACTCCAGACTTGACTCAGACTCCAGTGATAAAGACTCCAGACTTGACTCAGACTCCAGAGATAAAGACTCCAGACTTGACTCAGACTCCAGTGATAAAGACTCCAGACTTGACTCAGACTGCAGTGATAAAGACTCCAGACTTGACTCAGACTGCAGTGATAAAGACTCCAGACTTGACTCAGACTGCAGTGATAAAGACTCCAGACTTGACTCAGACTCCAGCTGATAAAGACTCCAGACTTGACTCAGACTCCAGAGATAAAGACTCCAGACTTGACTCAGACTCCAGTGATAAAGACTCCAGACTTGACTCAGACTGCAGTGATAAAGACTCCAGACTTGACTCAGACTGCAGTGATAAAGACTCCAGACTTGACTCAGACTGCAGTGATAAAGACTCCAGACTTGACTCAGACTCCACTGATAAAGACTTCAGACTTGACTCAGACTCCAGAGATAAAGACTCCAGACTTGACTCAGACTGCAGTGATAAAGACTCCAGACTTGACTCAGACTGCAGTGATAAAGACTCCAGACTTGACTCAGACTCCACTGATAAAGACTTCAGATGTGACTTGGACTCCAGCGATAATTGTAATAGCCAGTCACAACCAGAGACAATCTGGTCACAAATAGTTTATTTTGATTACTTAACAATTCTACTGTTATGTGACAGGCATAGAAACTATGAATATATTTCCATGGCGACAAATCAGTCAAGTTACACTTTGTTCTATGTGACTTGTGTATTTCTTTGTAGGTTTGTTTTTATATTCAAAATACCGTTACCTAGACTGTGAAACACTTTATAGTTACTTTACAGATTACTTGCTGTTAGTAAAATTATGTTTTGAAAGGTTATATTTTAGATTATTATTGCTGCTTGGCTCCTAAACTATGGAATAATCTTCATAGCACTGTTCAAGACTCTCTTTCTTTAGCTCTAGTCTAGACTAAATACTTTTTTCAGTCAAACATAGCCCTGGTTAATTGACCCATTCGGTCCCACTTTTATGTACTTACATTGATATTTATAATTTGATACAATGGACTTATTGTGTACATACATGTTTTTTTTTCCATTGTATTTATATTTTTTAAATAGCATGCAATTACAGTTGTAATTAATTTATGTAATTATGTTGGTAATTACACAGTTGACCCTTCCCTTACACCTTAACCCATCCTTACACCCCCCCATACCATCACACCTGTCCCTAACCTTACCCGTGTCACACCTCAATAGCAGCAAAAGTGTTTTACAATACATCAACACAATAAGTACACTGTACATCATACTTAAAGCCACTTAATATAAAATGGGACCATTCATTCCTTTGCATTTCTTCTGAGCTAATCCCAAAACGTGACCTGTGCCATGCGTTCAGCGAGGGCATCTAAATTATTCAACGTGTGTGTCTCTACAACCCTCTTTAACAGAGGATGAACTGCTGCTGCTCTCAGATGGACATGCCTGCACTCTATTGTCCAGTCCTGGATAGAGCTCAAAGACTACAATCAATGGACAATCATATTTATTTAAGTATAGGCATTATATTCGAACGCCCGAGGAGAACTAGCCACCTGGCATTGCCTGCTTTCTCCAAAGGGTTTTAGCCAACATTAGAGTTTTATGTTCTTTGCTACAGTTGCTTTTAGCTTGCACCCCAGGGGACTAAATAAATCATGCAGCTACTATGTAAAATAGTATATGCCTCATGCCATGACTTTCAATTAAAACCTCAATTAAACTGCTTAGGGGTAGGAGATATGATTGGAATGTTAACCTTCTCATTGATATGCATAATTTCATCCATGGCAGAGATACACATCACAAATAGTAAATAGGCTCATCTTTACATCAAATTGATGTACATTGGACAAACCTTTACAGGTTTTATAATCTTAGAATGAATAACTCCAACATACAACTAAGTAAATCCAACTTTACCCAAATACATAGATGTAAAGCAATATAAACTATTGATATTTAGTAAATCCAACGTACCAGCACATATACGGTAAACTCACATAAAACAGTACTATATGGTAAACCTCAGCTGCATGACCGTTGGTATCATAGCAAAATGTAAAATATATTATTGCACAGCACTCTATGTAAAGTTAAATACATGTATAAGTGTAAACTTGACCATAATGTCGGTTTCTACTTTTGTAATACAACCTTATTCAAACAAGGGCAAAAACTGTGCATGCAAGAAATTGTTAAATGATGTATGAAAACTGTGGCGACTATGAATCGAATTATGACAGTCCTCATTCAATAGCAATTACACCATTAATAGCAGTTCTGTTCATTTATCACAATATTGTAAGTGAACAAGATGCTTACTAAAGTACTGAAATCATAGTTATTACTGCATCTACTCTGACTTCAATCATTACACAAATCAATTAAGATTAATCATTACACAAACACAGGTCTTCATTAGAAAACAACAAGCTTCTCTGATGGGTTGGACGACCCAGGAGAAATGATCAGTAATGTTTTAACCCAGCGCTTGTCTTTAAATAACATGATAGAAACACAAAGATCCTGAGAGCTACTTCCACAGAATGATGTCTGAACTTCTCATTGGTAAAAGGCCATTTTAGGAGCTATTTTACATTATCTGACCCTAAAAATACTTGTATTGGTGAAAGCTAACAGAGCCAGGTTGATTCACTGGTATTAAATAATATTTTTGAACATTTTTGGGTTATCTGACAAAACACTTTCACCATGAACTCAATCAAGCAATTAGTAGGGCATTTTAAGGCTCGTTCACACTATAAAGATAATGACAAAGTCCTAAAAAATTGCTCTAAATATAAAAGAATAGTAGAGCATGACATCACAACTACAACAACAATGGCACACGGGAACAACATCACTGGAATCTCTCTCAGAATGATTTTTTGTTCGGCTTAAGAACGATCCTGCCCCGGTGTGGACACTAATGTAGTTATGGTTATTGTTCTTGCAGTGAACAGGCCATATAGGCACAGAGGGAATTTGACTTATAAAATGGTCAAATGTATTCAACAGAGTACTTTAGTCTTATTAGATGACTATAATTAAATTAGCCAAAACATTGGATAATTGATCTTCTAAAGAGCAGAGGAGTTTTATGAATGACAATATTTTCATGTTGGAGCTTTAATGATAGATTCCCAACAGGTCTACTTACACCAAAAAATGAGGACAGGGGTTTGGGGCAGTTCGTCCTTTACTAAACTGGCATCGCTGAGCAAAACGACCACTGGTAATTACAGCTTTCAGTACACAGATTTTCATTGACTTCCAAATCTCAAATCTTCCCAAATCCCTGGCGTCTCAAATGGACTGGGATAATTTGGATATTTCAGGGTAAGCTGAAAAAACAACAAATGTACTATTCTTTAATAATAAAAAAGATGTTTTACACTCCATGTAAAATAATGAGTGTGTGGATCTTCATCTCCAGTATTTTGAGATATTGATACTTGACATGTTTTGATGATGTCAACTAATCTACAAATCTACATTGATGTTCAGTAATTGATTAGTTCAATCTGAATAAAATGCTTGAAATAAGTGAACATTATAATAAAGAGTGAGTCAGAAGGAGAAACCGGAACAGTGTGACACCATACCAGTGTTACGTACATTTAAAAAAAATGCTGGGTTATTTCAACCCAAATTTGGGTCAAATATGGACAAACCCAAATGTTGGGTTAAAAATGTAATTTTAAAATTTACAGTTGAAGTTGGGAACATTTGGGTTTGTCCATATTTGACCCATATTTGGGTTGAAACACCCCAGCATTGTTTAGAGTGAAGAACTTGAATGCTATAAATAATGCTTCAAGGTTTGTCCCATTGACTTCAATTCAGTCTGAGGTAGCAAACAATATCTAGACTCAACAAAATAATGCACGTAATATGAACTTAATTCGGTAGTGCTGGGGTTTTCTAGCAATGCATTGTGGTCACTGTTTATTCACTAAAGGAGTCATGCAAACCAGGAAAGGCTGTCTGTAACACTCATCTGATCATCACTGCTGCTGTGATTGCTAGAAACACTCTGTTAAACGTCTTGACAGCGAGAGGCGAACAGTAAATGACTCTGACTGACTCTGGAAATGAAAAGCATAATCACGTGTGGAGGGAAGAGCTTTAGCGTGTCAACAGTTTCGGACGCACACACGTTTGCTTGCTGGAGTGGGATTTTCTCCATCTCTGGTAATATAGCAATCATAGTTAGGTAGCTCGATATAGCGGTTTAGCATTAGAGGTAGACCGATTAATTGGTCGGCCGATTAATCGGACGATTTTTGGCATTTTTTAACATAATCGGCATCGGCCAATATCCAAGTATATAAATCCGACTATTAGGGGTCGCACACGCGCGCAGCGCCGCGTCGCGCAGCGCCACGTCTTTAAAATTCGAACACATTATTCTCTATGAGTGTACACACACCGGCAGCGCCATTCGGCGTCTGTCCGCGGCGCCCAGCGACGGCTCAGGACCGTGTTCAAAACCCTGCAGCGCCACAGAGCGCCATTTACATAGTTTTATATCAAATTTAAATTATTTTTGTCTCAAATCGTTGCTGATGGGTCCTGACTTCGCCCTATCCTGCAATATACATTTCGTTTTGCATTCATTTACAGAAATCAGCTGCTTGAATGACAATTGCTGATGTTATTGGATTTTTCAGGTGAGATTCTCAATTCATTCAGTTAACGGATGCTCTGAGGTAAAGTTTTCAGACTGCAGACTCAGCAACGATTGTATTTAATTGTGTACTACAATAATTACATAGAACAGACATTATCTTCATCTCCTGTCATTAGACATTACAATATTGCTGGACATACACTGATGAGAAAGTGCGCGTCCGGTGTGCGATACCTTGAGTTGTCCTAGACGCGACGCGGCGCGACGCGGCGCTGCGCGTCCGGTGTGCGACCCCCCTTAGGCAGGCACATCTGTGGGCAGCCTAGTGTTGTTGTGGAACACGTGTTTGACGCACGCTGCCGCTAGAGTCATTTTCCAGCTGAGTGAGCAGCAGACCTGAATATGAACGCGTTCAGGCACAACACTGACCGTTAGTTAGTAGCTGGATTAAACAGGGTTAAAATGCTGCTAAAAACGGTGCGCTGTGGTGCATTTACAAGTTTTTGTAAAATATCATTTTCCCATCTGGTGGTTGCTTTTGTCGTTCAACAGCAATTTATTAGTGAAATACGTTATTGTTAGAAGTTAAATTAAATAAAATATAATAAATTTAATCATTTAAAGTTTTTTTCTCCTTTTTTGTGATAATTAGGTTATGTCCATTTGTTTTTGTCCGTCAACAAACAAAACAAACCAAAAATACATGTTTCAGGACATTTTTTGAGAGGATAAAATGTTTTTGTTGAGAAAGTTTGTCTATGTTAAGTAATTATCATTTCTTTTAAGTATCAGTTTATGGTCACAAAAACATAATGCTGTAAACTGGGCAACACAGTCTCATGAAGATGCGTATCTATACTACAGAGTGTCATTCTCTCGTGGCATTTATACGCCAAAAATGGTTTTTGCGTGTATATGGTACGCACTAAAAAACCCTGGGTTAGGTTTAGGGGGGAGGGGGTGTAGGAGTTCGTGCATATTATACGCCAAAAAGTGCGTATCATATGTACGCGAAAATCGCATGCCATAAACACGCAAAAACTGGTTTTGGCGTATAAATGCCACGAGAAATGACATTCGTGCCATAGATACTAACTTTCATGAGATCTGGGCTCAACTGGGAGTCAGTTGTATCCCACTATGCTTCATTAGCCTACTATAATATTGAAGGTAAAAATCACCTGATTTGTACACAAACACTTAAATTACACTTTTATTTATTTTATAATAATAATCGTTATATGAAATATAAACATTTAAATGGTGGCTGGATAAAAACTTGCCAGATTTTTTCAAACAACATGCATTAAATATTGAAAAACATATGTAATATGGTGCATGTATTTGGCAAAATGCTGCTCTAGAGTTAATTTTTCTAGCTGGCTAATGAGTTTATGGTCACTGGATTTTTTTTCTGAGGTAAATGTGATGTTGCATTACATTGTTTACACAGCATTTTACTGACGTCTTTCCACGGTTGAAACACTGATTGAGCGATTCTATGTGAAAGATACAGATTTTGATAAGTTGTACTCTATCTTTTAACACACTTTCAGATGCTCGTTCATGTTTATTTCGCGCTGTAACTGGTATTATCAAGGCGGAAGAGAAGCTCACGTGCGCTCCGCGCTGCTGATTCTCATGAGTTGAGCCAGAGCGATCTCACGCCACAGCGTCAATACACTATTTATATTTTTGAATTTCGTAAGAAAAATTACCTGATTTGAAATCTGAGACTTTGTTTCATATCAATAGTAACAAAGCACAAAGATTATTGCGATTTATTGGATGAGATGCGCGTTACGCGCTACAATCTTCCATTCATTCATCAACTGAAAACAGCACAGCCCAACGGGTTCGTAAATTAGAATTAATTTTTGAATATGAGAATATATCAAAACCTAGCCCTAAGAAGTAGCCAACATTTTTAAAAGTTTCTTCGTCGTCTGTTTCTTCTGCTGCTGATTGCCGTTACTGATTCTCTGGTGTTCAGGTCGCAATATATTTTGTATCACACACCAGGGAGCATTTACCATACGTGCACAGAGAACAAAAGACGCGTTTGTGGAGAGTCAGCGGATGCAATCAAGCGAGAACGATAGGTGCACTGGTGCGACATAGGACAAATTTTTGTCGCACCCTTACAAATTTTGGTCACATTTGCGAACCAAAATGGTCGCACTCTAGAGCCCTGCATCAAGAACAAGTCTGGAACTGGCAAACAGAGCCTGCGATACGCGTAAGATCCCTCGTCTTAAAGTGACAGCGGCCTAATATACCCGCAGCTGTCTGCTAACCCAGAGAAAATCACTTTATAGCTTTAACACAGATACATTCATTTTCACAGAGAAGACTATAGTCTTATTTTACATTTGATTACTCAATCATTCAATTACTAAGGAAAGGAGTCGTGTTTGTGCAGAAAAGATCGACAAACAAAAAGTCATAAAAAAATGCCAGTTGTGTTAATAACAACACACACTCTCAGTGCTCAGCAGTGAACGGCTTAACTGTGCCCAGATCAGCTCTGCATTATGAGGAAGTCACATCCATACGCTGAAGAAAGTGCCTCAGCCACACACAGAGGAGAACGATCTGTGCTCATAGCTGAAGATAACACACACTCACACACACACACTTCAGCAGACACATCGTGTGCATATGTACAGACTTTATCATAAACCACATGTGCAGTCCGGCCAGACACACGCTGAGATGACATGTCTTCTGCATATGTTCTGATCTTAATGATTACATGAAATTACATCAAATGTACAACAATAAATGCTCTGCAAATCTGTTTGTGATAACTGTGTGTGCTGTGTTCGTGTCTTACACCTATACTGTCTATCACGGGAGAATTCAATCAATACATGTAATCTCTCTTTCAAATTATATGATGAAGATCATCAAATACACACTTCTGGCATATTCATGAAAACGTGATCATGCAAAAATTCTCATGTCATGATAATTAAATCCATATTTCTGCAGATAAAATAAATGTGTGTGAGTGTGTGTGTGTAGTGCTGTGCGTGTGTGTGTGTGTGTGTGTGTGTGTGTGTGTGTGTGTGTGTGTGTGTGTGTGTGTGTGTGTGTGTGTGTGTGTGTGTGTGTGTGTGTGTGTGTGTGTGTGTGTGTGTGTGTGTGTGTGTGTGTGTGTGTGTGTGTGTGTGTGTGTGTGTGTGTGTGTGTGTGTGTGTGTGTGTGTGTGTGTGTGTGTTTCACAGCTCTGCTTGATCTCACACATTAAAGCAGAGAGCATGTGGCAGGACAGATAACACTGAACACAGAAGCACAAATGGTGAACAAACAATTGTCCAGTGGTTCTCAACTCACACTCTGAATGTGTGTGTGTGTGTCTTTCCTAACTGCTGATCTAACTCAGATGTGTTGAATTAAGAAGATGAGCAAATGCGGTGTGGTTCCCAGGACTGGGATTAAGAACTAGCCTAAATGATGATGTCATTAATAGTAATAAAGATTGCATAAATAAGCTTTAGCGCTAAACTCTCTTCCCGAGTGTGTTGTCTATCGCCTGTTCTGTCTCATGTTATGATCAGTGTGGCCGTCATTGTTGGATTACACTTTTACTGTGTTTGCCAGGACCAGGGTTGAGAACTACTGGCCTAAATTATTAATAATATGTTACTTGTATTAATAAAAATGGCATTAATTAGCTTTGAAAGAAAAAAATGTCAAAAGATTTTTTGGTGAAGTAAATACTAGTGACTTTACTTGAAAAGTTAGTAAAAAACTAAGTAAATTCCATATCAGTACTTTATTCAAGCAAGTAGAAATGAAAGTGTAAATGTCAACTCAATAAAATTAAGTAAAATGACTCAACTGTTCTGATACTGGGGTTCCCATCATGCACTGGACCTTGCTTGAATAATTAATGAGGCTCATTTTTCACTGGTTTCCAGCTGTATTTACACTGTTTTATCATTGATTTTTGTTGTCAGTATTAGTAACTTGACATCTTGTGACATTTCCAGTAATTTCTTTGCTCAAAAGGACACATTCACAAAAACGACCCATCAAATGTTACCGCCTGTGTGTATTGTCTACCAAGTATTGAGGTGTTTGCATTCACATTTGACATAATATAAATGACTTAGATGAAGTACATATTATAAATGACTTATAAAATTCAATTTTATTGTTTAAGTGAAATGTAATGCAAAGGCAAAGTAAATCGATATTAATCAACCTTTTACTAGCCGAGTTAAAATTACTTATTTTTTTGTAAAGTTTACTTAATTCCATATTTCAAGTAAATTTAACTTAAAGATTTCTGAATTAAAGCTACTGATAGATATGTTTAGGTTTTTACTTGGCAAATCTTTGTAAATTTACTAGCATTTTCTGCATGAAAAAAAATTAGCAAGCTTTTTTCAAGTAAATCCTACTCCAAATGTTTTACAGTGTATACTTGTCCTTGCAATCGTATAAGTTACAAAGAAGAACAGTTATAAACACAAAAACCTTCTATCAATTTTCTGACTTTGCTGAGCATCTTTTTACTGTAGTACTGAAGATCAACAGTCGAACAGTTTATTCACACACACCTGTCCTATACACACACACACCTGTCCTACTGCAGTCACACACACACACACACACACTGTCCACACATACTCACACATACACACCTGTCCTACTGCCCTCATCGGGTGTGTGTAGTGTGTGTGTAGTGCGCGCGAGCTCTTACTGGTGGTGTTGTACTTGACGCCGTTGATGAACTCCGGGCACGGCCGCTCGATGATCCGGCCAGAGTTGCTCCTCGGCCAGCAAGTTCCGATTTCATCCGTGGTGGAGTTACAGTAGATGCCTTAGAGGGAAATATACAACCGATGCTGATTAATGTGCACTACAAGAGCCGAATAACACAAATGCGCCAGTAAAGAATCCCCACCATCGACATCTCATCGACGCGAAAGACGCGTTCCCGTATAGAGTGTGCTGAAACGCGTCCACGAGAGTGCAGTTGGAGTCGCCGAATTCCTCAATGAAGAACTGGAAGAGCGACGCGTCCATGATTAAACGCGGACACGAGCACAAACACGAGGTTCAGTAGAAGAGTCTTCCTCCCTGCTAACTTGATCCGGTGTCTTCCTCCTCACTGATGATGATGTTGAGTGCTCCTCGCGCGCGTGCCACAGCGGGAGTAATGTGCGCGCGTCCTCTGACTGAATGATGGTGATGTCATAATGGAATGTCAAGGATCAAAGCGGGAATGTTTCCTCTGGAGATGTTTTCGTCACCGTAGATATAGAGTAATTAATTTCACTCTATCATATTTGACATGATAAGAACACAGCAGCACTCAGCACTCTAGACAGTGAAGGCGATACTGAACAATCATGAATTGAAGGATTAATAATAGCACACATATTATGGAGAAATATGTTCAAGTTCGAATTACTTTATTGTACCCAGTGAGGCAATTTGTTGTGCAGAAGAATGTATATTACAAATCACACACAATACATTGTCTACATTGCTAAAAACAATTAAAAAACAGAAAACAATCTTGGTTCTTCATAGAGTTAAGAAGCAGAATGGCTGCAGGCACAGAAGAGTGTTTATATCTGAACTGTTGGAGTGTAAAGCGGTGTAATCCAGCCTGTAAGGGGTGAGCACGATCTGGCGAGAGAGATAAAACTCTTCTGCTTAGTTATTTTGTTTCTCAGTAATGACCAACAGATTAAGGAGAAGGTGACGACTGCCTCAACCACGATTACCGAGCAAGAACATTTTTACATCTAAAAATGTATTTTAATATGTAGTGCAATTTACCTTATACCAAGAAACAAAAACATGGATCTGTCTTGAGGGCTCTTTTGGGGTTAAAAACATTCCTTAATAGAGATTCCACACACACAGAGATGGGCTTGTGTTTGTGTTTGTTTGTTAGTTTGTTTGTTTGTTTGTTTGTTAAATGAGGACTCTCCACAGACCTAAATTATTTTATTTCCAACTTTGCACTCCTCCACAATCGGAAAATGGACACACACGCGGGCAGAGAAAACCACTATATAATCCCTCAGTCCTGGTGTGAGTAGGCTATGGAATTGAAATTGAAAAAATGTATTTAGTAAAAGTCATTGGTGACCCTATGTTTTGCTGCAATAAAAAAACCCCACAGAATTGATCTATTTCAAAGATGTCCACATCTGTGTATTATGAGTTGACACATCGTGAACTACTCAGTTAACCAGTAGTGTAAGTCTATGAGTCTATGATAGTCTAAGTGTCAGACCTATCACAGATCAGTGCAGTGCGTTTGATTTCACCAGCAGAAACATGTGGAAAATATGGACGAAGGTACTGTAATACGCAGACGGATGCATTATAGAGGATTCGGATTACACATAGAGTCAGCCATCTTTTTTGGAAGCTAAGCTAGCAGGCTCTTCTGTGGAGAAAGCCGAGTAGTAACTTTAGGTAGTTACCGTCCTCTTTTTCCCGGACATGTCCGGCCGTCGATGTCCGGGATTCTGCAGTTGCCATGCATTGTTTACATGCTCAGCTTTTGTTTCAGTCTAACTGAATTAATTCCTATTGGTGAATCTGAATGTAGTGTTTACATGAACGCTTAAAAGTGATCAGTTGATCTTTAACATTGCTAAGAAAATCCCGGACATTTTGGGCGATCTCAAAATCCCGGGCAGACTCATCACGGTAGCCTAGACTTGTTGTTTAATGACTGCGCTCTGTTACCGGTAGGCGTGGCCTCCTAGGGCAGCGAAGCGAGTGCATTCTGGGAGTTGTTGTCTTTCATCCACATAAGCCAAAAATACATTTTCTGAAAAAAAAGCCTCAAAAAATCACATTTCCTACATAAATGACCCATTTTAAATACACATTCATCTTTCCAGAGGTGGAGAGACCCATAAATAGTCAATGCAAATCACATCATGATTGCTGATCGGCCTGTAAATGAGAGTGGAATCCCCTATGGAAAACTGGCATGCAACCCGCCAATTAATTAATCCAAGAAAGTGAAAACGTGTATTTCTGTTACTGTGAATAATGGCGACAGGTGAGAAAAGAGGGAAAGAAGCGTAATTTCTGAGACACTGTGATTGAAACGCTTGTAGGGGAGGTGGAGGCTCAGAAAACACTGTTATTTGGTGGCCACAGCAGTGGGGTCACTCGTAAAGTGTAGCAGTGCGAGACTGCGAGTGGCAAAGGATTGCTTCTGCTGTGTCAGCGGGACAGACAGTTGTAGAAATAAAGAAAAAATGGTCCGAACTGAAGGCATACTCATTTTATACCAACATATTACATTGGTGTTTTATTAGGCTATATACCTAAATAGCAACATTGATTTTCAAAAAGTTTTATTTACATGTTTAAAGTTTCTCATTCATTCAAGCTGGAGGCAAAGAGAACTGTCCTCCCACCGCCAGAGCATTGATCCAAGTACAGCTGATCTCACATCAGTGGACAGCACAATCACAGCTAGAACTGTGGAGGTCAGTGTGTGTGGTAGTGTGTCGGAAAAGACACTGACGTGACTGAAACCACAGCGGAGCAAGGCTAAACTGATTTTTAATCATTAACGCTGTATGTTTTGAGAGTGTGGAGGGATAAATGGATAAATGTTGCCTCTTGTTTGTCCTCCAGTCTTCCGGAGCCTGGAGCTGTGTGGGAACAGGAGGTTCAGGAGATGCAGATGCAAAGCAGTGCCAACAAACGCTGTCAACAGGGTTGCAGATCAGAGCTGTGATGCAAGAAATTGCACAATGATTGAAAGATGCAGCTAACGGGATTGTTCACTTTGAAATACATTTTTGGTATGTTTTATCTTACCTCAAGGGCATCCAAGATAGCCTAGAAATCTAGACGCACCCTAGCGGCAGCAAAAATTATTTTGCTGCAAAGTGTGGTCTAGCAACTCTCTGTTGACTTTCGAAGTGGAAAATCCAAACTCTGGTCCGGCCAATCACATCGTGTATAGAGTTGGTGGGCGGGCTTAACACAATGACGGCAGAGTTGTGGCGGATCTGCGCCGTGATTTCCATTGGTGATTTCCCTGCTACTTAAAAACAAACAAGATGCAGCTGGCGAACAGCGGTCTTTCTGGCCGCGACTCGGATGACTTGGAATTAAGAGAACGTCACTTAAATCATTCTTAAAAAGGAAGACGTGTTCAGAGTTTTGACGACCAGATAAGGCAAAAGTTTAATATCAACTTGCTCCACTGGAGAGAAAATCATGGGGAAAACGCATGGGACTCACTCAGCCATCGCCATCATATTGAAAGACAACCTTTTGTCCCGACCCCTGGATTGAGGTATGCCAATTGTGAGTTCCCAGACCTAACATCTTGATAGGTCTGGTTTGCCAGGCTACATCCAAGATGTAGGTGTCTTTGTTTCCACAGTATTTCCAATTTTGATATTTTTAGGTCAAACGGTTCTTGTCTGTCAGTCATATAATGCAGGTCTATGGTCACCACCTCAAAGAGCATGCACAAAGAAGTCCAGATTATACGTGATTTAATGACTCGTGAAGTACACATTGATGGCCTAAGACACCGAAACGAGTGGTTTGTGTGAGAAAACGTATTTAAATCGATTTTTACCTCGATGATCTAAATATGGTTGTGAAATAAATTCATTGTTGTCTGTTGATATATCGAAATCGTCTTTCTATGGCGATTTCCTGTATATCTATGTTTAGATCTTCACAGTGAAAGGTAACGCTTCTCTAATCTCAGACCGAAGACCGAAGCGCCCCGCGCCCTCAGATCAGTTGGATGTGGCTGTGATTACAAGAGGTAAAAGCGATATAAATACTGTTCGTTTTCTCACACAAACCGCTCGTTTCATGTCTTAGGCCATCAGTGTGTACTTACATTTATGAGTCATTTAAATGATGTTTAATCTGGACTTCTCTGTGCATGCTCTTTGAGGTGGTGACCCTAGACCTCCATTATATGACTGACAGACAACAACGGTTTGACCGAAAAATGTCAAAATTGAAAATACTGTGGAAACAAAGACACCTACATCTTGGATGCCCTTGAGGCAAGATAAAACATATCAAACAGTAATTTCAAAGTGAACTATCCCTTTAAAACATGAACGTTTTGTCTTTCTTTACAAACACCACATGACATCCTCACGGATTCTTGCACCACACACCCTGACAGTCTTGCACAGTTTTGCTGGACGGTATAAAAGTCTAGCACCCAAGGCATCCACGAGAGAGGACCTCGTTATGATGGGTTTGCTCTGCGGGTTCAAAATGGGGTGAGGAGCCGGAGTCTCAGGGGAAGACACTGTCGCCTGCCGGTCATAATTATATTAAAAAAATGTTACGGTTTCTACTTTTGAATATTGTTAAACTCACAAGAAACCAGCCATCACACACGGCGCCTGCATTTCAGTCTGTTCCCTACACTGCGATGTGTCAGAGATAGAGGAGTTGATATGTTGACCCAGGCCAGCGTGCCACAATGTTTGTGAGGGTCATGAAGTCAGATTTGCACATAAATAGAATGAACATGCTTTCTATTAACCTAAACACATTAATTTCCAGATGGTGTCCTTATAGCAGCATGAGTGCAGTCAATTGCGCCGATTACATTTGGGAAACCAGACATTGCTGCAAATAGCATTTTAATTTCGGCCTGTTCTCAAACAGTGTAGGGGAACCTGATGTATCAACTAACTATATTAAGTATACCATTCAAAACAACAGATATTATGGCACTCAGGGACGGCTGTGATATGCCAGACCATAGGGTGAGATGATAGATACCAATATAATTATTTCATATACAGTACAAAAAGGTCTTAAAGACAAATTTGAAGATTACTTAAAGTTTTTTTTCTATAAATAATTTACCTGTCTGCCAGTTCCTGCTGGAAACAGCGAGTGAACATGAGGTGAACCCCGAGTGGTGAGGACTTGTATTTGGACTGGGATGGCATGGTTTCCGCGTGTTGCCCTCTCTAATACTGGACCCAATTCAGCACACAGTTCCAAGAGCTCAGCTGTAGGGTATCTAAATCAGCTTATTAGCCCATCATCATCATGGGCCTGCAAATCATCATGGTCCCTGAAAACTCATCTCTCCTCATTCTGCCATTGGCGTAGTCCTCCAGCAGTGCCATCATGAAGCATTACATACGGATTTATATCTTTCTAGTAAACAGACTGAGCATTAACATCAAATTTCATTCATTTGTGGCTGAACATTTAAGACGAAAATGTTATCGTGAACACATGCTTCTTGGCGGTATTGTAACGAACACTGTTAGCAGTTAGCAGTTAGCAGCGATGATGAGTAGTGAGTGATTGTGCTTCATGACTGTATTTGCAGACTTTGTCATTTTATAATATGATGTACATTAAGGAAAATATTTCCTTTTTACACTGTGTTCTGCAGTTCTCTAAAAATAAGGATATTTCATGCTTTTCTATATCACATGTGGTCACGCCATGTCCTCCTGCGCTCCCGTTGTGGACATTGTGACTGTAGGCAGCGCTAGATTATTACCTGTTCTAATGTAATTTCTAGGATTTAAAAAAAAATCCCTGAAAACGCATCATGCAGACCAAACCGTAAGGCCTAGAGACGTGAAACCTGGCCAAATGGTAGGGCCTCAAATTGAGGAGAACCTGAGTACGAGCCCGATTGGCCCATAGGTGGCACTACAGCAACCAAAAGTACTAAATTGTTCATAATTCCTTGACCATTTGACTTAGCCTGAATTTTTTACGGAAATACAAATCAAAAGCCAATAAATCCTAAAGAAAAAGTCAGAACTTCACAAAAAGTTGACATGGTTAGGAAGCATGCAAAGTTTCGTGAAGATTCGGACCATAGGTGGCGCTGTAACCGTCAAAAAGGTCTCAATCTTATAAGGTGTTTAAGCACGAAACTATGGTAAATCATGCTAGATTAATGGTAAATCATAATGGAACATGATAAGTAATGAAAATCGCACTAAAATGTGGTGTATCATGGTCTATTCCAGCTATGATCTCAGTGGTTAAATGCTTGCTACAAAAACTTAATGTCTTTTGATGCTTTGGCGTTAAAGACCTGAACTGATTGAACACTGCTAAATGCTGCTCGCAGCTTTAATTATTATTATTATATTTTTATACATTTTGAATTACGTTTGGATTTTCCTAGATGTATATAGCTGGCACAAATAACACTATTGGATTTAATCTTCATGATAATGTGGATGAAATTGAGTTAAAATTAAATGTCTTTAATTCTTATAGTCGTTCTTCTTACATTTACTTTCTTCAATCTAACTTCAGTTCATGACCTCACCATCAAGTGTCAGCCGTTTCGCTTTGTCTCCAGAATGTGCGTACGGCTCAATGCTTGCTTAAAGGAGCGCACATTCCCCGTCAAGTTTGTTTTATATAGACTCAGTGAGTTAAGAAATGCTTTATCCGTGCATTGATTTCTGAGGATTAAACACTGTGCGTCTAGTGCTCATCCTCAGAAGAACCAGCGAATCGGAAAAATGAGGAGAACGGCTTTCACCAGTTACTGTGAGTCCCGTTTATCACACGGCCTTGATAACACACACTCACACACCTGCTGTTTCCATCCTTCATAATGAAATCTGCATGTTTGCTCCAGCGTGGAAGAGCTTACATTGATGCCAAGCACCAAATTAGATTTCATGGTGTCTTTAAAGGCTCTGTGTATGTGTGTGTGTGTGTGTTTGCAGTAGACATAAAAAGATTATGTACAAAAGGCATTTAACTCAAATAAAAATAAAACATTATAGAAACTCCCCATTGCATAATTCCCCATGTCCACTCCATCAGACACAACCGAGTTAACACAATTGAATATTTTTCCATAACCGTGTGTAGATGTAGAAGCTGTCTTAATACACATCAGACAAATGGCAAGATTTATCCAGCAACTATTGACAGAAATATATTGTGTCTTTTTTTTTTAATTCTGGGAAGAAAGCTCGGCAGAAGCGAGCTTCCAGATACAAGAGTGGACCGATCAAAGGGACTTCATTCTCAATTTTAACCCTTTTCCTGTCACCCCCCTTTTTGAGAATCGGGGTAAAAATGCACTATTCACACTTAAATGGTTGTAATTCAAATACGCTTTGGAATATATACCCAAGTTTGGTCTTGTTGTAAAGAAAACACTCAGCAGATTATTGCTGAAGTGAAAACACTTCAAAAAATGAAAGTATGGAAAAAGTTATGGAAGTTTAAATTTACAGTAAATCAAATATACTATACTATATATTTGTATTTGATATAAAATATACATTTTACAAAAATAGTTTTTGCTCTAAAATATGTTTTACTCTAAAATTACTATAAAATCAAAGCCATACATCTAACCAAGTTGTGTTCCAAATTTGAAGTTGATATCACAAAAATTGAAGTTCCCATGAGTTTTTGTTTAGGCGTAGTACCAATAGCCACTGAGTGCCACTGAATTCCATTGAATTTAGTTGTATACATTCTGCCTTAACAAATTAATACATTTCTGTTCAAATATCAATTCTGTCACAAAATTTGAAACCTTGAGACACAGACCTTTCTGACAATATGTGTTTTGTCAAGATTAGAAAAGGTTTTGATCATAAATTATGAAATATAATGATGCCCAAAAGGGGCGGAGCCTGATAAAATAATTTAGAGTAACATTTCTATGGTAACACAACGTTCAATTATAAAACGGTTTTCACAGGAATTCTGAGTCTGTAAGCTTTCAAATGATACCTAATTTATGAAAACTACTAAAATATGTGATATAATAAAAAAGGTGATAAAAAGATAATATTATATTTTAGAGAATAATATATACATAAATTATAATTTTTTAGAGGATAATATAATTTTATATTTTTATTGAAAAATACTAGATTATATGAACTTTTATTATGAACTTTTAGCATGAAAACCCAAAGTTTTGATTATTAAAGGTTTGTGCGTCAACTTTTTGTGTCAAAGGTCAGAACGTTCTGTTTGTTGTTTTTTTTGAGGCGCACTCTTGTCAAAAAATCATCGGTTACTCTTCTTACATAATTTGTAGCAAAAACCAGCAGTCAAATATCTATTTAGCAGTATTAGACCTTTCCAACTATATATAGTTTGTCATGACTAAATTAGGATTTAATAGTAATATAGTGAAGTAAATGTAGGTTGCCCGTATACAGGCAGGTGACAGGTAAGGGTTAAGGACATTTTTATTTTATATAAAAACACATGATCCACACAATGAGAAATGAGAAACTGAGAGTATTTCAACACTTGTCTGATAAAAAAACAAACATATTATTATCACAGACATTGTGAATAGCAAAGATCATGAAGATTCATCATGAATATCCATGCTGGCACTTGCTCATTGATTAGTTTTTATTTATTTCTCAGAAGTGTTCCATTGACCATTCTCTTGAATTACACGGCATAATGAATCCACATTTCATTTCTTTGAAAGAGACATTTTTTCACAGAACACGAATATTGATTGCACGTAATATAACCATCAGTTGTTTGCAAGCAGTCTGTGTTTAATGCCAGATCCGGCCGCAGATGCCTCATTCTGGAATATAAATACACTGTTTTAGGAGTTTACAAGGTGGATGAGTTTCAAGTTCAGTGTATGAAAACAACTGTTCAATAGCACAAACGGAAATAGGCCTATTAGAAAGGGCGATGTATAATGTGTGACCGTACACGATATACATGGGTTAACTGCCTATGAATAGCCTACCCTATCTCACGACCGAGTGAGGTCGTATGAATAGCCTCTATGCACGAACCCTGATGACGTGTGTCCGAAAGAATCTCAGTCGGCGTCTTTACTTCCGGAAGCGCGTTCTGCAGGCCAAGTGTATAGCGGCAAAACTTGAATAAAATCCATTTCTCAGAAACGGAGGCAACGATTTTAGAAACGCTGATTCGCTAGTCGAATTTCGTACAATATAAGAGAATACTAACCCTCAAAGTTGTTGATGTAGCTCGAAATATATAATTTAAATAACTTCTCTTTTTCACTCTTGTGTGACAGCTAACTGCCTCACAGTGTTGTTAACATCATTCACGTTAACCGCAGGACGTTTTTATAAACAGCAAGTGTAATTTGACACTATCTACACCTAACGCAAAACCGGCTTCTGACCATAGACTGACGCAGCACCGGAAGTGACTGGGCGTGCTGAGACAAACTCTGACGCGATCGTGCATAGAGGCTATTGTTACGAATTAGCCACCTCGTAAAATAAAATTCGTACGAATTCCCGTAGAGTCGGGTTGCCTATATTGGTAACTGTAGCTGTGCGTCTCTTCTGCTTAAGTGGTTGTGTCTTCCCGTAGTCACGCACACGCAGTGAAGCCAACTTAGCAATTGTGGTTTAAAAGATTGAGTAAGGTTTGGGTAAATCAACCGAGAGTTCAGGGTATATGTGACGGTGAGTTAACCTTTCTGGAACACCGCTCAGATCATTATTGAGATTTCAGTTTGTGTGGGATTCATTGTGTCGTGTTGCATGCTCTGTTGTAAGTGGGTTTCAGTTCAATTCAGTTCAACCTTATTTATTCATTATTATTTATCAAGCAATTCAATCTGCTGCCCCCTCTCAAACAAAGAGAAAAATACAGTTTGTTATCTAAGACCGTGTCGAATACTCTCAATACCCACTTCATTGATACTTGTTTGCTTATAATGAATAGATTTCCTCCTCGAGCTAAAATCAATAGTCATCTCCTTGGTTTAACAACATTAAGTTTTAAAAAAGCATAGGCTAACAATTCTTTTATAATACGCCTATTTCTAAAACTTACTCCTGCAATAAACTGTGTACAAGATAATAATAAAGGAGAGAGGACATATCATTGAGGTGAGCCAGTAGATCACACCAACCATTCAGAAACTCTCCGTATTCTCCGCACAACAACAACAACAAAAAAACATCCTTAAGTCTTCAACTTAAGTTCACTAATGAGTTTCTCGATTAAAATATGTGGCTGAATGGCGTTCAAAGCAGAGGAGAAAATCAATAAAACATAATTTACCAAATGTTTCAGCAAATGCTGAAGTACTCAGTGTAAGAGAGCATCCCCAACACCTCATTTAGCCCTACATGCAAATTGAAGGGATCTAAAACTCTGAGTCCTTCAGCATAATTTCTCTCTTTACTAATTTCATTTCATGAACACATTTCATAACTAAATATGTAAATGTCACAGGTCTAAAGGCCTCTAATGTCTGTGCATTATGTTTTTTTTGCACTGGAATCACTGTAGACAGCAGGTACTTTTTGTTGTTGAAATGCTGAAGACATGTTATGGCCAATTACTTACTGCAATTACTTTATTATTTCTGTTATTAACATTGTTATCTCTTATTTCAGTCTGAACAGTGCTTTTATAAACGCATTCTATCCTATCTATACCACTTTCTTCACAATCACGACCAAAAACACAATCAACATTCAGTCTTCATCCCTCTCTCAGCCCCTCAGCGCACACATTGGACAGCGTAGTGACCAGGCCATGATAGCAAATAAATAAATATTAGAGAACAGGGATTTTATGAGTAATTTAATACAAATATTGTAGCAAAGTTAAAGTTCAGGGAAGGAGGCGGCGGGAACCGGCGAACATTCAACAAAACTTTAATACCAAAATAACAAACAACAAACCAAGAGTAAAGCGGGAACATGTTTACCACAAACATGAACAAAACACAGCAGAAATAGTGCAGGCCTGGTCCTCTGTCAGCCTTCACTTCGTCACTTCTCCTTTTATCCGTATTGAGCTCCTCTGTGGGACTCGAGCAGGTGTGTGCACCGGTGGACGATCATTAGCCAGCCGAGAGGACCTCGCTCCTGATGCTGGGACCATGATGAGAACGATGTTGGCCCGGCTTGGTAAGTGAGAGCGCCTCGTTCAGGCATGTAAAGTGGTAGACCCCATGTTTATAGAGAAGCATACACAAAATGTATTTCTCTACAGACATTTTGCTCCCTGTGTAGAGTTATGGGGTCATGTTATTGAACATTAAGAAGGTAAGGTAAGGTATAATGGCTTTCTTTTTGTGTATTCACATGGTGTGCCACCGCTCATTTTAGTTGTAAGGAACTATGTTAATAGCTTAAGCTTCTTTTCATGATGAGAGCTTTTTGAGGTCGACGCTCATTCACGTAAATGCAATGTTAGCAGAACGCTAAGCGGCAGAACGCCATTCTAGAAAGAATGGAAGTGTTTTAAAAACTGCTTGTTTTATTTCTGAGACACATCTGTGTTAGCACAATATGCAGTGTGCTGTTTTCTTAAAGTCCCCTGTGGTGAAAATCCAGCTTTTAATAAACCATGTGTCAGTTCATAAGTGGACAGCATTGCTGAGTATTTCCTCTTTAAAACTGCAGTTAACCAAAGACAGTCTCAAAAACATGGTTTAAAATCGCTGGTGTTTCTTTTAACCACCTTTTAACCAATCAGGATCAATGTGTGATCGCCAACCAGTGGATTTCAGAGTGAGTAAGAGGAAGGCGGGGCTCATCTGCATATTCATAGAACAGCGCATACTAAATGAGGCAAGGGTGTAGAGTTACATTCAAGATATTTTAAGACATGAAGGACTATTTGGAACTCAACCTTTGCTCATGGATAAAAATGTTTTATCTCTTGATCCATATAAATGCCATGTGACTAATCATTATGGAGCCTCAAGGTAAATGCCATCATGACAGTGATGAGTTCTAACGTGAAAATCAGCAAAAAGGGAAAATCATACAGTAGATTATGTTAGACTTTTAAGGGATTTTAGACTCACGACACTGTCAAAACATCTACTTTAAAATAATGAACTTGAGCAAGTCCTTAGTTATGAATTTGAAATGCACTTCAACTAAGCAGGGTGTGTGATGTCTTGGAGTGTTAGTTGAAAAGCATTGCTGAACAGAAAACCCTTTTAGTAAATGAGAAGCCATATGCCCACGTAAGCAACCTTCTTGTGTCAGTTTGATTGTCTGATGCAATGAATGATGACTTTCGTTAAATAGATTACTTATCTCACATGAATGTCCAATTTGGAGAATGCTTTGATGTTCAGAGATGTTGTCATTCCACTACTTTGTTCCAGGGCATGCAATACATTTCTTCCTGATATTTCAACTCCGAGTTGAAATAAAACCCTTGAGGAGTCGGCAGGCAGTTTCATGTTCTCAAAGAGCAAAAGAAGCTAAGAGTTGAGCTACAGAGATGGAGCGTTACATCATTGTGTCGCATAATTTAAGGCATCAAACACTTGCAAACCTTAAAGTGATCAGAGAGCATTTTTAGAGCCCTGCAGCGGCTTGTTCTTCTCTTACTTCTGTTCCCTGAAACCACAGACTGTCACATCTGCTGAGATTATCTTTAAGTCTTTAATGATGTTATGCATTTTATTTTGAAGTCCATTGTTGTTCATATTCTTGTTTTACCTCATGTTCCTGTTATTTTCTGCTTTGATTTACCACAGATATTAATTATTCACCAGTTAGTTCAGGTGTATTTAGCCATAATTCTAGTCAAGATTTTAGTAACAAATACCCACTGCAGGCAAGTTGAAGTGAACCTTCAAAACTAGTCAACGGTGTGGAATAATTGAATTCCTCTTCTGATGGTGAAATGAGTCTTTCCTCTCAGCTGTCTCATGAAATAGCTCATAAGCTTCTCAATACAGTGCACACTGACGACATCTTGTGGACAAAAAGTGGACTAGTTGCATTTGCCCTAGAGGTCCCAGACTTTTTTTTATATCGTTTCATATATAATACATCAGTCACTTTGTACTCAGAAACCATGAAGGCAATAAAAAGTGTCAGTGTTGATGTATTACTTACACGATCTATGAAGGGTTGCCTGTCTGGACTGGAGACATGGGATAAATCACAGGCTCTGATTTGGACCTGATGAATACTGCCGACCTGAGACTCAACTCCAACCTGCCTTGTTTTGTTCTGTTGCAATTCTAAATAAACCTTTATTCTCATTCGCAATTGGATCTTGTGGCTTCCTGCCACTTCAAGCATGATCAGCTATCAACATTAAAACGATGGCATGTGTGTGTGTCACTGAGGTACAGTTGAACCTCAAATGTGTCCTCTGCAAACGCGTTTTCCATCTCTCTGGTTTCTACAACCTGACTGTCCAGAAGTAGAAAAATTCAGGTTCTCTGCAATGCACAAGATGATCCATAATGTGATAAAACAAACACCGAATGCCACAGGCGTACCTAAGTCCGTCTGCGGCTCCGGTTGGGATTAGGGGATTTGAGAGGATGAGTACGGGCTGTTTCCGACTGCCTCAGGTCTTAACGCTGTGAGCCCACAGGTTTGAGGTTTGTATATATCCGCTGTCCTAGTTGAGGTTTTCCTTTTTAAATGGCCAATATACACTTCTGCCAAAAGCTGATATAGACTGTTATTTCCTCTCACACAGATGCAGAACGCACATGTTAATTTGCCGTAGGCTGTAGTCTTTGCAGTGTGTTAAATACAACTTTTTGGCCCAAGTGCACACAACACAAGAAAATAACACAGTCTGCTTTCATCAACGCTGTCTTTGATGTCAGTTTGTCATGTCACGGCCTTTATATTTTCTGCACATTCTGCAATGAGTCTTTTCACAGCAGCCTGTGCATTTGACTGAAGCTTCAGTGTGAAAGAGTGGATCAAGCAGAACTGCAGGAGTTATAACACCCAGTACTGGTGCTTCTTCTTTTGCCTTTATACACAAGTTTACGCGCCAAATCATGGGCGCCGCCATAACTCTCCTCAAATGCATTTCATTTCCGACGGAAGTGGTCTGCACAGCGTCTGCCGGTGTGAAACACAGCGACGGTTCCACTACTTTGTGTGGAGATGGCGTTACTATCCCCACCCGAATTCAGTGCAGAACACTTACAGGACGAGGTGGCCCAGCATGACGTACAGCAAGATTTGCTCCTACTTCGTGCAATTCATGGCAATAGATGGAAAAGCTTTTGGACAAGCTGAAAGCCTTGTCAGTGTCATACAAAGGATCAAACAGACACAGCGTGCAAATAACTATCAGTTTATGTCCGTGGTAATAGCAAATGTATCTGTGTGATATCCTTTAATGTTTCTTTTACCATAATAATAACAATTGTGGCCAAATAAGTGTTTGCAGTTTATAGCTTAATCAGGTATGACATTTACAAGATTTAGGAAATAATAGAAGCCTGTTGTTGCCGATGGAATACGTGTTTGTAATTGGAAAACGGACTGTAACCTATAATAACATGACTGCTTAGCTCTAAATAAAGAAACTATTTTGCAATTATCCTTATGACTGCATTGTTTTACCTGCTGTGTACCCCTTTACCTCTTAAAATACCTTTAAATGTAGAAACTAACCCATAAAATGCAGTGGGCCTATTCTACTTACAACAAAATGATTGAAGCCTCTACTATAATAAAGGCAATGGCTTTCGCCCACGACACCGGCACCGTGTCGGATCTCTGGCATGCGGCCGTGACAAAAAAAAAATATTTTCGCGATTCATTTTTTGTCCAGCTTTAACGTGTTTAAATATGTAATGCAAACGCATCTGTTACTTTCTGTCATCCTTTAGCTTGGATTATGATCACGGTCTTATTCACGCAAATGCTTTAAACCACTCATGCGCGACAAGACAAAAGAGAACGCGCTGTCAGTGAATGTCCTCCTGACGTTGGTATCCAAACTATATCATAGGCTACTTAGCTAGAGTGCAAAGTGTGTGTGTGTGTGCCATGATGATAATAATTCAGGCGCGATCGAACTGTGTGTGTGTGTGAGAGAGCGCGATACTGTGTGGGTGTGTTTGTGTGTCTAAACAATGGAGCGCATGGACATTGCCTCTTCGTAGCTGGTTTGCGGTCGTAGCACGCTCTAACCACTCGTTCAGGTGCTTTCTCGAGATGTTTGCAACCCACTACCGCACACATAATTCCCAAACACCACCTTTCTTCATGTTGTAATTGTTATCTTCTTTGTCACTGCGATATCAGCGCCTTGTCGGCACAACTGAGCAAGCTAGCGAAACAAACCCACCCCGCCAGAACGGAAGTAAGTTGCATCGATGGGAGGAGTTTCAGATGTAGAGCGGAAACGGCTCATGAACTTGTCTGTGACAGCCAGGTTTAGGGCATGTGCTGTGCAGTGTGTGATGTGTGTGGGGTGTAGAGTTTCAGGCTATGGCACATGCTACCATCATTTCACAGAAATAATTAGCTGCTCATAATGACCCACTTCTCCATCAAAACTGTCTTTACTTCAGCCATATTCTCAGAAGAATGAAATTGAAATTCAATTGAAAAGAAAATCCCATTTTTGTTCCTGTTTATTGTTTACTTATGTCTTGTAAATGTTACAATTCAAATTAAATTAAATATTCACAAACCACTTGCTCAGTGTGATATATTTTAGTGCAGTTGTGTACTTACATTATCCAAGAGTTCCCAAGGATTTGTACATCTTTGGTTTTTCTCAACTAGCAATCTATTCAAGTCAGCATATTTGTGTTTGATCTTTGTGAATCACAGAAATATAAGACTTGCTCGGTCCCGGACTCTCATAGTGAGAGACTACCCCACATCATTAAATCCAAATGTAACCACTGTAGCTTATATATGGCAAATTCTTTTAAGAAAAGGTTTGCAGCTTTAATGTCCATGGGGAAATGTGGGTCCAATGGCCTAACCATAGCACAGTTACACAACACCCCGTACCTCACTAATTTTCAAACCCCAGCTACGGCTTTGATTGGAATTGCGCAGTGATAGAGTCGTTGGGTGAGGCGGTCATTGCTGTGTTTTATTATCAATAAGCACAGCTATTGACCAATTAGAATTAAGGATTGGAACTAACCATATTATAATATTTTTCAATATGAGATGAATGGTTCTTTAAACTTTTTAAGTATAATTTAGTGATACTTAATACTGCTCTTTCAGATGTCCTTGGTCTGTAACACATGTTAATTAGAACAAACACTTAACGCTCTTCGACTGTTCGACACCTTCATCATTGTGCAGTTTCTGTTTGAGGAAAGCTGAATAATTAATCCCCTCCCTCCGCTCTGCTTAAGCTGTATAGACCGATAAAGGCAGCGCTCATCAGATTTAGCTCTGAGATGTGGAACAGCTGAAGGATCATCACGTCTCCCCATTAGAGGACGATGTGCCTGAACGGGTAAGCATTTAATTAGCTAAATGAGCACTCACTCTTACATGGTAATTGGGCTTCAGGGATTATTTCAGGAATAGGCGTCGCAGTGCTTTTTGTAGAAAAACAAACAAAAGCTATTTACATGCAGCACTCGAGCTACAGAAAAACAGTTGAAACAAACATTAGAAACGTGACCAGTAAGATATAACTATTAGATATGTTTGATAAATCATAGCATATGGCATATAAAGCAGGGAATTTAAAGGGGGGGGGTTGATTGCAATTTCACTTTTTTGATTTTAAATAGTGTGTAATGTTGCTGTTGGTGCATGAACAGTATCTGCAAAGTTGCAGCGCTGAAAGTTCAGTGTAAGCAGAGATATCGTCTTTTTAAAACCAGGAAGTATAATTGCCAACAAAAACGACTTCGATTTTGGACTACAGCTGGGTTATGGTACGTCACTAACCCACACATTTACATCAACCCTCCCTCCAGAATATGCAAAAAAGGGCATGGCCATATTTCTGCGGCTCATCGAGTGTGTTATGTTCGTCCAGCTGTCAGGTCTTCTGTGTTCGAGCTTCCCACGGATTCTCTCAGTTCGTCAACAATGGATACAATTTGTTTGATTATGTTCCTGAAAATGTCGATCATAATTTAGCTCTCTGTGCTGCGCATTTACGAAGACAGCTTCCAGAATCTCCACGAGTTCTACACCGGATTCAACAAGAAACTGTTTCTAAAACATGAAGCAGTTCTAACTTTAAAACCAGAGGCAGCAGTTGTTGGGCCACAACCTGTAAGTAGGCTAAGACTTAATAATTTTAAATGTATTTGCATGTATAATTTCAGACGTAATGTTTTTATCAAATGCCAGCGCTGGCTTTAAAGCCATTAGGCTACTAGTTATGCTATTTTGTGTCTACGAAAAACGCGTACAAACATTTTGGACCTGAATTTGTATATGTACTAATGTTGTAAATGTATTTTTCATGTATATATACTTAATGGTGTTATTTTTTTATTTGATAAGAAGCGTAAACCAGGGCCAACGCTGTTTGTGTATCCAGTAGGATCATTTTCATGATCAAATAGAACAGAATTGGAAAGATTACACCTTGCTTGTTATCGAAAGTAACAAAACACAGAGCTTGTTATTTGGTGTTAATGGTGGTTAGGCTACAAAACTGTACTGTATAAATAAGACACGAGGTCCATTGAGCCGGGCTGGGGGGTGGCAGGGGGCGGGGCGGGGGGCGTGTTCAGTACGCAATGACAGTCTCGACAACTCGAATCGATGAGTTTGAGTATTGGCGGTTTTTCGGTTCGGTTTGAAAATCGTTACACCCCTAGTAGCCAGTCAGTTCGAATGCTATTGTGTAAAACAAACGTGTATAACGTAAAAAAAGATATAGGCAAATTACCATTCAGAAACGTTTAGTAAGAGCTGTGTGTGGTGAGGTTCTGCTTGCCTCTCTTCATTGCTGCTTTCTGGGTCTGATTCTGGCTCATTCTGATACTGAAGTATAGATACCAATATTTACATTGGACCGGAGCAAATGCATGTTTCGCCCGTAAAGGTAATGGGCTTTAAGCATCCGGACAACTTGAGCTACAGTTTAGCCAATCACAACACACCGGCCCAAACTAACCAATCTGAGCCCACTGCCTGTTTCTGAGGGAGTGTTTTCATAGAATCAGGAAGTGAACCAGTCGTTCATAGGACAGAGGAGAAGCGCGGCTTACAATAAAGGTGAAGTTTATGAAAAACAAGACTTTTAAAAAAGAAAAACACGAATACATGTTATATTACACCCCAGAAACAGAATCATACAAAGAAAGAAAGCAGTAAACCCCCCCCCCCCCCCCCAAATCATTCGCCTCTGGACCCTCAGATTTGACAGCAAACACACATTTTAAGCAGTGTTCAAGAAAGTTGCACAATTTCAAGAACATGAGCTCTACTCTTGCTGAAAGGCATCAGCTATCTCAAGGTTAAGTGCTGGTAGTCTGTTCCCAGTCCACGTTGTTGTTGAAAATGAACAGATTTTTGCCCATTCGATTACAATGGTGATATTGAGAAGCTGTTTCACACCTTACCTGTCAGTCAAACACACTCATTTCACATGGGCCAAAAGTGAAATCGCCAAAATACAGAAATATGTACGTTTCTTGTGCTTGATCAGTTTTGATGATGGAATTGTATTTGGCAAAATTTAAGCCATTCTCATTCAAGGAGATTACGTCTCAGACTTTCACAGAAAGATATAACTCTTCAACTCTCATTGATCAGGGCCTTCCGTGAAGGATCCGTAAAATCCTGCAAAAAGGCTGTGTTGTGTCAGCCAGGAAAACCCATGGACTATTGGACTATTATCCCTTAGTGGTCATTTCCAAGAGTTTTCCAGATTTTCCAAGGTCTTCTTATCTGGGTGATGGAAGCACAGATGATCTGATGCGTTTGTGGAGTGGACCTGTCTGATTTACTCTTGCCCATCCAGATTCACAAACTGAGCTTTAACAGAGGGTTTTTCACATTCTGGTGTAGATCAGAAACATTAGCACGGTTACATAACACTGACATGTGGATGATGTATTTTCTATTAGCTGGAGAACTAAATCAATCTAGTGACGTCCCTCCAACAATAACTCCGTCTTCCTCAACTTAGACAACAATTAGCCCACCACACCTTTCTTCAACCAAAGCCATAACTCGGGTCATGTCAGGCTCCTGGGAACCAACCGCCAAGCGAATTACGCAGTGCCGTAACGAATGGAAGAGACCAATCCCCCGATCATCATTATTATTTACTTGAATGTTTTTTTTAGGCCTATACTTTCTTTTCGTATGCGGCTTGTCTGTTGTACTGGTAAAGACATTTCATAATTTATAGGGATGGGGATTTAAAGCAAAAATAATATTCGACGATCGATGGAAGTTATTTTGACTATTAAAAAACGCACCCTAATTTTCCTGAAGTGAATTTCGTTTTTTTAACAATTTTATCTTTATTTTAATAGATGTTTCATCAACCAGTTACCTGGATTTAATAAATAAGAGAAGCAAATATATAGCAGGCAATAGCCATAATCAGGACGTGGAACGCCCCAGCGCGAATAACTTGCATTGCTCGTGAACTGGAGCTCGTCTCACAAATGAACCGAAAAACTCAGAAATATAGGCTATAGAAATCTTGAAATGGCTACGTTTAAACAACATCGACAAACAACAATTAAAAATGAGCATTTTAAGTGGAAATCTATGGCAGAATTGCAGCGCCGCATACTGGTCTGGGATGCTCCACTACATCGTTTTCGGTTTCAGTGGTTTCGTGTGGATGCAGATATTTTTCGAGACGCCGCCGTGTTTACGTCTTTTTTTTTAGAGCGAGGAAAAAAAAATATCGGATAGGGGAAGCTCTGGCTTCGTGTGGACGAGGTCATAGTCAGGGCAATCCAAGTCATCGTCATCCATGCAAGCAATCATAATCCAAATAATCAGAATCGTAGTCATCCATGCCAGTGTCAAAATCCATTTTAATCAGTCCGATTGATAATATTACAAAAACAAGCAAAAACAAAACGAGAACAAGACCAGAAACAAACCTCAGCGTTACAGCGTTGACTAACAATACAATGACTCCGATGGCAGAGACCGGAAACAGACAGGGTATTTATACACAGAACTAAACAATGTATTCAGGCCTCGTTACACTACGCGATTCAGAATACGAATTTTTCCTCTCATGTGGCACAGATACGAATTTGACCGGTGACCATGTAAGCAGGAAAAAAATGCATGGATTTGAATTTCTCAGATTCGGATTCAGGCCTCATTCATATGTGGTAATGAATCGGATATGAAATCGCATGCGTGAATTGCAAGTGCCATGTAAGCAGACAAAGTGCGATGTTCCCCGAGTAAGTGCGAGTCATATGTCATTAAAAGTGCCAGCGATTATAGGCGCAGATGGAAGAATGATAGGCTACACACAGTAGAGAAGGCGTGGAGGTTTCATGTCTTTTGAGTGTTGAGGCGAAGAGTGCAGGCAAAAAATGCAGGTTGTTACAGAAATAAATCTGTCTTTGACGAGGTGTGAGGCATCGATTTTAAGTGCTTGTGGCTAGAGCCTCTACCTCTTTTTTCTCTCCCGTCCAGAGACCAATGTTTTGATGACTTATTGAAATATTGTGTAAAGAAAACACTGGATAATTTTATTCACGATCTGCATCCATTGAAGTTCGTGCTGTTTTGCTTAATTTCCCGGGTCAGAGCGTCTGCATTTGGTAGTTTCAGCAGTGTATAAGTGTAAATGCAAAAATTGGATATGGGTCACTTTTAAAAGATGATGTAAGCAGGTCGTCAAAAAAATAATAGATTTGGGCATCAAGACCTGCAGTGTAAATGAAGCCTTGAAAACAGCTGTGTGCAATGATGAGTGATGAGAAAAGACAAAGCATCATGGGAAATGCAGTTCCAGAGTAAATATGACCCTCTCTGGCGAAATGAGTAGGAAAGCTAGAAACGTTGCATTTTAAGAGATGGGAAAACGTGTGGAAAACATGTGGAAAAACAATGAAATAGGCTACATTTTTTTTTGCTAATTTCAAGAGAACAGACATTCAAAAATAATCTCCCCAAAGTTCCATCAGTCCAAATAATTGAGTAAAGGTATTTAAATGATGATTAAAGTTGTCAAAGCTTTAAATTTGCTGAAATAAACATTGCTCTTCTCAACTCCCCTCACCTCGGCGCATTTCCCGGGTCTCCGCTGAAACTCAAAGCGTTGACCTCACTGGAGGTTTACCTAAGCTGTGTGAGTATATTTATCTGCAAGAAGAATACATCTAAGGCTGTAGCGATCGAGGACACTCAGATCCACGAACCTGTCGCGGTGTTAGAAGACAGAATCACGAACACGTCCCTTCAAATCCCGGAGTTATCCTTCAAGTCCAGACAGGCATGGATTTATTAAAAAATTAAATTGTTTTTGTTAATCTGTTTGGGTGGGCCACCTGTGAATTTGGGTGGGCACGTGCCTTGTGTTTATGTGACTTTTTGGAGCATAAAATCATCATATTAGAGTGATTTGTGAAGGATCATGTGACACTGAAGACTGGAGTAATGATGCTGAAAATTCAGCTTTTTTAATTACATTTGAATATATATATTAACATAAAAAAGTCATTAAAATGTCATAATATTTCACAATATTACTGTTTTTTTGTGTATTTTTTATCAAAAAATTGCAGCCTTGGTGAGCAGAAGAGACTTCTTTTAAAAACATAAAAAATCTTACCGACCCTAAACTTTTGACCGGTAGTACATGTGTGTATATATATATGTGTATATATATATATATATATATATATGTGTGTGTGTGTGTGTGTGTGTGTGTATTTGGTCAAATTAAGCTAGAAAACAAATAGTTTAAAATAAAAACGGGCAAAAGAAAAAACTTTAAAAGCGATTTTCTCAAGTTTTCAATTGGAAAAAGGGCAGATGACCAGAATTCAAATGTGTATATCTTTACAACCATTCAAGGTATGACGTTGACTAAGATATCATTTGAACGCTTATGGTGTCCTCTTTCCATTAATACCAAAATCTTAATTTTTAAATTTGGGTCACTGTAACTCATTTTGCTGGATCAGGTCACAAATGGTGACAGTATGGGGAAAGAGACCTCTAGTGGACACTAAGGGAAAGACAAACCAGACACTGTGACCATATCAGTATCTATGGACAGGCCTTCCACTGGGACCCTGTGGAGTTAATGTGCTTTTCTCCTCCACTTTACCACAGCAGCAGATGACCTTCAAGAACAAACCCCACTGACCTGACCTGGGTCTCCACCAGAAAACAAAAACTTGTGTGTAACTACTTTAACAGTGTACTTTGCAGTTTTTATTTTATTTCGTTTTTTTCAGGCCGGTTTCTGTCTCTATTAAGGATGTTTCTTTTATTTTTACTCCATTTATTTTAAGGTAAACATTTTTGTAAGACAGTCTTGTTGGCTTTATGCTTGCTGTGCTATGGTCGGTGTTCGTACACGATCACATTACACTGTCATTTTGCTTTCTTACAGAAATAAAAAGAGTTGCATTGATTGCTGTTCACAAATGTGAGTAACATTAGCTTTATAATCACTATTAATCACCGCTTCCTAATTAACATTAAATTAAATTCAGATTGTGAAACTTAAATAAATGTTTATACAAATGAAAGCAATATCTGCATCTAATAGTGAGTGAAGCTGACACCTTTAACAGGCCATTTTACAGTCAAAATAATAGTAATTAGAAAAAATGCATTCGCTGTTTTCCAGTCAAAAAATAAATGAAACAAAAAAAAATGAAATAAGAAGCATTACAATAGCAGAATGAATTGACGTATAATTCTAGATTTCAAATTATACATCTTGAATTATGTCAAGGTTTATCATCCCATAAAACATGATTACATTTTGTTGCATTTATTCTGCGGGAATTTGTAGAATAAATATAACTTATAGATAATATATGGGAAACACTTACTGAGAAATTTTTAGATACATTTTAAAGGGAGGATACGTGTTAGAGGTTAAAATTAATTTTATACTTTAAAGAAGATGAAAAAAGTGTTTGTGTAGCTACATGTTTTAATATCCTGGTGGGGACTTCAACCTGAATACAGAATGTAAAGTTTATCTGGTTAAAATCTGTATGAATAATTATTAATTATCAATTATAGTATACATATTCCCCAAATCAGTCATCTTTCTGAGTTTAACAAACAAAAATATAATTTAACTCTACTAAATAACTGATTCTATACAATGTAAATGCATTTGTTATTTCCCTTTACCATGCACATAAAAATAGTTTTCAGGTGTTTTAATTTTTATTTACCATAACTTACTTGTAAAATATTGAAGTTTTAGCTGTAGTCCTCAGCGTTGTTTTAAGTGCACAGCAAATGCGTCTGAAGCAGTTCCTGTTACTGCTGTCTGACCTGGACAAGAATGAGACGAGAGGAGCTGAGCATCGAACCGCAATGGAGCTTTGTTATTAAACAGGTAAAGAAAAGGTGTTTTAAGAGACTAGATTTGCATTTTAGATGCATTTTTAGATTCTTCCTGGTTTACTATAGGATGGAAAAATGTCTGACCTCATGATTGAGGACACAATCAGACCAGGAAGATGAAGGTTCCCTGCTGGGAGTTCAAGATCAGGAAGAGGATCTCCAGCTCCTTTCCTGTCACTAGTGAAGAAACCCAGAATCCAGGAGCAACCAAGAATCACAAACTGAGCCACTGTTTTAAATGCCATAATCCTGTCGAAAAACAGAAAAATAATATACTTAATGTGTCGACTATATGTTTTTTTTGTGTGTTTGTTTTTTTTTTAAATACAGCAGTTTATTACTTGGTTTGTTTCATCTGTGAAACTTCAGTGTTGCGATTTTTGAGAGTTAAGTTCAGATTGATGATGATCTTGATGAAGAGAATTGTGTTTGACTGCAAAGAAAAAAAATAGAATTAATCCAATTTTTTTTATTCCATTTAATACAAAGTCATGAGCAAAATTAAACGAGAAATGTGTTTACTGATATTATCATGCAAACCGGTCCTAGAAAACTCCAGATGAAACCTTCCATCAATTTTAATCCAGCATCTGTTTTGGAGGAAGATATAGTCAAATAATCAATGACCAAACATGGATGAAGATAATTTTGACTCACTTAAACTCACATTTCACTTCCATGGGATTTAGGATTCACCACAGCAGGCATGGCCACCACACAAACCAGAGGAACCGTATATCCAATCACACACAGGAATTCGCTGCTAAGCGCCTTCCTCATTAGTGGAGCTGATCTGTGATAGGTTCTTCACACAGATGAAGAGCAGCACAGCTTCAATGAACATCCACACAAAGCCGGAGAGAAGAGGAAGTGCAGCGCTCCTGATATCACGGCACACAACACCTGGAGATCACGAGAGACGGTTATGATGATTCTCAGTGAGACTGTGCTGAGCTGTAGAGCTCTTCATCATTCTCACCTGATGAGGGCGTATGAGTCTCAGGAACTGTTGTGTGAGCAGGAACAGAAGGTGAGCCGACAGAAGACTGATGCAGAGGTTGATTCGAGCCACATTATTCACTCCAGGACTCCACTGACAAAGGGCAAAGGTCAACAGGGCCAAACTGAAGAACACCAACCCCACGGTCACACACACCAAATTCAACAGGTCCATCAGTGAGTCGCTCTGAGAAAACATGTCCGAGAACATGAGTGCTAAATCTGTGCTGTTCTTCAACGCTCACCATAAATGTTCTCGTACCTCTGATGGGCGGCTGGTTTGCATGATGAGAGCGAATGTGGACAGATGAACACACGAACACACAGTGTAGCTGCTATTGGTCTCTAAAACAGAACAACCATCTACAATCCACTCGCTGATATTCCAGTACACACAGGACGGGAACCTTTAGGGTCAAACTCCTGCAAAAAGTAGAAAGAACTTGCAGAAAACAATACAAAAATGAATTTTCAACCCGATATCAGGGCAGTTCATACGAGTTGCCCAATGCATATGAATAACCTACTCCTGAGCCCAGTCCTACCCATCACTGGGGTTTAGACTAATTGTACAAATTCGTAAAACACTGTAAAAAAACCCTGTGAAATTTACAGTAAAAAAACAACAACAAAAAAAAAAACGGATTTTTACTTTAAAAAAATATGGTGGCAACCTTTTATGCTTTATGGGACTTTATGGAAAAAAAACCCACAATGTAAAAAAAACCTGTGAAATGTATGTTAAAAAACTGGCAGCTTTGTTATAAATAGCCATTTTACTTTTACTTCTTTTTAGTAGCTTGTTTTGTAAGGTTAAGAGTTGTATATTATTATTTAGTTGATTGTCACCATTGTTGAGATTCATATGCTGATTATTGATGTCTGTGTCATACAAAAGGAAATTTATACACTGTGTTTTTAAGTTTCTTCTGATTATTTGTTTGCCACTGTTGGCTCGCACACAGTAGGGTCACAGAGCTATTATACTCATAAAAATGAAATACATAAAACAGACCTCATACAATAAAAGACTCTTAATGAGATCAGTGAATCACACCACTACATGATAATTTATTTAACATCAAAAATAGATAACATGCAATAACGAAAGTGCTTTATAAACACACAGTGAAGGGAGTCAGAGAAATCTAAAGTTAGAAAGTAAAGGGCCAAGAGCCCAACTACAGCAAACACTGATCTCCATAACGGCGACTTCAAACTTTAATATTTTCAATAAAGCATCAACATCTAAACTTCTGGTCATTCTCAAGAATACAATATTGTTTTGGTAAATTGCTGGCAACCACAGCTGCCAGTTATCAAGTTCCATAAAACCTAAAATATTACCACCGTATTTTTTAAGATAAAGCACCATAAGTAAACTTTAGTTCAGTGCTGTCAAATATAAATATTTCTACCTACCTTTTAACGTAAAGTACTGGAAACCACCGCCGCCAGTCTTTTACCGTAAGCTACAGAAAATGCAAACGGTATGTTTTTTTTTCAGTGTTCTTCCCTTAAATTTAACAGTATTTCACTGTAAAATTACACGAAATCTCCTCTGAGAGATATTGAAGTTTTTTACTGTATATGGTTTACTGTTACCCAATATCTTTTCAGTTTTTGTTTTTAACATTCAAATTATTATTTCTTGTTTTACAGTGTTATGTTATAGTATTGGAATAATAGATGATCAGTTCTCAGGTTGGACATTTCAGTGTCTTACTCTGATGTGTTTGAAGGTGAAGTTGACTGGTTTGGTGAGTTTAGTGTTGGTGGTTTTGGGAAGAGTAGCTGAGATCACAGTGGACATCATGGTTTTAACAGTATCATTTAATGTGTTGAAAAAGTCTGGCTTCAGTAGATTCTCCATTGTGGTGTAACTCATGAAAGCCACAGCAGCTGATCCTGTGTGACAGAAGCAGAAGTTTTTATTTATTTTTATCTTTTAAATCAAATTTATAAAACTAAAATACGTCACATACCATAGTTGTTCTTGGCAATCCCAATGAGATCGATGTACCACAGAAAGAATTTGTTGTGTGAAGTCGAGGGATTTTATCTAAGGTTGCGTTTGGTCCAACCATGAAGATTTGTACCTCTGAGTAAAAACTGCAATTATTAAATGCATCCGTATTAACAATAAGGCCATCTACAGAAATCAAGAATAGTTTTTCACTTACCCACAGAGTCAAGAGGTAAAACTGACATTGGCATATGTGTCTGTCGACTGCACCAGCAAGGACACCAGCTTCTCACTGGCTTGTAACACACTGTTTCCTTCTGACACCAGTTTATTTGGGTCAGCTGATGATGGCACTAAAACCATCTCTGATGCGTTGAGGACCATATTCCAAATTTTTTCACATCCTATTTTAGTAAGCATTTGTAAATGTTGAAACAAAAGAAAATTGCTATAGTATCATTTCAGTCAGTGAAAATAATTATCATTTTGGTATTTTGGTCTTACGTTCAAAGGGAGCACTTCATCTGTAATGTTTTCTAACCGGTCAAGAAGATTATCAACACATTGTCCTATGGTCTGACTCTGAAATCACAATTGAGCTTTACAAATAAAACCGAAAACTAAAGGAGTGTACTGTGGACTTTTTGAAGTCAAACAAAAATGAATTGCCCCAGTCAACACTTTGATCTCATCATGTGCTCACAACGTCAGCAATCTGAGTTCACAGTGATGTAAAAGTGTAACCTCACCGTGTGCTCATGCTATGACCACAATATGAGCTCATCCTAGCTAGACATGTTATTGTTCTAGGAATGTTTTGAGAGCATTATGTTATGGTCTTGTAATGCTTTCTGTAGCTATTTTTTATTTTTGTTACCAAAAGGCTTCTTCTATAAGGTAGGACAACACTCTAAAAAAACATTGTAAGCATGTTTAGTGGTCACATTAATAGAACATTATCCACTAACATTCTAAGATTTCCAAGCAGACACGGGTCTGGACCTCTTAAAACAGTTAGTTTGAAAGTAATAGGTTACCATTGTGGAGGTCAGAGTTTGCTTTAGTTTAACCCCTTGCTTATGTGTTTTTCGTTATAGCAAGATATGTGATCAAGTATGTGTTGGCTAATAAGGATACAATCATAATGAAGTGGTTTTATTTCATCACTGGAGTAGTTTCCACCTAACCTGGTTAAAAGCTTCATAGACAAATCATTTGCAAAGGGCGTCACCAACGAACGTTTCTCAAATGCCTCTAAGCGCAATTGGATAGACCTCAAACCTATGAAGGAGATGACGTTTGCAGAGCTATGTTCGTCTGTCTACACTGATTTCACGAAGCCGCCATTTTGAAATGGCGATGGGAAGAAAACCGGAAGTGTCGCCTTTAATCATAGGAGAGTCGCCAATGTGATGGCATAATGTTGTGTTTAATGTAGAAATTAGTTATTCTAAAAATGTACATACATTTCTTTCATACTTGCGGACGCGTCAAGATATAAACATGGCTTTACTCCGTTTCTCTCATAAGTACTGATGTGTTCATGAACGTTTCGTTCATTTTAACGAATCTTTAATATGACTCGGGACTACGAGTTGTCTCAGGGAGTGATTCGTTCACTTTGTGTTACCCGCGCATGCGCATTGCGCAACATATGGGTTCTGATCTGTACTGGAAACATAAATGATTAGTTCATCTCTCGGGTTCGGGGCGAAGTGCAGTCTTTCGTTCTTCCAGCATAGTCTCTTCAGTCCCATAGAGACTATGCTGTCACTACCGAAAGAGGAATGATTAGTTCATTTGAGTTCTTCGTTCTTTGGTTACGTGAATTGTCACCGTATTGAATAATTCACAAACTTTTTACAAACAAATTCACAAACTTTTTACAAACAAGCACGATGTATAATATAATAGTAGGCTAGTTAATTTATGTATATAATAAAACACACCACAGATGCACAATAAAGAAAACAGACGGACAGGGACAATAATAAGATGGAACTTTTGTTTATAATGTTAATTGAACATATTTTGAATTTTAATGCCTACATATAAAACAATATACATTCAGACACAGTCAATAATACGAATCTAATGCGAGAGACCAGTGGTCACGTGACAAAAGAATGAAGGACTCAGAACCCGAAGACTGAAATGAACTAATCATTCCCCTTTCCGGTACTGACAGCATAGACTCTATGGGACTGGCAGGAAGAACAAAAGACTCGGACCCGGCCGAACTCGAACTTGAGAGATGAACTAATCTTTACTCTTTCCGGTCCTGTTATATCGGCACAGCACGGCCGTCAGATACTGACGAGTCAACAGCTAACGTATCGAGACATGAGAGGAGGAGAACAAACCTGATAAAAATTAAGTTGCAAATGACAGAACCATAATTTAATACATAATATAATTTGGCTTTGGCTGAATTACCCTGTAGTTATTTATGTTATTTATATTGTTTTTACAAATGTAATCAAGAATTTCATAAGTACTAGATGTTTTGAGATATTTAACATGACATTTTAATTATATATTGATGAAATGACTGAAATGACTCGATAAAAGATTCGTTCATTTTGCTTGAACGAGACTCAAAGATCAGAGTCAGTAAAATGATCCGAACTTCACACTACTACTCATAAGCTGATATTAGTATTCTCTTTATGATAAATGTTTGTGAAAAAAAAATTGATATCATTTTTTTTTATGGTTATAGAGTTTTAATGACAGTGTTGAACTATAACCGTCACAGTCACATTGTGGCCATAATATGAGCACACAGTGAGAGGGCTGTGCGTTACAATTTTAGATCATTATGAATTCACATTGTGATCATATGGATAGATCACTGTGAGATCAACGTGTTGACAGGGTTTTCATATTCTGTTACAAAGTTAAAGAAACAACAAATAGTTCAGCATGTTGTAAACAAAAACACTGGTTATTTAGCTGATGTTTCAGAAATGTAGCCAGCATCAACGTACCCTGCATTCATCCAGTGTGGTAATCAGACCTGGAATGTGAAAAGTTTTAAGAAATCATTTTAAATTCCTGTCCTTTAATTTAGTGGGACTGATCAGACACACACAAATTATTCATTTTATTTAATGAATAATCCAGCAAACTCACTATCTTTGAAACTTCCCCCAAATCAAGCTAACACACTAGCAGAACTCGATGTCCTCTTACAGAACACAGTAATGGCGCTTTTCACAAACACATTCTCATCCCAATTCGTCATATGACTGACGTTTTGGGACGTTTTTGACTATTCGTCAATATACGACGTTTCAGGGCCCCCTTAAACGTCGGTAGATGACGATCCCGGGTCGTCATACAACTGACGCTGTACCTTTAACGTCAGTTAGGTGACGAGTTGGGTTTAGGGTTAGGTTTAGGTCTGGGTAGAGTTAGGATCCCATAACGTCATCTACCGACGTTAAGGGGGCCTGAAAAGTCGTATATTGACGAATTGTCCCAAAACGTCAGTTATATGACGAATTGGGATGAGACTGCGTTGTTTTCACAGCATGGCACGGTTACGGCTCGGCTCGGTACAGCTCACTTGTGGCGCTTTTCCACTGCATGGTACGGTACGACTCGCTTCGACTCGCTTTAAGTGGTACCACCTCTGTTGAGGTTCCAAGCATACCGTACCGATGCTAAAATGTGGCGTGAACACAATGCAGATCACTGATTGGTCAAAGTCAGACAGAATAGTCACTACCAGCGCCATTGTTTTAGCGAGACATCAAACCCTGCTAGATTTTAATAGCCAGTAACAGCCACCGCTGTAGCACCTGTTTTAAAACTACTTGCATGAAGAAAAAAGAAAGAAAACGTTCAAAAAAGAAATGGCTGAATCGTGTTCAGTGGACGAAGTGCAGACTCGTTGGTAATTAACAGACCAAATAAGAATGAAAATGTCGATGCCTGAGTCTCTGTGTCATGATGTTGTTCTGCGAAAGGCATGCAATTTGATTTCAAATGGTTTGTTATAAACTTTCCAAAAGTTACAGTGTACAGTATAGTTATCTCATGATCCTCAAAGTCATATCTTTCTTACTTTGAAGAGCCACGGAAAACAGACAAAACACACAATCACACTGCATTCGTAATATTAACGTCAAATCAAACTCAGATCACATGCATATGTGTTTTTGAGGGTTTCTAAATAACATTAAAGAGATCAAAACATACATTGTCACCAAAAACAAACTTGGATGAAGTCCAACATTACACTAACCTGAAGAAGTATGACTGGTAGATGCTGTGGAAGTGATTGGCGCTAAAGGACCTGAAACAAAACATAGTGAAATAGATGCTACATTACTGTGTATTTCATGAAGACAAATAATACGAGGTGCTTCTTTTGAAAACCACATTCCAGTTTGGCAACTCATTCATTCACCTGTTGTAGTGGGAGTAGTAGATGTTGTGGAAGTGACCATGTGTAATGGAACTGAACCTACACAACCAATAAAAGACAAAAACAGAGTTTAAATCTGACTCAGATGCGGAAGTACTGTATTAGTGGGACTGATGTAAATTTATCGAGAAGAGATGCCAAGTCATATTTAAAGTAAGCTGTGTTGTTCATGAAGACATGGAGGGTTGCATTTTAATATCATAGTCAATATCAACATCATCCTCACCAGTAGATGTAGAACTAGAAGTTGTAGAAGTGACCGGCTGTAAAGAAACTTGAACAATGACAGACGGAAACAGATGTTAGATCAGACTCAAATGTTGAAGTACTGTGTTCTTCATGAAGAAGGTTATTTGGAGACAGCATCTTTGGAAAGCCATATCTTAGTCCAGCAACACATTCACCTGAAGTAGTGAAACTGGTAGACGTTGTAGGATTAACCGGCTCTGAAGAAACTGAAACAATAACAGATGGAAACAGATGTTAGATCAGACTCAGATGTTGAATTACTGTGTTCTAAATGAAGAAGGTTATTTGGAGACGCATCTTTGGAAAGCCATATCTTTAGTCCAGCAACACATTCACCTGAAGTAGTGGAACTGGTAGACGTTGTAGGATTGACCGGCTCTGAAGAAACTGAAACAATAACAGATGGAAACAGATGTTAGATCAGACTCACAAAGTAAAAACTCATGTGTTAAATGAACTTTCCTGTGAGTTTATATGACTCCACACTCAGAGAGTGTTAAATTAACACTGAAGTTAATTAAGTGAATATTTGAGTGATGGTAGAATCACTGAAGGTGAAAAAAAAATCACAATTTTAAGTCACCACTATGGATATCAGTGTTTGCTTCAATTAGGCAGTTCACCCTTAGAATTTTTACTTTAGATTTTGTTTCACTGTTATAACATCATTATAACTGCCTGATGAACAAAGAAAAATATTATCTGATAGTGTTATGTTTTAACAACATCATCAGTTGAATTAAATCACTGATCTAATTTAGAACCTAATCTCTGATTTAAATGTATCTGGTTGATTATAGCAACACATTGATTCTACAGTATAAGATCCAGAATTTGTGTTACAGTTCAAATGCCTTAACTTATTTGATATAAAAAAATCTGTCATTTAGACACTCACAGACATCAATAATCAGTGTATGAATCTCAACAATGGTGACAGTAATTTCATTTTCCTAAGTGAATATTCTGTCCAAGACAATTCATGAATTTACAGTAGGTAGACAACCAGAATGTGGTTTTTACCGCCGCAGTTTTGCCGGCGGTAAAAGTTGAGGTGTATTTGCTGCCTTTGCCCGCTAAGAGGCGCTACAATCACAGACTTTGAAAAGTGTTCGTTTTTTGTGTAATCTACAGCTGCGCCGCAGCTCTTTCAGAGCGATTGAAAGTTGGTAGGCCTAGAAGATTAATTCAAGTGAAACATAGTTTAATTAATTAATTAATCACAATACTGAAATTTAAAAAATAAAATAAAATTTAAACCTTAAAACATTGCAGTCCAAACACATTAGGCTACGGCTTTACAATCGTATAAGACATTAATGCATTAGCAGTCTAACGATAGCTGTGTGGTTAACGCATCAACCTCATAGACCTCCAAACGACGCAAGATCGAACCTCGTTACATGCTGTTGTCCGACAGATTTTATGTTTTACCGTTCTTAACTTAAATAGGTAGATGTTTATTAGCGAGTTTACTAACTGTTTATTTACTTAAAGTGTCCGACATAATTTGTCACTTCTCGTTGAGAGCTGAGGTCGCAGATAAATTCAAGGTTAACACTGTAGCCGCTCTACTTGGGGACGGGTGGGACATGTCCCGACCACTTTTTGCCAGGGTCCACTTTTGAAATCGTATAGCTAACAGCATTCGTTTCATTCGTTTGTTAAATTAGAGGCGATCTAGCGCTGAAATGTGTTGTGTTCACTCGGACGCGCGCTGCAATCCGTTCATTCGTTTCATTCGTTCCGGTGAAATCACAAATCAAAATAGGCTACACACAACGTGTCCCTGCTTCTCTGGGTTCTAATCCGCACTCGTACAATTTTTTTTGTTAACCCTCATCAGAACCGAGAATGTTTTTCAGTGGTAGTATATCAATACACATACGGTTTTGATGAGGGGGAAAAAACTATACGAGTGCGGATTAGAACTCAGAACCTCCGACACGCTTGGTAAAAATTCTGCCACTGGACCATTACTGCACATACACAGAAAAGGCGAATCTGTTCATTTATTCACGTTAAAATTCACCACTTTGAAAACATATTAGATCTCATACGACCAATTAAACCCAAAATACCATAACATTTTTGGTCGGACCTCACATCTTTGTATACATTTTATTTATTTACATCAGTAAGCTACAGGAAATCGTCTTTGAAGACATGACCTTCGCGAACGAGACAAAAGAATGAATGCTTCATTGTACCCAGCACTTTTGAAAATGCCCTTCCGTCTCTATCCCCAGCACATTTCAAACCATGACGCCCATGAATGTAGCTAAACGAATTCATAATCACAATGCTGAAAAAAGTAAATTCAAATGAAATAAATGTGAAGTAAAAAAAGGCCTCTATTATTCCATCAAATTTAAGTAGGCACACTTCAACATTAGGCTGTGTGCCCAGTTTTTCTATATATTTAGAAAGGCTATTTCAATAGGTTATACTTGTCTTCTACTTTGTGTTATTCTAATTTGTTAGTAGATGTATTAAATTAAACAAAATGATCATAAAATTAAAACATTTTCAGGGCTTGCAGTTAGGCTACTAAACCATGTTACTGCATTTGTGTTTAAGCCTATGGTTTAAGCGTGCCGAAATGCCTACCGGGACATTGCAGGATATTGTGCAAAACAGCAGCAATTGCTGCATTTTAAAATGCAAGTTTAAGACAAAAATAAACAAGTTGCATTAAAGACTCGGGACATTGCGGGATATTGTGCAAAACAGCAGCAATTGCTGCATTTTAAAATGTAAGTTTACTATCTGTTTATTAAAAAAATGCTGTCTCTCTGCTGATATGGCCTGGGGGTCTGTTTTCTTCCAAACGATTTCTGTCAACAATTGTGGAATGATTAAAACATTGTATAATGTGATAAATAATAATTAAAAGCAGAAAACTGTTTAAATTCATATTGAACAACAATAAAATTAGTAGCCTTGTTATTATGTTCATGTGTTCCTCATCCTGGAATGAAGAGGTGTTCATGGTCTGACGACAGTTCAATTTGTAAAAGAAGTTCTGATAAAGTTATGTGGCACTAGCCTTTTGTTTTACATGGCTGTGAAATGTGAATGGGGTTGCACACGTGTTAATCAAAGGTGAGAAAAACATTATGAAACGATCAGAGGTGCATTCAAACCGCGGGACACGTGCCCTCTCAGATTTATGAGGCACATTTATTTAAAATGTAGCCGACTTATATAGGCTAGGGCTAGGCTATACCTGTAGGCTACATATTTTTATTTAGCCTATTTATTTAAATACACTGTAGATTACGTAAAAATACGGTACAATGTACCATACAAATTTGAAGGATTTTTCCATTATTCCGTATTTGTCTTTGTTTTTTGTCTAAGCTTGCGTTTTTTTTTTTGAAGTTGGATTTCGGGTGTGTGGATATTCTGACACTGATGTGGTAAAACCCGAAAATTATGTTTTTCTAAATGTCAAATAAGCTGTTAACATAACTTTAACGTTAATTAGTTAGCCTACCATCTGGCATGTTAGGCAAATGAATGTCTTGAGTAGGCCTAGCCTATTTTTTACAGATATTTCTTCCCGAGCGCACCCGGTAACCAGTTGTGATAAAGTGCAGTAATGTTACTAACAATGTTACTAATAATGTTACAAACAAAAGCTACCGAGGAATCATCAAGAAAAGTAAAGGCCAGTTTTAAAGTTTTACAAAAAATACACCATGTTCAATTTATAGCCTACATATTGTTCTTGAATTGTTCCAAAATATATAAAAACACCAGCCTAATCAGGAGCTGACTTGAGTACGCTCATGGCGTTTAAAGACGCGGCGCTCCCATTGAAAACAATTGAAAACATAAAGGCCAATTTATACTACTGCGTCGAGGGTATGCCGTAGTGTACGGCGTTGGCTACGCACGTAGGCGACGCCGCTGTGAGCATTTATACTTCTGTGTTCAGGTCTTGGTTGCTCTGCAATACTGCTCCGAAACGCTAGTTGGCGGCGGAGGGTTTTAATGTTCCACTTCCACTGTTTAGATTCCTCGAGTTGCGGCTAGGTTACTACAAGCCTGAAACAGAGCGGATCATGTTGGAGTTGGAGCTTATTGAGGTGGAAAAACAGTTAATTTTAGGGAAATTACTAAAACTATAAGGCAGAAATGAGAGAAGACTACGGAGGAGATGGTACGTGTGGAAATGCGTGAGATGGTACGTGCGGAAATGCGTATGAGGAAATGCGATACTACCAAGCCGACCAATCACCGATCTTGCGGTCCGCGTCGTCGCGACGTGTAGTTAAATTTTTGAGGAGGTGCGCGTCAGGCTACGGCGAAGGGTACGCGGTATGGGACGCGTCTGTGCGTATGCTACGCCGTACCTACTGCGCGCACCCTACGCAGAAGTATAAATTGGCCTTTAGGCCTGTGGAAAACGCTTTGGTGGACACGGTCTTTCAAGTGGGGGAGGGCGCATATTTGCATTTGAATGTTGTGTTACATTCTAAAAACATTTAACGTGTGACGCACACACACACAACTGAGAAACATTTGTAAATTCGTGCCCAGGGATTAAATAAACCGAACCCACGAGTTCCTAATCCGTGCTCTCAGATTTGTAAACCGTGCCCTCATTTTTTGCAATCTGTACCCACAAATTCATAAACCGTGCCCACGCTTTCGCAATCCGTACTCAGCGGGTTTGTGGCTCGTCCCCCAGAGTGTGCCGCATGATTCAACCAGGCCTCCTAGATGAGGGATGCATTGTTTTTAAAAGGACTTCACAAACCAAAAAAATAAATATAACACAAACACAAAGTTATAGGCCTATAAAAATAAAACATTCATAAATTGTTTTATGATTAACATATTCCTGTCTTAAGTGAACTCATTTAAAGTTATAAACGCAAATAATAGGCCTAATAATAATATGCTATTATTATTGCATTTAGGATACATATTTAGATATAAGACGCTTCTATCAAAAAAAGAAACAAAGCAAAGCGTCAAATGTCAGTCATAAGGTTAGACAATAATAATACAGGGCTGAGATTATCACAAATAAACCAGATTTTGACGCATATCCAATGTTTGGCACACAAAATAAAGACTTTTTGACTTTTTGCCTTTATTAAACATTTAAAACATTCGCAAATTAATATGAAAAAAACTAGATTATAAAAACTATATTTTGCCCGCAGTGCTAAATGAGAAGAGCATGTCTCAGGAACTATAGAGAGAGAGATGATTTATAGGTTATTTATAGGTTAATCATTATAAATGTGTCTGAAAAATAACAATGGATTTTTATTGCTTAAATAAACAGTTTTCTAGTGTCGGGCTATATCTCCATCTCCGCTGTAAATCTGATGCACATTTAGAGAAATGCACCTTTCGGATTGTATAATCAAACGGTATTTGCGTTCGATTCGAATTTGTTCGTTTAAAAGTGGACATTTAAAGCTTTAGATAGGCTTTTGTTTCAGTTCATTTAAGAGACGCGCTCAGAAGATCATGAAAGCGCGATTGTTTTATTTTATTTTACAAATACACAACGTTTTCTTGTTATTGTGAGTTTACACAAATACAAGTACAGTTCAGTGACATGCAGTGCACGCTTCACACAAACACTTGGATATGCATTAAAAACCTGTTTGTTTGTTATAATCTTGGCTGTTCTTCGTGACATTTTAAAAAGCCGTGAATGAATCAATCAATGATTTTATTATTTGTTGTTTAAACGCGCGTGTTGCATAGCCTATTTAAAAACAAACAAATAAATTATATATATATATATATATATATATATGTATATATATATATATATATATATATATATATATATATATATATATATTATATATTATATTACATGTTTTTTACATAACTGCTTTTGAAGATGTAAATTCAGTCAATCTGCTGGAAGAGATTTGTTCCTTGTAAAATGGAAATTCATGGTAATTTTATTTTATAAATATAAGCAAAAAGAAACTAAATGGTATAGCCTAACAGAGTTTTAGAACAAATCTTTCTGCATTATTAGCCTAAATAAAATATACTACAGCAGTCCATGCGGTAAACAACATTCTGGTTGTCCATGAATTTATGCTGTGAAAATGGACATTTTAACATTATGAACATTTGCTCCCTTTTGGGACCGGCCTCTAGCGGATATTTTTCACATTTCCGGGTAGGCTTCATTTTTCAGATTAGAAAGTTGCTGCTTGGTTAACATCAGGTGAGTTCACAAATGCTCAATCATCACTCAATTATTCACTTAATAATCTAATTAACTTTATCACTGCTTCAGTGTTCATATAACACTCTGCTCAGAGTTTATATAATTCTCACTTTAAAGTGTTAATTTAACACTGGGGATTTTGCTGTGAAGAAGACATTAACTATGGAGGGTTGAATTTTAATATGCAGTTCAGCATCATCCTCACCAGTAGATGTGGAACTAGATGTTATGGAAGCTACCAGCTGAAAAGGAACTGAAACAATAACGTATATGGAAACAGATGTTAAATCAGACTCAGATGTTGAATTACTGTGTTCTAAATGAAGAAGGTCATTTGGAGATGCATCTTTGGAAAGCCATATCTTAGTCCAGCAACACATTTACCTGAAGTAGTGGAACTGGTAGACGTTGTAGGATTGACCGGCTCTGAAGAAACTGAAACAATAACAGATGGAAACAGATGTTAAATCAGACTCAGATGTTGAATTACTGTGTTCTAAATGAAGAAGGTCATTTGGAGACGCATCTTTGCAAAGCCATATCTTAGTCCAGCAACACATTTACCTGAAGTAGTGGAACTGGTAGACGTTGTAGGATTGACCGGCTCTGAAGAATCTGAAACAATAACAGATGGAAACAGATGTTAAATCAGACTCAGATGTTGAATTACTGTGTTCTAAATGAAGAAGGTCATTTGGAGACGCATCTTTGGAAAGCCATATCTTAGTCCAGCAACACATTCACCTGAAGTAGTGGAACTGGCAGACGTTGTAGGATTGACCGGCTCTGAAGAAACTGAAACAATAACAGATGGAAACAGATGTTAAATCAGACTCAGATGTTGAATTACTGTGCTCTAAATGAAGAAGGTCATTTGGAGACGCATCTTTGGAAAGCCATATCTTAGTCCAGCAACACATTCACCTGAAGTAGTGGAACTGGCAGACGTTGTAGGATTGACCGGCTCTGAAGAAACTGAAACAATAACAGATGGAAACAGATGTTAAATCAGACTCAGATGTTGAATTACTGTGTTCTAAATGAAGAAGGTTATTTGGAGACGCATCTTTGGAAAGCCATATCTTAGTCCAGCAACACATTCACCTGAAGTAGTGGAACTGGTAGACGTTGTCAGGATTGACCGGCTCTGAAGAAACAATAACAGATGGAAACAGATGTTAAATCAGACTCAGATGTTGAATTACTGTGTGGTAAATGAAGAAGGTTATTTGGAGACGCATCTTTGGAAAGCCATATCTTAGTCCAGCAACACATTCACCTGAAGTAGTGGAACTGGCAGACGTTGTAGGATTGACCGGCTGTGAAGAAACTGAAACAATAACAGATGGAAACAGATGTTAAATCAGACTCAGATGTTGAATGACTGTGCTCTTCATGAAGCTACGTCCCAGTCCGGGAACACGCTCACCTGTAGATGTGGGACTAGTAGATGTTGTGGAAGAGGTTGTCTGCAAATAATCTGTAAAATGTACAAGATGGGAAGAGATGCCGAGTCAGATTTTAAGGAAATTCTGTGTTGTTCAGGAATACATTAACTATGGGTAGTTGCATTTTAATATAAGAATCCAGTTCATCATCCTCACCAGTAGATGTAGAACTAGTAGAAGTTGAAAAAGTGACCGGCTGTGAAGAAACTGAAACAATAACAGATGGAAACAGATGTTAAATCAAGAACAAGAAAAATAAAAACTTTTATTCATCAATCTTCCTATATGCGATGGAGATTGGTTATGCTCATCTGTGTTTGCGTCTGTGAATGCATCTTGAATAAAACAGCTCAATATTTAAAGGTGCCCTATAATGTGAAATTGAATTTATGTTGGCATAGTTAAATAACAAGAGTTCAGTACATGGACATGACATACAGTGAGTCTCAAACACCATTGTTTTCTCCTTCTTACTTAAATCTTGTTTTTGAAAAACACCCCTGAAAAACAGGCGAATCTCCACATAATACCGACTGTTACGTAACAGTCGGGATCATTAATATGTACGACCCCTAACATTTGCATATGCCAGCCCATGTTCAGTGACAGACGAGACGGAGCTGCGCAGCCGAAGCATGGCAGTCGATCAGTGTTCGGATGTACACATGAACACAAGTATATTTTAGTTCCTTCGTCCGAGCCTCTGAAGAAACAATGGATTCATTTTATTTTCTCTGGAAATTTTCAAACATTTCACCGACGACTGTTTCCTCAACTTGCCAAGAGCTGGCCTCGGATCGAGCTAATGTGTTGTTGTTCAAGTTCAGACAGGTAATCTTTCACTTTAAAATCGTTCAATACTATTTATGCATCAGTAAGTCAGATCAGTGATTAAAAATCAACTTCACATCATTTATTTTAGTAGGATGAAAAAAAAATCTTATTTAAATTGTGAATTATATACAGAAAGAAAGCGATCGAAGAACAATCACAGCGCGAGTTTATCTGGACACTTGCCAAACTTGTTATGAATTCAATGATTCACGTTACACTGCACAACGAAGCTCTAACTGTATTTACATCATTGTGTCTGCTGCATTAGAGAGTAGAGAGACTACATTGCAATGATAAGATCTTCATTCTCGCGATTGACACACTCACTGTCCTTTGCTTGCTCAATGCTCATCACAGCAACACTTTATGTGATGGGAATAGATCTAAACACTTCAAAAAACATCTCACGATCTCGTTAATCTCGATAGCTGTAATAGTAAAAACCTATAATAGCTGTAGTAAAATCATTCGAGAGAGTTTCACATGTAATACATAGCTATTTCATATGCAAGCATGTCAGCCAATCACAGCAGAGGCCGGTTACACACAGCAGACACGCCCCTTCAATCAGAGTGTTCAAAGCAGAGGCTAAAATCAGGCTAGGAAAAATGCCTTTTATTTCTAAATTATGACTATTTTTGATCAATAAACATACTAATATTATAAGGGCAACCCAGGAAACATTATAAAATAATTTAAAAAAACATTATAGGGCACCTTTAACAAAAAGACCGAACCGGAAGCGCTCCTGAAGGGCTACCTTTAACTATAGCGGTCTAACATCTACACCTACACTTTAAGAAGAGTTGTGTTAAAAATGACACATGTCAGATTTAACACATGTGCTGTGTGTGCTGAGGGACAACACATGTTGTGTAGTTTTTATCACATGTAGTGTTACCAGTTGAGATGGTCTCTGGTGTGAAAGTTGTAGAGCTGGTGTTAATGCTGCCAGTGTCTGAAAGTTTGGATGAATAATGATTAATCAACAGAAACACAATTATCATGAATGTGTAGAAAGAGCTCATGTGGATATAATTACCTGCACAGTATGCTGAATCACAGACAGTTGGACTGACCAGCTCATAGACATAATAATCTCCTGGACAGGCTTTGACTTTAATGGGAAAAGATCCGGTAAAGCAGCAGTAATTGTTCCAGTCACCGCAGACATCTCGAGTGACGACTCCATCTGTTACTGTTGGGTGTCCACCACGGATCCACAGTGGGACAGCAGTGCCACAACTGTACTGAGCAACACACGTGTCTGGGATATGAGCGCTAGTGCTGTTAATGAAGAGACGATACCAGCCGCTCCAGGAGACAGACCGGTCACAGTTGCTAACTGAAGCATATGTATTACTGACGGATCTCCATGTATTGTTCAGCACAGTGTAGTTGTAGCAGGGGTCAACAGAGGGATAAGCTGTTGTAAAAAAAACATGTATTATTGCATAAATTATATAATACTTTTTCATAAAATTGATTGAAATAATTCTAATTCACAGTGGCTAGTTCACTAGAATGACTATAAACCAGAGCTACCAGAGGCAGCAGCGAACGTCTTTATGTAGCACCCTCTTCCCTCTCAATTATAAACGTACTTGAGCTCTTAGGGCGGGTACTCGGGTTCGAACGTTGCAGTCTCTCGAACTAATTATGAGGGAAACTCTCTTAACACCCTTTTAGCACAACACCCTATTTCCTCAGTTTAGCTATAATCAGGTATTTTATGAGAATAAATTAACCCAAAAGAAAAATTCAATTTAACTTTCAAACAAACCAATCAGTAAGACTTAATGAAATCACTTCAAGTAAACGATTACAATGTTTATTAACAAAAAATATGAATTTTAATGGAAATAGAAAATTTGAAACAAAAAGGAAAATAGATAAACAGTAGGCTTAAATTACAATTGACTGTCTATTTTAAAATTATCACAACAGGTCGGTTGGGATCCTAAAATTATACACAATCCCTCAGATTAATGTACTTTTAGAATTGAATATCAATCTAACTTACAGATGAAATGAATTGGACAGTTGAGTTTGACTCTTTTTACCCAATAATAAATCAAATGTCTCTCAATATGATTTTTACACTCTTTAAATGACCATCTATTTACAGGTAGGCTAAATGAAACTTCACTTTAACAGAAAATGAATAATAATAAATCAAACACCCCTCAGGAAAATCAATGGCAGTTATAATTTGACAGATAATCACTTTAACTTTAGTGGGCCCACACACACACACACACACACACGCAATCACTCTCACCCCTCGTTGCAGGCCTGTAACCGTTGCTCGAGTGCGTGTGGCCGCAAAACAAAAGAATAATTGGCCGCTTCACTCCAAAGAGCCAAATAAATATTAAAGGTGATACCTCAACTCCGTAGTGAAGAATCCTTCCTCGTTAGGAAACTTTAATCCCTCAGTTCTCACAGATATGCGTGTCCTGGCGATCCTCGCAATCCCCGTTGCAAGGGGAACCCTGAACCTCTCTGTGATTCAGGGCGCTACCTGGATTCAGTCACGGTCGTCCTTATCCCCGTAGTTCACGTTGATAATTTAAGTCCACTTCAAATACTCAATGTTAACTACAAACAAAATAGTCGCTCACTCGTCTGGGACTCACACAAGTGTTCTGACAAACAGAAAGTCAACTCAGCTTTCAGCTTACAGTCATCAAACCTTGCGAAAACAAAACAAATGCTACTAAATCAATACTTTTCTAATACTTTCCATACTTTTCGCGGCTCAAAGAAATAAAATCAATCAATCCTATTCGGATTAATCGCGTTTCTTTCACACAAACATCGGCGCGCTTTGACACACACCTTCCCCCTTCGCCTCGTCTCTTCCTCTCCCTCTTTTTCCCTCCCCCCTCATCAAGAACCAATCAAACTTCACATTACGTTGATATCAGGTGGGCTTATTCAATAATTCACCAATGAATAACAGGCAACACTAACTTGTTGGTAAACCCATGTTTTTTCACATGTGAATTACAACCGAACTATAATGCAAACAATGCTCTTAAAGGGGAAGATACCCAAAATATTATTATTAATGTCTTAACCACTCTTGTTTAACTGTGATGAGAAATCCCAGGGTTACACTCTCCTCCCTCTAAAATTCTCATGTCCCCATGAGATTACTGGGGAAATCAAACTCAAATCTGTATTGTGGCCATTAAAGCTGAATTAGAGTTTACACGGTTACACTTAGCACACTGAGCCAGTGGATGACACCAGAAGGTACCACACATGTTTCTACTCTCCCTAGAATTTCCAAGATGTATGACCATACCCTTGTACACAATGGATAAAGGTCTGTCTGAAGGCTTGCCGAGATTATCGTAGCTGAGTTTCATGACTGGTTTCATGGTTCTCCTTGGATGCTTGTCCGTAGATGATATCTCCACTGTTGGAAGGTTACTGCCCTGAACTTTCTCTTTTGGTAACTCCTCCACTTCCATTTCAGGGTCTGAATAGGAATTGTCTCTCATATTCTCTTTCAGACTTCCCTCAGACACATTGTCATTCAGAGTCCTACTTTCATCCACACGGTGCACCATTTTTTCACTAACAAGTTCAGGCAATAATATGTGCAGTGGCTTGGTCTGTATTCCACCTGGGGCTGGTACATGGTAGCAAATATCATCATCACTCTCAGAAAATGTTTCCACTCGGTTGGATTCATCTGTAGAAGCTACTCTTTCTCTTAACTGTTTTTTCTTCACAGTTTGGGCTCTAGTTACTGGAGGTCTTATGTCTTCTCCCCACTTGAAGCAGGAATCCTCACACTGTCTTCGATCGGCAACAGATGATCTCGGTGAGAGAGTCCTCACCCTTCCAGTTCGTGTCTCTGGTCTTAGCTTATATATACAGGTAAGTTCCTTAACCTTTCCACTACAATGTAAGGCACAGAATTCCACCTGTCCTCCAATTTATGCTTTCCTGTTTGAGCCAGGTTTCGAATGAAAACACGATCTCCCTTTTCCAGCATTTGAGGTTTCACTCTCTTGTCATAATGTTGTTTATTCCTTTGATGATTTTTCAAAGATGTCTCCTCAGCCAATTGGTAAGCTTCTTGAAGTTCATGTCTCATTGTTTCCACATACTGCTGATAGGTAACTTCATTATCTCCATCAGGTGAAGTGCCATTTAAGCAAAGATCCACAGGTAGGCGGGCCTCCCGTCCAAACAAGAGATAGTACGGTGAGTAACCAGTCGCTTCCTTCTTGGTGCAATTATAAGCATGCACCAGCTGGCTAATATGTTGGCTCCATTTTGCTTTCTTGGCAGGATCAAGGGTGCCCAACATTGAAAGAAGGGTGCGATTGAATCGCTCAGGTTGAGGATCACCCTGCGGATGGTAAGGTGAAGTACGGGATTTTGGATTCCCAACATCCCCAGAAGCTTTTTAATGAGACGGCTTTCAAAGTCTCGGCCTTGATCAGAATGTATTCGTGCAGGCAACCCATAGTGCACAAAATATTTCTCACACAAAATCTTGGCCACGGTCACAGCTCTTTGGTCCTTAGTTGGGAAGGCTTGAGCATAACGTGTAAAATGATCCGTTATGACCAGGACATTTGCAATCCCTTTTGAATCAGGTTCTATGGAGAGGAAATCCATACATACAAGGTCTAAGGGCCCACTGCTGGTGATGCGATTCAGCGGGGATGATCTCTGTGGCAAAGTTTTCCTGGCCACACACCTTCCACAAGTCTTTACATACTGCTTAATGTCCTGGTTTATTTTAGGCCAGTAGAACCTATCTTTTAGCAGTTCAACAGTCCGCTCCATCCCCAAGTGACCCGCATCATCATGCAAGGATTTCATTACCTGAAGACGGAACTTCTCAGGTAAAACCATTTGCCATCTTTCTTTTCCATCTTGGTCAGTGGTTACTCTATGGAGAAGATTGTCTCTGATGGTTAATTTTTTGCTTTGTCATTGTAACAGTGCCACAGCACTGAGGTATCTCCTCCCACTCATCAGATTCCTTGCTGGCAGGATATCGAGACAATACGTCCGCATCCACATTTTGTTTCCCTGGCTTGTATTGTAAGCTAAAATCATAAGTGGCTAATGCGGCAAGCCATCGATGTCCAGTGGCATTCAACTTGGCACTTGTCAGGATGTAGGTGAGTGGGTTATTATCAGTTCTCACAACAAACTTGACGCCATACAAGTAATCATGGAACTTATCGACTATTACCCACTTGAGTGCCAGGAACTCCAGTTGGTGTGTTGGATACCGCTGCTCAGTAGAACTCAACTTTCGGCTTGCATAAGCCACGGGACGCAACCCTCCGGGTATTCTTGATTCAGGACAGCACCCAAACCATTCGCACTAGCATCCACATGAAGCACATAAGGCTTAGTAGAATCCGCAAAAGCCAAGACTGGGGCAATGGTAAGGCAGTGAACAATCTTCCTGAATGCCTCTGTACATGTCTGATTCCAGCGGTCACTAAAGGGTTCAGCCTCCTTGAAATACTTCCCTGTAGAAGTGGCATCTCGTTTCCCTTTTACTGGTGGATAACCTTTTGTGAGGTCTGTCAGTGGTCTCACAATAGCGGAATAATTCTTAATAAAGCGGCGGTAAACCCGCGAAATCCTAAAAAGGACCGCAGGGACTTGAGATCAGTCGGCATCTTCCAACGGGTGACTGCTTCCACCTTCTCTGGGTCTGGGGCAATTCCGGAAGCAGAAACAATATGTCCAACGTACTTGACTTCCTCTTGACAGAACCGGCATTTGTCTATGGACACTTTTAACCCGAACTCCTCAATACGGTCAAGCACTTTGAACAGTCTCTCCTCGTGTTCTTCCAGCGTACGAACCGAAAATAATCAAGTCGTCCAGATAGACAATAACCTGCAGTAAATGCATGTCTCCTACTACCTTTTCCATTAGCCGCTGGAACGTCGCCGGAGCTCCAGTAACTCCCTAAGGCATGCGCTCAAACTGGTAAAACCCCAACAGACATATGAATGCAGTTTTGTCCTTGCTCTCCTCTGCCATCTCCACCTGATAGTAACCACTTCGCAAGTCCAATACTGTAAACCATCTACTACCAGACAAACAATCAAACACCTCATCTATCCTCGGGGTTGTATACTGGTCAGGGATAGTTCGACTGTTGAGTGTCCGATAGTCAATGCACATCCTCACACTTCCATTTTTCTTCCTTCGCAATCACTATGGGAGAGGCGTAGGGACTTCGAGACTCTTTTATTATGCCCGCGGCCAGCAGGTCCTTTATGTGTCGACGCACATCATCAATGTCGGCAGGAGTTATACGACGGGATCTCTCCCTGAATGGTCTGGGGTCATTTAACTGAATGTGATGCGTTACACCCTTTGCCAATCCCACGTCCCACTCCTCCAGTGAGAACACATTGCTCCTTTCCGACAGCTTTTGCCGTAACCTCTTTTCCCATTCAAAAGGAATGCCAGATTTGCCAAAGTTAAACAAGTCTGGGTCAATCCTTCGATTTGCTTCTCTCTCTACAAGTCTCGGTGACTGTATCAGTTGGAAACATGTGAGCAAGGACAGTGCCAGGTGGTACAGCGACCTCCTTAGATGTTTTATTATGCAAAGGCAGCTGAAAGGTGTCCATGTTTATAGCTGAGGAAGACAGCACCACAGGGGGAATGAATAGTCCTGCAGGTAATTGGTCATCAGCCGTGGCTTCTACCACAAAAATGTCCTTCTTCAATGGTTTTTCATACTCCATCTTACAGTCCGCATATACCTCACCTCTCGGAGGAACAATAAGAGCACGGGGCCCCACCCATTTGACTCTTGCTTCAGGCTGTTCAGTTAAGCCAACATCAGAAATGTTGGTCGGAATCCTCAAGGACTGCAACACATGAGGAGTGTTAAGGTCTCCACTCAATGCAGCCAATCTTCCAAAGAAACTGGAATTCGTTCCTATTATCACAGGGACTTGCTGGAACCCTTGGGGATCAGGACAAACCAAAGCTAAAATGGAGATAGACTCTTCCACTCCAGTAAGGGAAACAGGAAATGAAGCATCAATCACTATGTACCCCTTGTACGGGTAGCTGGAGGAAGCTCAATCCCCAAATTGAAAGTCCATGCAGAGGCTGTAGAGGCACATCAGATAGGTATTTGGAATACCATGAGTCAAAAACAATTGTTACCTGAGACCCACTGTCCAGCAGTGCTTTGCATGGATATCCATTTATCCTCACTGACACAGTGGATGAGGGACCTACCAGTCCTTTTGGAAGACAGTTCGCTCCTGAGACGTCAACCTGACTTCTTGCAGAATAACAATCATGATTCCCAACCTTAGAACTGTCTCCTGAGGCGTCATTCCTTCCACTCTTCGCCTTCCTTACGAACCGGACCAGTTTCTGAATAACCAAAGGAAGATTTTCAGGAGCTTTACATTTTGGGGCAATGTGCCCATCTTCCCCACACCGGTAACAGAAGAAATCCTCCCTATCAGTGGAAGATCTGGTCCTTGACTGAACATTTGGTTGCTGTGGCTGAGCATGGTCTCAATGGCAAACCATAGCCTACTTTCATCACTCCTAACTTCTGCTGCAGCTGTTGTATTTGTTGTTTCAGGGCTTCGACTTCATCTGATGGTGTCTCCACACTTCTCTAGTAGGCTTAACTTTTGACTCCATCATACTGGGAGCATTTGAAATTTTTGGAGATTCATCACATAATCGGGATTTTAAGGCCTGGATTTCTGCTCTTAACTCGCTTACAACTGCAAAGCTGAGGTTTTGTTCCTGACTCTGACTCTGGACTGCCTTTACAGTAGCTCTGATTTTCCGTCTGGCGGCTTCACTCTCTTCTGCTTCTCTGATCTCATTTAACAGAGCTAAGAAGGTAGGTGGTTGAGTTTTTCTTTTCTCGCAGCCTTAACTGTAGAAGCATCAGGTCTGACTCTACTGCTCCTCTTATCAATTGCTCTACTCTCACTCTATCCACCATCTGTGGGGACAGTCCACCTTTTTGTACCACTTTGGTCAGTGATTTCTCTACTCTCCGGAGGAAATCAGACAGTGCTTCACCATGACATTGGCGGAGAAGACGGAAAGCAAAGTACAAATCTTCGCCTGATTCCAGAGGTTTCGAAAGTACTTTCTAAAGCTTCTAGATACTGTAGCGCATTAGCTTCAGGACTAGAAAATCTCACGGCTTTGACAATATCAAGAGCAGGCCCCTTTAGCTCTCCACAATTCTTCTTCTCTCTCTTTCTCAGAACATTCACACTCTGAGATCATCATGCGAGCTTGGTCCATCCAGTTCTCCATATTTTCTTCTCCTGTCGGTGTTGGAACAGAACCAGAAAAAGTACGTAGCCGTCTATATGCACTGCTGTCTGTGGTTTGTCTGCCTGTTTTGTCCAACAGGTCCCCCACAGCCCGAATGATCGACTCAGGAGAACTTGCACTGTGACCGGAAGGAGAAACTAAGGATTGTAAATCCTTCATGGACTTCCCTTCGTTAGCAAGGAACGTTGCCAGCTTTTCTGCAAACTCTGACGGAGATGGGTCACCCCCCTGAACTATGACCACTCTCCAGGGATCTCCCCCTCATCAGCCTGCAATACTGGTGGGAGCAGTCAATGTGTTAACAACTTCCCGACACTCACATAATACTTTCAAAGTATCGGGGTTAACACCAGCTTTAGTAGCTCTTACTCTGCACTCTTCCCTAAGCTTTCACTGTTTGAGCTACATCCTCTATATAGGCCACGTCAGCATCAGCGGGAACCCCTACCAGCAAAAGGGCATGCGTTTCATCCAAGACAGCTTCTTTACACCATGAGGTCAGTTCTGCTCGAAGCTCAGGGTTTCCACTCAAATCCATCACCACAAGAAAGGATAGAACAGTACTAGGTTAATATAATGACGGAGTTTAAGTTATCTATAACTAGGGTGAAAGAAAAGAAAATTCCCCGTGACGGGCCACCACTTTATGTAGCACCCTCTTCCCTCTCAATTATGACGTACTTGAGCTCTTAGGGCGGGTACTCGGGTTCGAACATTGTAGTCTCTCGAACAAATTATAAGGGAAACTCTCTTAACACCCTATTTCCTCAACACCCTATTTCCTCAGTTAACTATAATCGGGAATTGTATGAGAATAAATTAATTATTATTATTAATTAATATTAATATTATTTATATTAATTATAAATTAATAAATTAACCCAAAAGAAAATTTCAATTTAACTTTCAAACAAACCAATCAGTAAGACTTGATGAAATCACTTCAAGTAAACGATTACAATGTTTATTAACAAAAAATATGAATTTAAATGGAAATAGAAAATTTGAAACAAAAAGGAAATAGATAAACAGTAGGCTTAAATTACAATTGACTGTCTATTTTAAAATTATCACAACAGGTCGGTTGGGATCCTAAAATTATACACAATCCCTCGGATTAATGTACTTTTAGAATTGAATATCAATCTAACTTACAGATGAAATGAATTAGACAGTTGAGTTTGACTCTTTTTACCCAATAATAAATCAAATGTCTCTCAATATGATTTTTACACTCTTTAAATGACGGCTAAATGAAACTTCCCTTTAACAGAAAATAAATAATAATAAATCAAACACCCCTCAGGAAAATCAACAGCGGTTATAATTTGACAGATAACGTTAATCACTTTAACTTTAGTGGGCCCACACACACACACGCAATCACTCTCATCCCTCGTTGCAGGCCTGTAATCGTTGCTCGAGTGCGTTGTGGCCGCAAAACAAAAAAATAATTGGCCGCTTCACTCCGAAGAGCCAAATAAATATTAAAGGTAATACCTCAACTCCGTAGTGAAGAGTTCTTCCTCATTAGGAAACTTTAATCACTCAGTTCTCACAGATATGCGTGTCCTGGCGATCCTCGCAAATCCCCGTTGCCAGGGGAACCCTGAACCTCTCGGTGATTCAGGGCGCTACCTGGATTCAGTCGCGGTCGTCCTTATCCCCGTAGTTCACGTTGATAATTTAAGTCCACTTTAAATACTCAATGTTAACTACAAACAAAATAGTCGCTCACTCGTCTGGGACTCACACAAGTGTTCTGACAAACAGAAAGTCAACTCAGCTTTCAGCTTACAGTCATCAAACCTTGCGAAACAAAACAAATGCTACTAAATCAATACTTTTCTAATACTTTCCATACTTTTCGCTGCTCAAAGAAATAAAATCAATCAATCCTATTCGGATTAATCGCGTTTCTTTCACACAAACATCGGCGCGCTTTTACACCCACCTTTCCCCTTCGCCTCGTCTCTTACTCTCCTCTTTTTCCCTCCCCCCTTCTCAAGAACCAATCAAACTTCACATTACGTTGATATCAGGTGGGCTTATTCAATAATTCACCAATGAATAACAGGCAAACACTAACTTGTTGGTAAAACCCACGTTTTTCACATGTGAATTACAACCGAACTATAATGCAAACGATGCTCTTAAAGGGGAAGATACCCAAAATATTATTATTAATGTCTTAACCACTTTTGTTTAACTTTGAGGAGAAATCCCAGGGTTACAATAGTAATTGAAAAGATTTCCTTTCTAATCTCTTTCAACTCCATTTCGCTTTTTCAATGAGACTCTGCCACTTTACCATGCACGACTCACCTGTTGCCTATAAATTGATTGTGAACCCTTTGGCTCATTCTTTACACTCTTTACTGGCACTCTGATGCATAACTGTGTGTGTGTCTTCATGAATTACGTGAGTCCATCTATCAATTTGATTGTGTTTATATTTTTTATGCCTTTTTATGATTTATTGTCACTGACAGCCTGTGCACTGCTAATTGATTAATTTGTTTGCCAAACATGTGCCCTGACCCATGTGGAAAGATTGTTTGTTTGAATGATGTTTTACAGCCTGTTTTATTGTGATTAGTACTCACATCTTTGATTAGTACTCACATCGAAAATTACAGATTTACCATGTTCCTATAGATTTACAATAGTGATTTACCACTTGGATGGTTTACCAATGACTATTAGTAAGTAGAGTGACCAGCAGATGGCAGTTGAAGACAACTTATTTATTGTGAAAATCTGTTTTATGCAATATGAGCATTTCACATATTTCTTTGCAATGTAATAATATAAAATTAATAAAGAAAATGCTTAAAGCATTTGTTTGTTAGCCAATGCTGAAAGCTGATAAAGAGATTAAAAATGTCTAATGCTGCTGCTTTAACAGTGCTGTTAAAGCCTTCTTATACAATATGCCATGTTTTTCATATTTAATCTACACATACTCATTCTACAGACATTTTGAACAATGACTAAACAGCAGAGGGCAGTAAAACACCACTCACTGGTTTAATAGACCATCATATTGATATCATCTTCACCTTTTTAACTGTTATATAGGCATATTTTGTCCAATCTGTCTGAAAATGTTCATGATTATTTGATGTCACATGTTGTGATTTGTTTTTAAGAAGATTTGATCATTCATTGAAGATCAATGCTTTCAGGGACACTGAAAGTGTAATAATAGATGGCTTTAACACAGTACATGTTTAAGCCATCCTATTATAGCCATCCACATGAAGTAGTTCAACTTTTTCTTACAATTATTGATCTAGAGAGTCCAGAAAATTGTACTGCACTGGTTTTAACATTATGATATGATCAGAGATGTACACACACACCTTTGGGATAGAATGAGTGTTTGTAGATTACAGATGTGAATCCAATGTGACAGTTGTCATAGGACTTTTTGACTAAATGTGATTGTAAATGTTAAATTGGTGAATTGATAGTCATAATATGAATTGTACATGACAAATGACTATTTTGAACAGCAGGGGGCAGTAAAACTCCACTTATTGGCTTAATAGACCATCATGTTCATATAATTTTGACCTTTTTAACTGTTATATAGGCATATTTTGTCCAATCTGTCTGAAAATGTTCATGATTATTTATACTAATGTGCCACATGTTCTCACTTGTTTTTAACAAGATCTTAGCATTCGTTGAAGAAAAAGAGGCTTTTGAGGACACTCAGTCAAGGTCACAAATTGAAGTGACCCTATTATAGCCATCAGAATGTAGAAGTTTAACCTTTTCTAATAATTATTGCTCTAGAGAGTCCAGATAACTGTACTGCACTGGTTTTGAACGTTAAGATATGAAAATTAGATGATCTTAGATGGAACACACCATTCACAGTCAGCAATGGCAATTTACCATAGGGAATACATTGTTTTTAACATTTTTAACAGTTATAGCGCCACCTATACTCCGATCTCCATGAAACTTTGCATGCTTGTTAATGATGTCATGACACATATGCTCATCAATTTTTGTGAAGTTCTGAGTTTTCCTTTAGGATTTATAGGCTTTTGGGTGCATTTTTTCACGCCCCCTTTTGTAAATTACCATGCTATAGCAAAACAAATGACAAAGTTAAACTTTTTTTTGATAATTATTGATCTAGAGAGTCTAAAGAATTGTCCTAGACTGGTCTAGTTCCTATCGGGCAAAAAACCAGGGACTAGTTCGCAAAAGTAGGTTTTTCACATATTCGTGAATATTTAATGAACGATTTGATTGACAGCAATGGTTCTTGAGGCAAAGTTGTTCATCAAGAGGAGATCTATCCAATGATATGCATATTGTGGGGATATGTGCAACACCACGTGATTACAGAGCCATAAAACTCGTTAGCGCCAACTAGTGGCCGATTTCTTTCAAAATTCTTACAGACCTCTAGGGCCATGAGTCGAACATGCCCAACGAGTTTCGTTCCGAATCGGACTTTCGTTAACCTTGTCCCATAGGTGCTCAAACTTCATTGGCCAATGGCGGCCATGTTTTTTGAGATACGCCAATGTCCTCTTACACGTACATGGGGCCTTGGTCCAAGACACTGCATACCAATTTTCAAGTCAATCGGACTAACGTTCAGGTGGTAATATGTTTTTTTCATGTTATAGCGCCACCTAGTGTTCAATCGTCGCGATTTTTTTACTATGACCTCAAATTGAACTCATACACATGTGTACCGAGTTTGGTGAAGATAGCTCGTTTACTTCTCGAGTTATAGCCATTTTAGTAAAATAGGCTCCTCCCACAACGTTTATTTTGCGCCCCCTAACAACCGGAAATAGAAATTTCCAAATTTTTTTGATAATTATTGATCTTCAGACTCCAGAGAACATTTCTGCACTGGTTTGGTTCCGATTCGGGCAAAAAACCAGGGACTAGTTCGCAAAAGTAGTTTTTCGACAAAATTCAAAATGGCGGAAAATCTATCATGGCGGAAATGAAATCGGAGATATACGTTTTTTTCGTCAGGTGAAGAGCTTTCCAATGATATAAGACACTTGAGTGTACGACTTACGGTCTCAGGAGTTATGAGCCGTTTCGCGCAATTGGTTATTATAGCGCCACCTATGGGCCAATCGGGCTCATAATTTGATAACCTCTCCTCGATTTTTGTACTACCAGTTGACAAAATTTCAGAGCTCCAGCACTTACGGTTTGGTCTGCACGATGCGTTTTAGGGGAGAATAATAATAATAATAATAATAATAATAATAATAATAAAAATCAGTACAATTACAATAGGGTTTCAGCACTTCGTGCTTGAACCCCTAATAATAATAATAATAATAATAATAATAAATCAGTACAATTACAATAGGGTTTCAGCACTTCGTGCTTGAACCCCTAATAACAAGCAGCATTTATCGGGGTTCAAGCAGTTAAGGTCTTTAAGGACAACAATCATCAAAAGACATTAATTTATTTTAGTAAGACCATTTACAGTCAGTACTGAAAATTTACCATAGCGCCACCTATTGTCCGATCTCCACAAAACTTTGCATGCCTGTTAATGACGTTATCGCACATATGCTCACCAATTTTCGTGAAGTTCAGAGTTTTTGTTTATGATTTATAGGCTTTTTAATTAATTTAGCCACGCCCATTATTTAAATGAGACGGTTCTGGCCAACCAAATGCAAAAGTTCAACTTTTTTTTGATAATTATTGATCTGGAGAGTCCAGAGAATTGTCCAAGACTGGTCTGGTTCCGATCATTCAAAAAACCAGGGACTAGTTCGCAAAAGTAGGTTTTTAACATATTCATGAATATTTAATGAACGATTTGATTGACAGCAATGGTTCTATAGACAAAGTTGTTCAGCAAGAGGAGATCTATCAAACGATATATATATTGTGGGGATGTGTCCAACGCCACGTGATTACAGAGCCATAAAACTCGTTAGCGCCAACTAGTGGCCGATTTCTTTCAAAATTCTTACAGACCTCTAGGGCCATGAGCTGAACATGCCCATCGAGTTTCGTTTCGATCGGCCTTCGTTAACCTTGTTTCATGGGTGCTCAAACTTCATTGGCCGATGGCGGCCATGTTTTTTGAGATACGCCAATGTCCTCTTACATATACATGGGTCCTTGCTCCAAGACACTGCATACCAAGTTTCAAGTCAATCGGACTAACAGTCAGGTGGTTATATTTTTTTTTCATGTTATAGCGCCACCTAGTGTTCAATCGTTGCGATTTTTTTAATATGACCTCAAATTGAACTCGAACACATGTGTACCGAGTTTGGTGAAGATATCTCATTTACTTCTCGAGTTATAGCCATTTTAGTAAAATAGGCTCCTCCCACAACGTTTATTTTGCGCCCCCTAGCGACCTCGAATCCAAATTTCAAATTTTTTTCGATAATTATTGATCTTCAGACTCCAGAGAACATTTCTGCACTGGTTTGGTTCCGATTCGGGCAAAAAACCAGGGACTAGTTTGCAAAAGTAGGTTTTAAAGAAAATTCAAAGTGGCGGACAAATTTGCATAAAAATTAAAAATCCGAGATATACGTTTTGTCCTTCAGGCGTCCAGCTTTCCAAGGATATAAGACACTTGAGTCTACGACTTACGGTTTAGGAGTTATGAGCAGTTTCGCGCAATTGATTATTATAGCGCCACCTATGGGCCAATCGGGCTCATAATTTGATAACCTCTCCTCGATTTTTTTACTACCATCTGACAAAGTTTCAGAGCTCTAGCACTTACGGTTTGGTCTGCACGATCAGTTTTAGGGGAGAAAAATAATAATAATAATAATAATAATTAAAGCTGCAAGCAGCATTTATCGGGGTTCAAGCAGTTAAGGTCTTTAAGGACAACAATCATCAAAAGACATTAATTTATTTTAGTAAGACCATTTACAGTCAGTACTGAAAATTTACCATAGAGAATACATGGTTTTTAAGATTTTTGACAGTTATAGCGCCACCTATTGTCCGATCTCCACAAAACTTTGCATGCCTGTTAATGATGTTATCGCACATATGCTCACCAATTTTCGTGAAGTTCAGAGTTTTTGTTTATGATTTATAGGCTTTTTAATTAATTTAGCCACGCCCATTATTTAAATGAGACTGTTCTGGCCAACCAAATGCAAAAGTTCAACTTTTTTTTGATAATTATTGATCTGGAGAGTCCAGAGAATTGTCCAAGACTGGTCTGGTTCCGATCAATCAAAAAACCAGGGACTAGTTCGCAAAAGTAGGTTTTTAACATATTCATGAATATTTAATGAACGATTTGATTGACAGCAATGGTTCTATAGACAAAGTTGTTCAGCAAGAGGAGATCTATCAAACGATATATATATTGTGGGCATGTGTCCAACGCCACGTGATTACAGAGCCATAAAACTCGTTAGCGCCAACTAGTGGCCGATTTCTTTCAAAATTCTTACAGACCTCTAGGGCCATGAGTTGAACATGCCCATCGAGTTTCGTTTCGATCGGCCTTCGTTAACCTTGTTTCATGGGTGCTCAAACTTCATTGGCCGATGGCGGCCATGTTTTTTGAGATACGCCAATGTCCTCATATATATACATGGGTCCTTGCTCCAAGACACTGCATACCAATTTTCAAGTCAATCGGACTAACGGTCAGGTGGTTATATGTTTTTTTCATGTTATAGCGCCACCTAGTGTTCAATCGTCGCGATTTTTTTAATATGACCTCAAATTGAACTCGAACACATGTGTACCGAGTTTGGTGAAGATATCTCATTTACTTCTCAAGTTATAGCCATTTTAGTAAAATAGGCTCCTCCCACAACGTTTATTTTGCGCCCCCTAGCGACCTCGAATCCAAATTTCAAATTTTTTTCGATAATTATTGATCTTCAGACTCCAGAGAACATTTCTGCACTGGTTTGGTTCCTAATTGGGCAAAAAACCAGGGACTAGTTTGCAAAAGTAGGTTTTAAAGAAAATTCAAAATGGCGGACAAATTTGCATAAAAATTACAAATCCGAGATATACGTTTTGTCCTTCAGGCGTCCAGCTTTCCAAGGATATAAGACACTTGAGTCTACGACTTACGGTTTAGGAGTTATGAGCAGTTTCTCGCAATTGATTATTATAGTGCCACCTATGGGCCAATCGGGCTCATAATTTGATAACCTCTCCTCGATTTTTTTACTACCATCTGACAAAGTTTCAGAGCTCTAGCACTTACGGTTTGGTCTGCACGATCAGTTTTAGGGGAGAAAAATAATAATAATAATAATAATAATTAAAGCTGCAAGCAGCATTTATCGGGGTTCAAGCAGTTAAGGTCTTTAAGGACAACAATCATCAAAAGACATTAATTTATTTTAGTAAGACCATTTACAGTCAGTACTGAAAATTTACCATAGAGAATACATGGTTTTTAAGATTTTTGACAGTTATAGCGCCACCTATTGTCCGATCTCCACAAAACTTTGCATGCCTGTTAATGATGTTATCGCACATATGCTCACCAATTTTCGTGAAGTTCAGAGTTTTTGTTTATGATTTATAGGCTTTTTAATTAATTTAGCCACGCCCATTATTTAAATGAGACTGTTCTGGCCAACCAAATGCAAAAGTTCAACTTTTTTTTGATAATTATTGATCTGGAGAGTCCAGAGAATTGTCCAAGACTGGTCTGGTTCCGATCAATCAAAAAACCAGGGACTAGTTCGCAAAAGTAGGTTTTTAACATATTCATGAATATTTAATGAACGATTTGATTGACAGCAATGGTTCTATAGACAAAGTTGTTCAGCAAGAGGAGATCTATCAAACGATATATATATTGTGGGCATGTGTCCAACGCCACGTGATTACAGAGCCATAAAACTCGTTAGCGCCAACTAGTGGCCGATTTCTTTCAAAATTCTTACAGACCTCTAGGGCCATGAGTTGAACATGCCCATCGAGTTTCGTTTCGATCGGCCTTCGTTAACCTTGTTTCATGGGTGCTCAAACTTCATTGGCCGATGGCGGCCATGTTTTTTGAGATACGCCAATGTCCTCTTACATATACATGGGTGCTTGCTCCAAGACACTGCATACCAATTTTCAAGTCAATCGGACTAACGGTCAGGTGGTTATATGTTTTTTTCATGTTATAGCGCCACCTAGTGTTCAATCGTCGCGATTTTTTTAATATGACCTCAAATTGAACTCTGAACACATGTGTACCGAGTTTGGTGAAGATATCTCATTTACTTTCTCGAGTTATAGCCATTTTAGTAAAATAGGCTCCTCCCACAACGTTTATTTTGTGCCCCCTAGCGACCTCGAATCCAAATTTCAAAAATTTTTCGATAATTATTGATCTTCAGACTCCAGAGAACATTTCTGCACTGGTTTGGTTCCGATCGGGCAAAAAACCAGGGACTAGTTTGCAAAAGTAGGTTTTAAAGAAAATTCAAAATGGCGGACAAATTTGCATAAAAATTAAAAATCCGAGATATAAGTTTTGTCCTTCAGGCGTCCAGCTTTCCAAGGATATAAGACACTTGAGTCTACGACTTACGGTTTAGGATTTATGAGCAGTTTCGCGCAATTGATTATTATAGCGCCACCACTTACGGTTTGTGGAGAGCTCTAGCACTTACGGTTTGGTCTTGCACGATCAGTTTTAGGGGAGAAAATAATAATAATAATAATAATAATAATAATAATCCTTACAAAAACAATAGGGTTTCAGCACTTCGTGCTTGAACCCCTAATAATTAAAGCTGCAAGCAGCATTTAGCGGGGTTCAAGCAGTTAAGGCCTTTAAGCACAAAAGCATCAAAAGCATTCAGTTTTATTCAACATACATTTATCCACTGATATAATATATGGAAAACACCATTTACAGCCAATACCGGCAATTTACCATTGGAAATGCATGGTTTTAAAGCTTTTTAACAGTTATAGCACCATCTATGGTCCAATCTCCATGAAACTGTGCATGCTTCTTTGGCATGTTATCAGACATATGCTCATCACTTTTTGTGAAGTTATGAGTTTTCCTTTAGGATTTATAGGCTTTTGGGTGCATTTTGTTCCGCCCCTTTTGTACATGACCCTGTTACAGCCAATCAAATGCAAAACATTCCACTCTGGAGAGTCCAGAGAATAGGCCTAGACTGGTTTGGTTCCAATCAGACGAAAAACCAGGGACTAGTTTGCAAAAGTAGGTTTTCAACATATTCAACATAACAATTTTTCAAGTCAATCGGACTAACGGTCAGGTGGTCATAGCTCTTTTTATGTGTTTTTTTATGTTATAGTGCCAATTAGTGTTTGATTGTCACTGTTTTTTACTGTGACCTCAGATTGAACCCATACATATGTGTATCGAGCTTGGTGCAGATATCTCATTTACTTCTGGAGTTACTCATTACTTCTAATGAGTCTGTACAAATTGCATAATATGCGTTTACAAAATAAAATAAAAAAACACAAAAATGCATTGCATGTCTTTGCACACATGTTCTGTAGATCTGCGATTTATAGTTACGTCTTCCGATGGTCATTGACGGATCCATGGACTTATCATGTTCTGTGCACTGTGACCCCAGCGTGTGTCACATGTTATGACATCAAATGCTGCGTCATTTGACCATGCGTTGTAGTCCCATTTGACTCCTATCTGCTGTTCCTTCTAATCGTTATTATCTTTTTACCATTGCTTCATTCTATCAATTTTTTTCTCGTTTATACACTCGCAAATACAAGCACATTCACACACACAAACACAAATTTATTTATTTTATATTTATTTTATTATTAATTGTTCTGACAGGGTCTATTTATTTTATATTCTAACCAATTCAATGTTCAATCAATATACAAAAGCAAAATGTTATCTGTTTGACCACAAATGTAATTGAATATTTTACATGGCATTTTTATCTCCTTTTTTGAATGAGTGTAAAAAATGAGTTTATCTTAAAAACAAATTTATGTAAACAGTTCAAATCAATTCTGTATAGTTTTTATGGTTGACATTTATCTTGTTTTTGTATTGAATAAAAATGTTTTTTTTTTACATTTTTTATTTATTTTTTGTTTATTGCACTTTTGAGATATTTATCTACTTTCTATTGATTATTTACAAACATAGCATTCAAATTGGGACAGTAAGGATTGTTTTGATGTATGGCATTTGAAAATGCTCAAAAGAATGACAGCACAGCATGTAAAAATATTAAGATACACTCTAGTGGAATTGTTCGATGGCAGGTCATAAAGGGTTAATAATATATTATTTATCATAAATATTATTTCATAATAAATAGCTTTGAGCATTTGTTTTTTAGCCAATGCTAAAAATTGTTTAAAAAGATTAAAAAAGTAATGCTGTTGCTCTCTCTAGTGGACAAAATTGGTTCTACATTTAACTGTTAAAATGACAGGAAATTCGTTTTTTAACTTGTATCTCGGGAATGAGAAACTGAAAAAATCTGAAACTCAGACCTTAGATAGTGTTCAATGAGCCCTCTTGAACACCCATCCTGGTGCAGAGTAATTTAGCCCGGAGATGTCAGTTGAAATGCTTATCTTTGTCGGCTTATATCTTGGGAATGCCTGGGTTAAATAACAACATACTCAAATCGAAGCTAGATGAAGACGGGCCCTTTCCAACAAGCTATGCCACAAGGACCTAGGTGGTCTAGGTCGGGAGTTACAGGCGTTCAAAGTCGGGGTCTCGCGGATTCGCGATCCGCGGGGGTGGCTCCCGAGCCCCGCGACGCTAGATTTCGATCAAGAGCCCGGAGAGGACCTTACCATAAAATTTTGAGCGCTCAGCGACTTTTCGTTTTTGAGTTATAAGTGAATTTCTTTTCAAGGGTGTGGCTAAAGGTTTCACTTTCGTTTCAACGTGGATTTCAATGTGATTAGTAATATAGTAAAGCTATTCACCATTAATAGCAATTAGGTGAAGAGTCAGAACAAACTGAAGTGATAAACTCTGACAAAATATGATCATATTATAATAGTGTTATTTAAAGGATTTAGTGGATTTAGATTTTAGTGTCCATGTCAAAAGACTATTGATAAGAAAATGACCAGCAGAGGACAGTAGAAGACCACTTATTGGATCACTTTATTTCTTTATTTCAGTAATATTAAGCAAACCAGTTTTTTCATGTTAATTCCATACAATGCATGATTACATGCACACACACACACACGTTTGGGATATTGCTTTGTAATCTAATGATATAAAACTATGTTAAAACCAGTGACAACAGTGGTATTACATAGTACAATGACTGTGTAGATTACAGAATTTCAACTTCAGGGACTTTTTTGAACAGCAGAGGGCAGTAAAACACCACTTATTGGCTTAATAGACCATCAAATTGCTATAATTTTCACGTTTTTAACTGTTATATAGGCATATTTTGTCCGATCTTTCTGAAAATGTTCATGATTATTTAATATCACATGTTCTGACTTGTTTATTGAAGAGATCAATGCTTTCAGGGACACTGAAAGTGTAGTAAGAGATGGCTTCAACACAGTACATGTTGAAGCCATCCTATTATAGCCATCCACATGAAGTAGTTCAACTTTTTCTTATAATTATTGATCTAGAGAGTCCAGATAATTGTGCTGAACTGGTTTTGAACGTTAAGATATGAAAATTAGATGATCTTAGATGGAACACACCATTTACAGTCAATACTGGCAATTTCCCATAGGGAATACATTGTTTTTAACATTATTAACAGTTATAGCGCCAGCTATAGTCCGATCTCCATGAAACTTTGCATGCTTGTTAATGATGTTATGACACATATGCTCATCAATTTTTGTGAAGATGGCTTTAACACAGTACATGTTTAAGCCATCCTATTATAGCCATCCACATGAAGTAGTTCAACTTTTCTTACAATTACTGATCTAGAGAGTCCAGAAAATTGTACTGCACATTATGATATGATCAGAGATGTACACACACACCTTTGGGATAGAATGAATGTTTGTAGATTACAGATGTGAATCCAATGTGACAGTTGTCATAGTACTTTTTGACTAAATGTGATTGTAAATGTTAAATTAGTGAATTGATAGTCATAATATGAATTGTACATGACAAATGACTATTTTGAACAGCAGGGGGCAGTAAAACTCTACTTATTGGCTTAATAGACCATCATGTTCATATAATTCTAACCTTTTTAACTGTTATATAGGCATATTTTGTCCAATCTGTCTGAAAATTTTCAAGATTATTTATACTAATGTGCCACATGTTCTCACTTGTTTTTAACAAGATCTTAGCATTCGTTGAAGAGATATAGGCTTTTGGAGACACTCTGTCAAGGCCAAAAATTGAAGTGACCCTATTATAGCCATCAAAATGTAGAAGTTCAAACTTTTCTAATAATTATTGCTCTAGAGAGTCCAGATAATTGTACTGCACTG